>CM061151.1:6507393-6832393 GCA_030710495.1 Labroides dimidiatus | reverse complement strand
AACCTCTCTGCTCAACATCGATAATATGACTTTATTTAATGGAGCTTTTACTAAATCTATCCTGTTTTTATTCATTTTTACCCACAGTTTGGTAATATGTGTCTTGGAAATAAAGATGTTTCTGATAAAAATGTTAAAGTTGGTAAGGACGCTCGTAGACTCCAATCAGTCAGGTCTTTATTTCTTTCAGCTGCAGCGTGAGATGAACTGCTCTCACCTTTTGAACGATGGGTTCAGCTTCTTCGCTCTGGCTGTTGATTTTACGCTCTTGTAACGACTTAAAGGCAGGGTTGGTAGTCATGGAAAACTAGCATGAATTGGTATGTAGCATCTCCTCTCGACTCCGTTTAGCCTCTGCCCTCCCACACTTGGAGCTCCTCCAAAACGACGCCCCCACTCACATGCACTAGCGCCGCTCATTTAGGACCATATGATCGCGACTGATTCAAAACCACTCTAAACCGGTCCTCAGCACATATTTTTTATTTGGACTACGTTACCGGTAATTGGGGTATAAGTATTTTTTTTGCCATTTACTCTATTTTAAGAACACATCATGCCTTAAATGCTATCGGGACATAAAGATAATTTTAACTAGAATAACAAAAAGAGTATCTAAATGTGATTACCAACGCTGCTGTTAGCAAAACTAGCACAGGATGATGCACTGTAACCATGTCAAGATATTTTTACCTTAAGAGGACGTCTGTGTAAACAGTTTGCCTTGACCTGATATTTGATTCAATGATGTTTTGTTTTCTTGTATTTTGGATTAAAATTTTGAATTTTTATCACCATTTTATGTTTTTTTTTCCTTTTCTTTTTTTTTTTTTTAAATTTGGAATGACTTCCACAACTACAGAGCCAGTTCACCTTCTAGGTACTAATAAACAAACCTTAACTCTTGTATTTGACTTTTTGTATGCAAAAGTATTCACAAACATTTGTCCAAAATTGATTAAATATGAATGAGATCATGCAACATGAGAAGGCGATGGTGTCCACTAATGCAATCTTGTGAGATGCAAACAAATAGAGAAGTATACTTGAAAGTCGACATTTGTCCTTTTTACAACAGTTGCATCCAAGGATTAGTATTAGCTTGCATACCACAAACTGTACTCCCTCTTTTGTCGAGTCTTTTGAAATGTATGGTATAAAGAAGCATAAACATCTGTGACCTTTACTTTCAGACCTAACTTCAAACTCAGATAGGTGTCTCTTATAGCAGTGCACATGGTGTAAAATAAGCACCTGGGCGCCTCGATTTGATGTCACCTTGGAGTTCATTATTCAACTCCCCCGTTTGCTTTATTTTCATATGTTTTCACAGTGAAGGGCTGCTATCTCTTTCTCCCCAACTAGAGTTTATTCACGGGAAAATCAAAAAAACCTCCTCTCTTTCACTGAAGGTTATACGTGTTATAACTTATAGTATCGGTCAGAGGCTATTTCAGTCCAGATTGAACTCTGTGACACATAAAGTGATGTCATCCAGGTGTAACTTTTAACAGAAGGGGACAACAAATTATGTCCCTCCACTAAATTCCACTTTTTACCCAGAAAATCAGTTACTCATTACCCTTTGGCTTCAAAATATGTCATTCTGAATTACCAATGTACATTTTTTCCACTTTCGTGATCAAGTTTATGTTACATTCAGTGTTACTTTCAACACAGGGAGATTTACAGCAGCAAAAGTCAATAAAAGAATCTTGTTTCCCACCAAAAAGTGGCTTGCTGACAGATGCTGTGGCTTGAAACAAACATTTGGCACCACATGGGTAACATTAGAAAAGCTGTGAGGACTCTGTTTGAAGTGGATTGCAGGGACACCTTTTGGTTGGAATCACGCGCACACTGTCATGAAGACATGACTCTTAACAAGGTGTGTGTTTGTTTTAGAAATGAATGGAGATCAACTTTTTACCAGATACAACGCAACAATGTAAGATATTTATCAACGGTTACACAGTGATGTTGTTTGAAATGTGAAAACAAGTAAACTTTGTCAGTTTGTTCTGTAAATTAGTAGCCAGCTATTTTATTGCTACCCACAGCTCGTTGGTCTGAGACGTATCCGCAGGCTAAGGTCCTTTTGTCCTGCTCATCTGCCAAGCAGAGCTAATGTAACCTCACTCGTCATTTTATTGACCGACTCTCAAAGTTTGATCAGATCACTGCAGTATAACTGCTGCATGTGGGTTGGAATGAACATCATCACAAACAGTTTAGCTCATGTTTTAGCCTTTAGCTTGTGCTCTGGCTCTCCTGTTCAGCTTTCTCCTGCTCTCCTGTCCTTTTTCTGTCTGACATTCAGCTCCAGTGTCCACCATCACTACTAAATAAATCACAGAAATCGTTTTCAGCAGAGAAAAACACAGATCTCTCTTCTCGCTGTAAATCAGTCCGGTCCTGTCTGACTCAAGCAGGAAGCTAAGAAATAGCATTTAGAAATAACCTATATTGGTTCTGATAATCTCATTTTAAGTTGTGGATTAGGATCAGGTGCCTATCTAGAAGTGAGACTTTTTCGGGGTTACTTAGAAAATCCTCACAGTCCCTTTAAAGAGGGGGTATTTTACTACCCCATGTATGAAGCATGGATATGAAGCAACAATCCTTGGTGTTTGTACTAAAAGTGGAAAGATCTTAAAGACATCTTCATGAGGGTTTATGAAATAATGAGGTCATTACATCAGAATCTTCTAACCGATTCATGACACATTCAGAGGAGCGGGCCTCAAACACCAAGGTCAAACACATAGCTCTGCTCCTGACAGGCTTCCAAAGGACTGGAAAATCAGAGCGACGGGATTTTATGAATTTTCCAAAACATCAGTATCAGAAAAACAGCTGTTTTTATTTCTGAGCTTCAAATCAACTACAGGGTACCAGGGAAAGTACACATCCTAAGAAAGGGACAATACCCCCTCTTTTGATGTGAACAACCTGGTAAAGCTTTGGAGAATAAAAGAATTAAGATTAAAGACTGGGTGGTGAACATTGCACACGACATCGCTTTGTGTAAGAGAACTTGGAGAATGTTTTCATTAGAGTCAAACCCTGAACTGAAGACCTTTTCTACAATCTTTGACTGCCAACTTGAGCAAACTTTCACTCTTTGTTATACCTTCCTTTACTAACACATCCATTCTAGATGTGAGACCATTAAAGAGTCCAAAGTATCACAATTTGACACCTTAGATAACTACGGGCAGCCATACGGATGAGTTCAGAGTGAGAACACAATGTGATGATACCACTCAAGGTTGTCGTTACAGCAGCGCAAGTGTGTTTCCTGGAGATAATGTTGAGTTTCAAAGAGTTGGATGTTATTCTTGGAGGGTACTCCATATGTATGCTGTATTTCCTTGCTTATTTCCTGATATAATAAAACACTTTTGCTGAAGGTGAAATTTTGGCTCTTGGTGTCTCGTCAGTTTCCTGCTAAAACTGATAGCCTTGACTGAAAGACCAGACTTAAAATTGCTCCTTTTTTCAGTCTTTGTGGAGAAATAACTGCAAATTTAATTCCCCAACCGCACTCGAAGAAATTTGTAATACCAGTGCAAAGCAAGAATGTGTTTGAAGCCATTTCAATTAGATTAATACTTTTTTTTCAGCAGCTAAATAAACATGTATTAAAAGAATCCACAGAGTTCAGTGATAATAGGCGCTTTCCATTGGCTGTTGGGGGAAGAACAGAAAGCCAGGCGCTGCAGCAGAGGAGCTCTCTCTGAGGAAGCACTGCTCTGCCGGCTGTAATAAATTGGCTGTTTATTACGTTACAGGAAATTAAACAGTAGCCCAGGAAAGGCTGTGTGTTCAGTTTTTTACTCCTGAAGAGAGGAAGAGGTTTAAAGCACCAATAAAGTCCCACCACAGTTCCTCCAAAGGAGAGTGAGATGCCTCAGAAACAGCCTTTGTCTTGTCAATTGCCTTTGCTCTCTTTTATTTCTTTGAATGTCAAATTTGCTCCCTTATCTTAATCCCCATTAACAGTGTTCTGCTTAAGCCTGATCTCCGCTAATGACTTAAAGGAGCCGAGTGAAACACTCAGACTCACCGTGGAGCTTACTGTTCATTCCTTCCTCTGAGAAATACATGTCAAGGAGAACAAACAGTGTTCAATGTTACGATGAAACAAATAATTTGCAGCCCCTTTAGTCATGTTACTACATTATATTTAAAAACAGTGTTATGGATGGGTAACTGTGTGTCTGGTTCAAGACAGCAAATGAAATGCTCTTATTTTGCACCATGCATTATTGATAGAGCAGTTAACCCTTTAAAGGGCAAGTAACTGTAACTTCCAGACATGTGGTCTTCAGCAAATAAAAGCTGGATGACCCTGCATCACAGTATACACATTATTGTGGCTGTTGACCAATTGACCTATGGCTAATACGCAATGAGCCAATCACAGTGCTTATAGCAATCCCATACACTCAGGCATTCTTTGCCCGGACATCCATTGAAATGCATTGCAGAGGGTCAGTTTTTGTTTGGTTTTATGAGTTTTTTCTGAGATTTTAAGCTTGAAAATGGTCAATCTGAAATCTCAATAGTAAAGAAAAAATTACGGCACAGGAAATGCAACAGTCATATTTGATAATACGCCCACTTCTGGAAAAAAACTGACAGGTCCATTTTTTTTAAAATTATTATTATTATTTAGTTTTTATTGATTTTTTTTCATCAACAACAATACACAAAAAATACTTTTTTTTTTTACAGCTGTAAATTTATGTCCAGATATTGAGTAAAATACAAGCCAAAATATTCACTCAAAAAAATACATACACACAGTAATATACATAGACAAACAAGTATATAAATGTTCATAAAAGTAGAGGAGAAATGGGAAACATCAACAAAGGTTGTAATAATAAAGGTAAGTAAAATAATTAAAGTCTAACCAACTTAAAGATATCACATTTTAAAGTTAAAGTATGAATCCAGTCCCAGGAAAAAGATCCGTGCTTCCGAAAGTTTCTTTTAGACGTCTTAGTTGGTATGTAATTTGTTCCATTTGGTAAATGTTCCAAACTTTCTGGATCCATATATTGTAAATGGGAGGGTCTGGTTTCAGAATGTCCATTTTTGAAGTTATGCCCTGTGCATCCAACAAGCCATACTTAGCATATTTTTTCTTCTACAAACAAGGCAGTAAAGCTCTAGACAGCATGTTTCAATGTCACCTAATGCTTTTTTATCACCATACAGTGATTCAGAGACAATTTTAACCCATTTCCAGAATTATTAAAGCTATAAATCGTGAATATGAGTGATTTTTGAGAGTTTGTTGTCTGATGTTTTAATGCTGGTATAGTGATGCTCTAAAATGCCAGAAGTGAACGTTCTGCGAGCACACACACACTGCAACCTTGAAAAAGCTTCCTTTGAGATGTAAGTCGTCTACACTAAATGTTTGAGTGCTGCTGTTCATGTAACACTCCTACAGTCCAAGGACCAAAACGTCTATACGTAAATCTGCAGACTGTTAAAACTGTCTGCTCACAGTTTTGAACCAAAACATTTTAAATAAAGGATCTTTTCAGCTTATATGTGTTTTTCTTATATTTCTTTTATAAACACTTCATGGATTTTTTAAACCACTAATGGGAACCAAATCAGTAACTTTGTTGACCTTTATTTTCTAAATTAAACTAAAAAAAAAAAAAGAAAAATGTCACTGAAGTAATTAAGTTTTGATGTGACCAACTACAATCTAAGTTGGGGGACTTTGAGGTCACTCCACAACAAAAAGCGTAAAAAGAAACACTTATCATAAATATAACCATATACCAGACACTCACCTACAAACGCTGCCCAGTCAGACTTTAACCAAACTTTGTGGTTGTTTGAGTAATACATGGGTTATTACTCTGAGCAAGTGACATAAATACAAATACTGACACCTCTGAACAAATTTCACGATTATTATGACACCAGAATGATTCAAACAGACCTGGTAGATGCACAGATATACTCTTTCGAATCTGCGTCTGTCATTTTTTGAGCAGAGGCCCAAAAAAAAAAAAAGAGTCCAGGGCCTAAAGGGTTAATCTAAAGACATGTCTCTTATTTATCAAAAACTGTAAACTACGTTGTCACATGCATCTTACTGTCAGTGCAAAATGGATCCAACCCCATACCACCAAGAATCAATCCAGGGAGCGAGACAGAGAGGAAGCAGGAAAGACTGTGAGTCAGTTCAAGACAAAAGTGGAGGATGGATGTTGTCCAGATCTGAAGTTATTTTGGTGCCCGACTGACGCAGACAGACTGCTTTTACTGTGAGCCTGAGTCTGCTTCATCAGCCTATGAATCGTCAGCCAGATCTCATTGTAGAGGACTGAAATTCCAGCACTTTGTCATAGTCCTCGGTGTCTCATACAAACGTAAAAGGTGATTAGGTTTCTTTAAATATACCTGACTGATTCTTATGCTCTCCTGTCTGCAGCAGTATTCCATAAACAGAAGAGCTGTTCTAGGTGACGAAGTAGAGACAGAGAAAGTCTGTTTGGGTGTTGGAAGCAACGGATGGGTCAAATCATTTACTGAGACCTGCTTGAAAAGAAAGCAAACGTTATTGTGAAAGTCTACCGCTTTTATTAAAGGAAAACAGACTGTGCGTCCGTATGGCACACAGAAGAGCATGAAATGTGTGTCTACATGAGAGAGCAAAGCCTGAGACAAAGGATTGGTATTTAACAACCTGAGATGACACCCTGTTGAAAAAGTTTGGGCTTGAGACGAGCGGTGACTTCAGGTGATGAAAAACAGACAAGTGTAACAAACTGCAGCTTGGCAAGTTTTCACTGCAGGATGTCTCCTGGAGCCAAGGAGGTGATTTAAGTGGGGGAGGGCCTATCAAAACCTGGCTCTTCAGAGGTCCAAGTTCTACATTTTTCAAAACCTGACAATAAATAAATAACGTTTTAGCGTATTGATTCTGCAGGTATTACAGTACACAGAGAGGAAACCTTCAACTGTCTTCAAGATAAAACATCTGTAAATTAAAAATAGTAATCCAACATTAAAGTCTGTCTTACAAATGACCAGATTGGTCTGCAGGAATGGCCTAGCGGATTAGGTTTAAGCTAGCCGTCAAGATAGCCCTTCCTGCATGTCACTCTCATTCTGTTTCCTCCTCTATCCACTGTCCTGTCCTCTCCAAATACAGGCATAAAAAGCCTGAAAAATCACTTAAAGAGGAAAAGAGATTAACTAAACCAGATGATAATATCATAATATCATGATGCATTCAGGGTCCGGTCAGCAAGTGGCTTTCAGGAAAATAAATAATAATAAAACTGTCATTGTGATGTGGTCGAATGTTGCACCATGATAAAGAAAATTCAGGTTTTTCCCAGAAACTTGTATAATATGGTTGTTTTGGAGGAAGAGGCGGTCTTGGACGTTGTAGCTCGCAATGTTTTGGTATTCAGCTGCAAAATAACACCAAACAGTGATCCTCTCTGCCAAATGGGGCCAGCAGTTTGCTGCTGAGTGACGTGACTGAGCTGCAACACTCACAGTAGAGCACGTGTATGTGTGTGTGCACTTTTTCAAGTGCAGGGCTCCCATAACAGAACTTTTTTTTTGCCACCAAAGAGGGTAGTTTGGATACATATTTTGGCTACCAAAGGGGCACTTTAGCCCATGTTTTTCTACAACTGGGCCAAGTGTGTGTGTGTGGGCGTGTGTGTGTTGGGGGGACCACACCACACTCACGTGCACACCACTGACTACAAATGAAATCACAACCAGTTTAAATTCCCAGCATGAACTCTAATCAGCTTAAATCAAGAGGCAATCTCTGGTTATTAGAAATGAAGCCCATTTGGAAGTCCTCAAACCCGCAGTTCTTCAGGAAAACCAGAATCCACATACACACCAATCACAAGTTTGCCCAATCAGAGGCACAGTTCACCTGACTGAGAGGTGGGCACCCTGTAGCTGTTAGCGTGGAGGCTCAAAGCCTGCCCCGTTCCCACCAATAATTTGCTTCATTACTTGCTGAAGTCAGACAGTGCAGGTTAGACCGCTGAGTAGACAAAGTTCATGTGTGTCTGGTATGTGTATAGATTTCAGAAGAGAGACAGTCATGTGACCTTGGCATGCACTCACACCCACATACAAGCACATTGGTAGTGAAGTGCTTTAACTTTTTGCTCAATTATCCATGCTTTTTACAATAAACTGCTTGTTGCACCCATAAATTATTCACATTTTGTACCTTAAACAACCAAATTTGTTCTCCAGATGCAGATTACCTTGTTTATTCCGCATAATCACACAGGGAAATAAGTAGTTGTGTTTCAGTGTGTTGTAGTAATCATTTGGAGTGCAGCGCTTTAGCAGGCAACACAGCACAGCACTCTAATATTACATTATTCAAGCCCCTCTTTTACACACACTCAGAGCTCTTTGCGAATGTCCAGGTTGTAATAAAGCATACTGGAATGTAAGCAAGTAGGCAGTGAAGGACAAATGATTAATTGAGCATTTCAGAGGGTTGATTGGCAGGAATTTCCATGTGTGCTGTGGAGTGGATGACAATATGCCCACAGTGTGCCCTCCTGTGTGAATAGCCTGAGATCAATTCAAGTATCACCATGTGCTGGATCTGTAAGTTCAAGGCTGGACATGAAAGGATCGGTTGCATATAGTATGGAGAGAAATGCTCGCATGGGTTTCCAAGCATTTCATTTCAGCAGAAGAATAATCGCACAATGATCACCGAACGATCTCCAGCAGAACCAGACTCAACGACTAAATTACAAAAGTTTATAACTCACATTTACATCCCATTGTCCTTTATTCTCATTTTTCTTTTGGCTTTTTCCTGTCATTCGTTTTTTTTTTTTTTTTTTTTTTATTCAAAACCTGGCCCATTTTCTTACCCAGTCGTTCTCCGTTAATATTCTCTTCGGTTTTTCGTGCATTTTTCAATTTCCCATTTCTCTTGTCCGCTTCCATCCTCTCCTGCTATGATGACAAAATGATTTCCTATCCACACAGGGGATACTCATCTACTTTATTACACAGGTGGGAAAAAAGGCAGGTTATTCCATCACCGTTCTCTCACGGGCTCCTGCAAGCAAAAATAATAATGATGATGATGATGATGGTGATTGTGTTGCTTTTTCATTTTTTAGGTAAAAGATGGAATAAGAAAAAAAAAAAAAAGCCATTCAGTATTAATCTGTCTTTTCGGGTGGCTGTAGAATGGGCCGTACATGCAGGGCCTCGGTGGAGGATGGAAGAATGTAAAAATGAAAAGCTGGTCATGAATAAATATGACACCAGCTTTTTTTTTTCACTCTCTCTCTCTCGTCCTTATCGAGGTTACCCAGAGAGAGGGGGAAAAAGGAAGCTCACTGATTAGTGCAACTGCTGCTGACTCTCTGACAACAGATGTCTTGTTGATGATAGGGTACATGGAGGCAACATACAGCCTGTGGTTATAGTACAAACTGTCCATTAGGCCCATGATTCTTTTAAAGTACATCATAATTTTTGGCATTTCAGTGGAGACCTTGAGCACTTACTCCAGATTTTTGGCTGTTAGTGCTCATTTTCCGTCTTTTTTCTTGCAGATGAAATGTTGCTGTTATTCCCATAATCGAAGTCAAACAGGTGAATAGTCATGACTTCCTAAATTCCTTAAACCTTAATTAATGTTTCAAGACTTTTGTTGTTTTAAATTTGATGGTTTTGATTTATGGCTCTTGAAAATTAAAAATCTTGGAATAGATTGCTACCCAAAATCACTTGTAACCCCCCCCCCCCACCAACACCATCAGAAAAAAACAAACAAAACAAAACAAAACAACCACCTCCAAAAAACAAACAAAAAACAATCAAAACAAAACAACACCCCCCCCAAAAAAACAACAAAAATAAACAAAAAACAAACAAACAAAACAACACCCCCCCAAAAAAACAAAAAACAAAAAAAAAAAACAAAAAGAAAACAAACAAAACAAAACATCCCCCCCAAACACACACAAAAAAAGTTTTAATGAAAAAATTTTGTTTCGTATTCTTAGTTAAACAAATTTCGGCGCCACGGGCAACAGACAGAAGCATGCAGTGCACCAAAAGTTTCCTGTTAGATGGCTGCGTTTTTTGAGAATGGCATGAAATTAGTAATGCGAAAGCTGTCGTCCTTTTCCTGAAGACCTTCACATGCTAGCTCTCGATGCTCTGACGCCAGCCTCTACTTACCACAGCCTTTCTTTTCAGCCAACTTTATATTTTTGTGCTTTAAAACAGCACTCTGGAAGGAGACATCCATTTCAGCAATTACCCTCTGTGGCTGAGTAAGGTTGTGTGTATTGACCAAGACATACATGGTACTTATAGAGTTTGATTTAGTGATTTACCCAAAATCAAAATGAAGTCCCTCCAAATATCATTTATTTTTAGCTGTGGGCTATAATCGTAAAAGTTAAATTACATTTTTTCTGTTTACATGTAATGAGTCCAGAATATATTTCACTTCCAACTTCTGATGGAAAAAACTGATGGAGAAATATTGAACATTTTCACATTATTCATTGCATTTTTTTTTACCTGTGCCTGTAGGCCTACCAGTACAAGCATCCATGCTAAATTTCAACAGACGTCTTTTCCCCCTAGAACAGACGTAACCAAATGGTGGACCGCGGTCTGGTTCTGGACCCAGGCGCCATGCTATGCTGACCCCAACCCGGACCCCTCATCGATAAATTACGAGGGTATTTTAAATTTGATAAAACTTTTTTATTTTCATCAGCACAGCTTTTACAGCATTTACAGTTTTGGTAGAGCAGCGCTGAGAAATGTACGGACCAAATGCATTTGAGTTAAGCCATCCCATGTGACGCTTCTCAGCCAATGAAGGCTCTGCATTCCAGGCTTTAAATATTGCCGTTCCGCATGCAGGCGAGAGTTTAGAGGCCGGGGGCAGAAGAAAGGGTGATGGAGAGAAAAATAAAGAAAGCAATACAGAAAGAGAAGACGAAGAGATGAGTGAGCAAATAACATCTACAAATTACGAAGTCAAAGAAAAATAAAGTTGACCAGCTCAGTTATGTCCATTTTTACCTTTGAGAGCACAAAATCACTGTCTGATGCTCAGAGACTGCGCACAATTACTAAACAACTGTTTTGATTTATTATATCATTTTTAAATACAGGCCTTCTTAAATTTAATAAGATAATAACGATTTCACTGTCTGCTGTAAATGTTTACTTAAATGTTAGGCCACCATAAACATTGTCAAATATGTTAATTTAACATTGCAAAAAATTAATATAAAGTTTTACACAGTATGATGTTCCGGACCTTTGATACAATACATTTTTTTCTGACTGGACCTCTTTGAATTTGAATTGAATAACCCTGCCCAAGAAAATGCAACTTGAGTGCCAGATACAACGGACAGATTTAAAAACAGCAACCTCAAAATCTAACGCATCGACATAATTCTGATATGCATCTGCACATTCTCATGGTGACCTCCTGCTAGGTCCAAGAGGCTTAACGTGGGACTAAATGTACTTTGTGAAATTGAATGAATTTAAAAATAAAGAGGAAAAGGCTACATGTAGAACATGCTGCTAGGCTGCCACTGGTTGATGAACTGTGTGGGCTAATAATGGTGTTTAATGCCCAGGCAGGTCGTCTTGTGGAGGGGTGTAATGTAAGCCATGTCGAGCTTTGCAGTGTCACGTTAGGAGCTCCTCTCAGCACGCTCGTCGGCTCCTCCTGCCTACTCCTGCCTACTCCTGCCTCCACGCCCTCCCTCGCTTTGTTTATGCGTTTGTTTTTCTGCCTTTTGTTCATCTCTCCGATCTCTCCCAGGTGAGTGAACAAAAGATTACAGATTGCTGTCTTTAGCCCTGGAGGAGCGACGGGAGCATGAAGCGACAGTCAATCAGCTCCAAAAGAAAGCGGTGGTCCGACAGTTTCTGCAAACTGGGAATGGTTTTGTTTTTAAACCAGGCAGGGGAAAAAAATGTGTCAAAGTAAGTAATGTTAGCTGGAATGTATTCCTTGCTAGCAATCATGTAGACAAGCGAAGTAACATGTAGCGTATGCCGGTGGTTGTCACCTTTGAGTGATGTCTGGCAATTGGATAACACACTGTCTGAAGGAAGGACGGCATGAATACCAAGCAGATGAACTGACATCTTACTTAAATCAGTGTCTATCTGCCTGACACACCTGAACGGGGAGGAACAACCCATGTGGTGTTCTTCCTGAGCGTGCTGTGGAAGCATGTCTGAGTGATTGACCTCATCTGCAAAACAATCTCCCATCAACAGCTCTGTATTCCTGTTGGTTAGAAACACTGGGAGTGTGTATTTTAACCCTTGTCTCCGCTGACCAAGGCTGTGCTATAATTCCCTCTCCTGTAGAGCCTTCTTTCTTTCTCTCTCAGCCCCATGCCCCAGACACAGTCTTCTCACCACTACCTCTGATGTGTAGAGCACTCCTGGAGGCTGCTCATGATTATCCGAACCCTTCTCCTGCCGTATATTCATGGACATCAAGCTGAGGGAGAGTGGATGAAGGAACAAAAGGGGAAAAAAGAAGGATCAGGAGAGCTAGCTGTTTGTAGAATCACCAGTGCATCGACTCAAGGGCTCAGAGAATAGAGTGTTTGCCCAGTTATATTCAACAAAAGTGCTGTGGCATATTAGAATTTAAAGCAGTATGACTGGAAAAATACAACATTAGTGAGAGTTTTTTCTGATACAATAGCAACAAAACATCAACCATCTGGGAGTAAAATATCAAATTTGACAATCGTAGATATTAAACAATATTTACGACCAAAAGTTTTCATGTGTGTGGGGAAAGCCGACGACTCCTGAGTCATGACTCTGTGAATCGTGACGTGGAATGGAATTTAGCCAATCAGGAAGCGAGCTGACAGAGGAACAAGGAAGCAGATGTAAACAAATCAAGCATGGCTGACCTGACATGGAAAGTTTGTGAGGAAAGTCTGTGTTCCTGCTGTCTCAAGGATTTCTTTTCTTTTTGGTTCAGGAATTTTCTGTTAAAAATAGTCCCAAGACCACCATCATTCTCTCTTCCATGTTTTGTTTTGTGTTTACCGGTTGTTGCTATGTGTTGCTATGTTTCTTCTTCTACATTTTTGTTAGATCACGTTTGGTCAAGATTTCTGTCTTGGAGGACAAGATTCTAGATCAGTGGTGGGACAGAATGGAATTTTTGATCTTCATGTGTGAGGTCTCTAACAGATAAAATTTTCTTAAGATTTAGAAAATTGTTATGTGTGTACCCCCCTTAAGACAGATTTTTGAAATGCATGGAGCTCTACAGCCATCTTTATATGTAGCATCCCAGTTAGCCTGTTAGCATGGAGGATATTCGACTGAGACAAGTGCTAGTCTGAAAGCCGTGACGGAGCGGAGCTGCACACAGACGCTGCCGGTGTATTTCAACCGTAAAATTATAAACCTGTTCTCTCTTTCTCATTGTGCTGACTCTGATGAGGCCGCACTCCATGTAAACAAACGCTTCATGGTGACGTAGGGGTGCTCATGCTTGAGTTCAGCACATTTTGGATGGCCAGTGTGACTGCGCCTTTAATTTTAATTAATTTTATTTATATTTAATTCTGTGATTCCTCCACGTACCACTAATGGGATCCTCAGTACCACTTGTGGTACGCGTACCACACTTTGAGAAAGGCTGTTTTAAAACATTTAATCCACTATAAATATCTGACCTCTGTATTAACAACATTTCTCATCATGTTCTGGTACTTGCGACACCGTTATCTTTCGCATCTGCTCTTCCTCTGTCTGCTACAGACCTAAATATGACCTCAACATCTGTAGAAGATGCGAAAAAGGACTGAAAAAGTCAACACTTATGGACCTGATTTTTTGCCCCCCAGGTTGGTCTTAAGAGTGGAACTGTCATAAGCAAAATCTGAAAACAACATTGTCCTTTTGCTCTTCTTTGTTTCCATCAGCTTTGAGTTGAATGTATGTGAATGTATGAGTACAGATCTGTATTTTGAGTATGTTTTCTCAGAAGTCTTCGCCAGATATCTTGTAACACTCATCTGCATTACCTACTGCTTTAAAGAATGGCCATAAAAAAACTGGAAAAGGTCTCAGCTGTTATGTTCATGTCCAAAGCTTTGTATAGCCTCAGACACACCATGAGCCTGGATATGTGAAGCTGAGCTGAGTTCCTGCTGCTTCACTTGCAGCTCGCTTTGTATTCAGCTTGTACAATTTGATGCCACTTGTCCTTCGGCTTCTCCAAACTCTCTTCTCAACTTTGAATGAAAATCTGTAAATCAGTGCTCCCAATCCTTGATCTTAGCGCCAGCTTGAAAAGCAGGTATGCTTTATCTCTGATCCCCGCACGCTAACTCAAAGCCGGCAATCATTAGCCGGCTCGCTAGATTAATACCATCGTAGAGTAACGCTGTCCTGAAAGTGTTAGAGGATGGTTCCTGTAATGAGGCATCCATCTAAGTGCACCTGTTAAATCCTTTTTATCCGTTTGAGAAGAGAAAAGAAGACAAGAGAAGAGAAGAGGGAGAAGAAGAAGGCGTATTTTCTCATGTCTTCTGTGATTATTGCAGGTAAGCTTTATAGGATATGTGCCAGTCTTTGCCTCATTAACGGCCACTTTCCCAATTAAGAAGTCTGGGGCTGAGCAGAAGGTAGCGCTGAACTGAACTTTTCCCCCCTAAAGCTCATCCTTTCCTTCCTTTGTGTGTCCTTTTCCCGTTATTGATAGCCTGGTGTCCTTTTTATTGACAAGCCATTTTTTTTAAACACCACACTTGCATCAAAGTGGCACTTTTCCTGACAACGTTTTAAGAGTCGGCAATATTTGGATTCAGCCGAGCACCCGAGGCTCGTGCTGCCACTGCTGAGATCTCTGGATCAGAGCTGGCTGATGGTGGCGTGGAGAAGACAGAGTTAGCAAAAAATCAAAGCATCAGCATCATAAACAAATGAAAAAGAAAATGCAAAACATCAGCCTCAAAACTAAATACAGAAAAAAAATAGAATAAATAAAATAAAGAAAAAAGAAAGAAAAAAGAAAGAAAATCAAATATAAGCAATAAATGAGTGGAAAAAAAGAAAGGAATAAAGCTGGATCTCAATAACTTCACACCTCCTGAACACCTGATCCAGCAACAGATAATGATTATCTAAATAAAAGTATTCTATAAATAGACACATGAAAGGGCAGGTCACAGGAATCTATGAAAGGAACCTGGGCGTTAATATCTATACATAATGTGTAGCTGTTATTCTTTAGAGTTGGGAAAGAAAGGTCCATGCTGATTTATAGTCACTACAACAACCAATAATAAAAATGGTATAAATATAATTATGAATAATGATAATTTATTGAAAGTGCACTTTAAATCGAAGTGCTTTGCACAAATTCAAAGTAAAAAAGTCTGAAAATGACATCGTCCTTTTTCTCTTCTTTGTTTTCATCAGCTTTGGGTTGAACGTATGAGTACAGATCTTGAATAGAAATACAGTTTCATAAATAGACACATAATAATAAATAATGACACAAATAATAAAAATGGTAGTAATATAAATATGAATAATGAGTGCGCTTTAAATCAAAGTGCTTTATGCAAATTCAAAGTGACATCATAAAATGAAATAGACCAACAACCTTAGCAATCATCGGCAACAACAAACAAGTGGAATTAACCCTTTATCACTCAATTATCTCAGCTCAAGCTCATTATCTCATTTTTTAAAATTTATTTATTTATTTTTCTTCTCTGGCCCAAATGGTTGAAGAGTTACAGTCATGAAAGCAGCTTACATCAATGATTGCCTGTGACTTGAACGTTACTGCGCGTGGGTTCCTGAACAGTTCCCATTGTAACCTGGAAATCAGCATAAAGCTTGTCTTTTCTTTTCGACTCTTTAATACCTTCCATTAAACAAATCTGCCAGGAAATATTCTTACATTTCTAACATACTACACAATGTTTTTTGGGGGTGTCTCAATTTGCTCTAAATCAATACAACCCTCATATTCCAAGTTTAAATAATATGCATTGACTTATGTCTTAACTACTGCAATAAATTGCTTTAAAGAAACCTAAAACAAAGAATAATAAAATCTTGTTTTATTTCTGTCTTTCTAACATATATTGCATTATTTAAACTTATGAACAAAAAAATTGTACAATATCCTTTGGAACTACAGGAAATTGATTTGGAGTCTGTACATAACTTTCTTTTTCAGATATAGTCAATCTTGTAACCTGTAAAATAAATAAATAAATAAATAAATAAATAAATAAATAAATACATAAATAAATAAATAAATAAATGTGCAATATTTGCAAAGACACAACATTAACATCAAAACAAACAATTTACAACAGTGAAATCAAATTTGTAAGCGTGTACTGAACACAAATATTTTATGTACAAAACCATACACCATCAATAAAAAGTGTATTTGACAATAAAAGAAAATTGTTTTAACTGAGTTGAAACTTCAGAATAATGGAACACAAATTTCATAACGTGATGACATGTTGACTTTTATTTCAATGTAGGAACTTCTGAAAATATGCGTGGTCTCATTTATTAAGGTTTTTGTGCGCGCCTTCATGCTTACTTTCACGAACCCAACACTGTGGCAAAAAATCCAAAAAAAAAGGGTTTAAGAAGCCTTCTGAATTTTCTTGCTAGCCCGATTGGTTGAGGGGTTATGGTAATTTAAGGAGCGCTTGTAAAATTGGAGCGCCGGTACTCCAATTGGTTTTTAAGCAAAAAAGTTAAGAAAACAAATTTTCTAAATGAATTATAGAAAAGTTTGTCAGCAGTTCGTCACGATCTGCGCACCAAAGGGAAGCATGAGTTGTTCAGGTACACAGAACCATGGGGATAAGATGTCATGGTGCACATCACTGAGATGTGCAGTGATCTGAAAGTTCTAGTTGTTTTTGAGGATAAAGCTTTTGTGTTTATTCAACCTTTGTTTTTACTTCCAAGTAGTTTTCCCCACATAGGACACCCCACAGGGAGAGCGTATCATACACACCGTGTGTGTGGTGTGTTTCTTCATCACAAATCAGTTTGTTTTTGATTTTGTTGTATTTAGTTAGAAGGCTTTTCCATTTTCTCTTTTGTTTATTTACTCACACCTGAGGCGATGCTGGTATCACATCCTTTTTAAGATGTTGTTTGCCGGATCAAGGTCTAATACCACACCATGCTTTTTCAAAAAAAAAAAAAAAAGGCAAGTTTGAGAATGCACTGTTTTTTGTTTGTTTTTTACAAACTCTGTTTCCCTCGCTCTTTATTTCATGCAACTCTTGCTGTGTGAGCTAACGACAGGAATACTCACAGCAGCCGTCTGGTGAACAGTCAGAAAACAGAGTCCAGTTCAACAGCACAAAGTACAGAGACACTGAGGTGATTTAGATCCTCTCTGACCTTGCTGATGATGGAATTCATCAGGTCACAGCAGGATTATCCCCGGGACTCCACCACACACGGTAAACACGCTCCTTCACATGATGAAGTGAATGTACTGTGAACTCTGGTTGCTTTAATAATGTATTAAATCTTGCGAGTAACCATTCCAAGGGAAAAACCAGGGTGAGACTCCAGTAAGGAAGTATGTTACCTCGTCACTTTGACATGATTTGACTCGACTCTGACAGTGCACCACTCATACACCACATCTGGATGTGAAAATCCACCAGTGCCTGCTTGTATTTACCAGTTTCTCTCAACTTGACAGCAACTCCACCACTCATGTCGCAGAGGAGCTCAAGAAAAGAGTGAGCTGTCACCTATCCAAAAAATCAGCCATGACAAGGCTGGCTAACAGCAGGCACAAGAGGCCCGGTTTTAACATGAGACCCCCCCCCCCCACCCCCCAACCCACCCCACCCCTGCCATCCCTCTACCATTTATTGACTTCATTGTTTAGCCGTAGTTTCACTCCTTGCTCTCGTCTCAGAGGGGCAGAAGTGGGGACACGGAGTACAATCTGCTGTCTCAGAGAAATGGGATATTATTTGAACAGAGTAGAAGCCATCGGCAGTGTCTGGGAGAAGGGGATGAGATTACAGAGTGCTGTGTGACTTGGACAACTCTTGTCCTAAGGCTTGTTCAAACTGATTTGTACTGCACAGAGCTCTGGGGAGGCTGGGCTGGAGAGACGCTTTTTATTTTGTTGAAAATCTACGTGTCAGCCTTATAAAAAAAAAAAAACAGGCAAAGACTGTTGTACACAATTGTATAAAGTGCTATTGGTGCGTAACCAATGTCAAACGCTCAAGGCGGGTAAATTGCTATTAGACTGTAATAGATATGAGACCTTGGAGGAAACAACAGAAGGGAGAGATTCCAAAAAGGTCGTTTTTCTCCGTCGTGTTGCTGGGAAGATGCTGTCAGTGTGTACAGTATGATAATATGTGTGAATCATTCTAATCAGGGCTAAAGAGAGGATCTTATCATAGCCTACTGAGAGGCTTATCAATATCCCTGCTTCAAAGGAGAGGGCTATCAGCATGGGCCTGAGAACGAGCTCCAAATTACTGCAATTGTATCAAGGAACGACGCTCCTAATGAAGGGAAGAGGCATGATTTTAGGATAAATAATGAAGCTAGTAGACATCAAATGAGCATGAAAGAGATTTTTCCTCCCTTGGCATGATTTGTGGCATTTTTGCGACGGCAATATGCAATGCTATGCCTGCCTTGTCGACTAATCAAGTGATTCTCAAATGGGGGTACACATAACCATGGGGGTAGGCGAGGATACTCCAGGTGGTACACAAGATTAAAAAAATGTATTTTTAAAAAATAGCAACCAAGCAAAATTCCTTTAACACTATTTATTCAATCTATGTTTAAATCAAATATAAGTTTATGTTCATAAAGCGAATACTATATTCAGTTGGTTATTCATTTCCATTATGCCCCAGAAAATAAGAGTCTCCCTCATACCAGGATGACAACACAGATAATTGCATCATGGTTGGAGCATAGCAGCAATGCTCCTGAAAACACATGCCACACATCACATTTGCAGTGGTGTTTTCACCTTTCCTGTTCTGTTTGTCGGGGGATCCTACGTGTAACCATGGTTACACTGTTTGCACAAGAGACTCAGCTGTTAGCAGCTAGTAGCATGTGAATGCTAACCGGTTCAAAGTTGCCTGTGAGAGCTGTGGAGGAGGCAAGGTTGAGATGCTGGTACTGCTGTGCAAGCTAAGAGGAGACAACATGAACCAGTCTTTCCCTCATCATTTTGGAGAACGTAAAATTGATCTACAATGAGATGGACGAGCTAGCCGTGCTAACGCAGCACCAGAGGGAATGCTGGCGGAGTAGCATCATGCTATTCACAGAGACATGGCTAATGGAGCTAACACTGGACACAAACTCACCTGCTGTGAGCGGACAGGATATAGGAGAGCTACACTGAACAGACTGGTGAAGAAGGCCGGATCAGTCCTGGACCCTGTGGATACTCTGGATCCTGTCGAGGTGGTGTCTGACATGAGAATATGGCCAAGCTGTTGTCACTGATGGACATTTTTTCTAGCTGACATTTTTATATAACACTTTTATTGTTAATATAGAAGAACTCATAAATCAGACACTAATGTTACAGTGCTGTGTTTTACATCTATTTTTTCCCCAACCAAAACTGCTTTGTCTTTGTTTGGGGGTACTTGGCAGAAAAAAAAACAAAAACAAAAAAAAAAACGTTTCCTATGGGCTACATCACTAAAAAAAGGTTGAGATCCACTGAACTAATCTATCAAGTGAGCAGAGAAAACCTACACCTTTCTTTTTCTTGAAAAAAAAACAAAAAACAGCTACTCGAGTCGATGATAGTCGCACCGGAGTCCTCAGCCTGCTTACAGATACACTTTGAAAGTCATACAAAAAAAAAAAAAATCTTGATGGGACTTTAATTGAGCACACTTAAGCATAACTCAACACTTGAGCTCAAATTATGCCCCTTTTTGTTCTGTCAGCTTCCACTGTTAATAGCTTAAGCTTATTGTTCCTTTTAAGCACAGGTTCAGCTTCCGTGTGAACGGCGTGAAAAGGAGCTTTAAACTTCTCACATAACTGCATAAGTAAAAATCACTTTGAAGCCCAAACTCCCATCTTTAAAGGAAGGAATCTATTTGACTTCCACGCGCACGTATTTGTTGGGAGCTTTCAAGATGAAAGGTAAGGTAACTGCTTGTCAAAAACTATTAATGTGGGAGTGAAAGTAATTATATTGGCATCTCTTTGAAAATCAGACACATTGTCGTGAAGTGCTCGCAGTGGATGCTGTTGCCTGTTTCCACTCGTAGGGTGGATGGATTTGGTTGAAATGTTAATAAAGGCGCCAAGCTAGGGGTATGAAAAGAGTGAGAAGAAGATTAAATAGTTTTGATTTGACTACTGACACATGATGGAGTGGAATCATTTACTAGTTCCATCCAACATGAATAATTTAACCTACATTATGAAAGCTGCTAGTTTTAATTTGCAATTTATCAGAGAAATCTACATCAGAGATCAGAAAGAGAGAGATAACATGTTGAGATCTGAAAAAGATGTGCAACCCACAATCGAGTTAAGATTTCTGTGAAAGATGCATGAAAGCAATCTGCAGGGCGATGGATACCAGTTCTTAAAAACACTGCAGCACTTTACAAATATATAACCATCTGCAAACGTCACATTAACAGTTGATTTAGTTACCAGAATATGAGGTCAGACTGTTATAAATATAGACATCTTGTGGTTACTTACTGATCATTGTTGAATGAATGAAGTTCTGGGCTGTGTTTTTAATAAATCTGTACAACACTAGGTTATCCTTTACACAGCCAGTGCTTCAATTTTGATTACTAGTGATATAATGATACTCCAAAGATTGTCAAATTAGTGTACACAAGGGACAAATGAGATATGAGACTTCTCTTATTGGTTGTCATTATTCCTTTTAATGTCATTGGCTGAAGAAAGGTGTGGGGACCATAGACTGTATGGATAATAACTAATGATCAGAGTGGCTCCGCCTTTTACCACTGAATAGTTTTGAAGCCAAAAAACCTCCGTCACAGGAGCCGCCATTGTGCAGCCAAAGTCTGCGCAGTAGAGACTTACAAGGAAATCTGGGAAAATCTGAGTGGAAGTGGGTGACAATTTTTTTTTTCTTTCGACACTCTAATCTCTTCTGAACTCCCCTTCCTGATGTATTTTATTATTCCCGAAAAAAACTACACAAGAACGGCAGCTGTCTGGTCTTTCTGCACCCAGCCTCTGGCGGATTCTCGATGAACAGCAACTTTTAGCATTTCCGCATAAGCTTCATTTTTCTCGACCCGATGTTGAGTCTTCTCACTAACAGCTATGGAGCACCCGTCGGTCACATGAGCTGAACTGTGCCTCTGATTGGACGAACTATCGATCTTAATATTGTCTAAACTGCTGAGTTAGAAAAAAATGCTGCTGAAATCACACCGGATCTGGTTTCACTCCATCATAGCAACAGATCTAATGTGATTTAGTTGAGATTTCAAATTAACACCCTGTTGTGTTCCAGTTACTTGTCAGATTTGGTCGCTAAAGCATCAATTTGCGCAGAGCAGGACAGGACGTAGGGCACTGAGACAACATAGAAACATCCTGTTAACTTCTAGAATAAAATATCCTGTGTCAAAGCCAGATCCGGTGTCGGCGTCAAGGGGGGGCATTCGCGGGCTGTGCCCCCCCAGTAGATCAACTGTGCCCCCCCACTTCACAAGGGCGAGACCGGGAAAAAAAACAATATTAAAGTCCTAGAATTATTTTTATTTTTTTTGCTGTTTTAGAGGTACCTTTAAATTTCTGTTACCGTTTGGGTTTCATTGTTAACGTAAACGTTTCATGTTTAATCGCTGTTTAATGTGTTTAATATTGGTGCGCTAAAGCGCGCATAGTTGTGTGCACACCGGAGGGAGAGGAGAGAGAGAGATGCATGACTTTCAGCTGTGGTTTAGTGCCTTCTTGTGGGCGTAACTTTGAACTTTGTACAATCTGTTGAGTGAATCTTGATGTGTGTTTAAATGGCTATCATAGACATAGCTATACAGAATAAATCCAGTCTTGATCAAGACTCTGTGCCCCCCTGCTGTTGTCTTGATGCCCCCCCTTGAATTTTGTCTGACGCCGACTCTGGCCAGATCGTTTTTCACTTCACTACAACAACAAACCATCATAATTACAGAGCCAAGGCCAGGAATCAAACGGTATAATAATGATCTGATTAAATGCATTTAGTCGCCTCTTAGTCAGATTATCTCATTTTTCTAAGTTAAACCAGAAATGAATTTAAAAAAGATGCTAATTTATTATCCATCACTTTTTTAATCGTAAACAAGCCCGGCATTACTTTGCAGATTCTTTCCTCGAGGTTTTGAAATTCTCAGTAGAACAACCACAAACTTGTCCTCAGAATTAATTTGTCAAAAACGTATAATATGCAGATTTACCGTCGAACTTTTAGCCCGCGGAGGACTCGCTCGTGTGAGACGAGGCTCTGTTTGTGACTGTTATCAGAGACTCCAGGCTGCGGAGAGGCTGAAACGCTTCATCAATAAACTTGAGAGTTATACAGATTCACACCTGGCTGGCAGCATTTTCAAATGACCAGGTTTTGTTTTCTAGTCCGCTCTGGGCTCTGCGTGCATTTTAGACTTTGACTCTCTTCCTCTTAATGTTTTCAGATGGTGTCTCTTCAAAGGAGAAAAATTAAACAATAATCATAAAAAACAAACAAACTGAGATTAAACCTGTTTGCTAATACAAATACCAGTTGCTTTAGATGAAAAGTAAACTTATGAGCTCGACCTGCTCTCTGTGAGTCAGTGCAGCATTATGGAATAAATTTATACCACTCAGTCAGACCACAAGCTGTGATAAATGTACTACATGAATAAACTTGATTGTAGTTACACATGGGGGTCATAATTTCCTCCATCAGTTCAAAACTGGAAGCTGGAGTACAGCTCTTCCCAGAAATACTCACAGTTTGTATAAAATGACAGTTTTAATTGTGCTAGAATTTGACCTTCACACTGTACGCACTGGTTTTTATTTCCTGCAGTCTGTGTCATATTTATAACATACAGCTAAAACCAACTGATGCATGGCGTAGACCAAGGTTCGGGTATATAAAGTGTTTGTAACTCATGTTTGCAGGGCTGACTCTAACCCCTTTCAATCAGCTAGTTAAAGTTCCATGACAGCACGGTACAGTGAAGTCCTTCAGATATTTAGCAGTCAGTGTAAGAAGTAGCAGAGCTGAAAACGAGCCTTAACATCTGTGTAAACAGCAGAAACAGCACCACAAAGCAGTGATGTGTGAATGTATCTGAGGCTCACACTGTGTACATGTTCTGCCTCTTTGGCTCTCTCAGCGCTGGAGCTTTAAAATCAGTGAGTTGTGGAATCTCTGTGTAAAAGTGGCTCATGTGTCCCGCTCATAACTGAAACAAAAGCTGCCCCTTGGTCTGGATTTTATTTTAAGGTAAAACTCCCTGAAGTGGTTCAGACTCTGAAGAGAAATCCTCTTTTGCTTGAGTAGGTACAACTCTGAACCCTTTAACTTTCAGTTTTTAAATGCAATGGCTATGAATTCTATTCCATCCAAGACAAACTTAAATAATATAAACAAAATGTATTTTTTTATGTTGAATATTTCAAGCTGTAGAGATGATCCAGTCAGGTTATAATCAGCACATTTTTAATGAGACATAACAGCACAAATAAATGCTCTAAACTGTGGGCTGCAAGCTACGGGCACAAAAGTCATGTCAAAGCTTTCAGTATCTCAGTGGTTTGATGGTTTATTAGGGCCAAAATTTAAAACTGTGTAATATACGGACGTGGTCTCTGTGACTTAGGTCACCACAAAAACTACCCCCTCTGGTGGCTGGCTGCAGTACAAGTCAAAAACTCCGCCTCTCTATTCATTCCAGATGGGATGTGGTCAAACTTTAAAAAATTATTACACCTCGTAGAAACGTTTCTCACATCCATAAGCTGTGGTGATATTTAGATATTATTGGGCTGCATTCTGTTCAAGTCTTCCGTTTTTCTGAAATTTTTCTTTTTCATTAGTTATTAGAGGTTAAAAATGGGGTTTTACATCTTTTTTAACAATGATTGACAGCTGCCGTTTTTGTGTAGTTTTTTCAGGAATAATAAAATACACCAGGAAGGAGAGTTAAGAAGAGACTTCCACTCAGATTTTCCCAGAGTTCCTTGTAAGTCTCTACTGAGCAGACTCTGGCTGCACAATGGCAGCTCCCGTGACGGAGGTTTTTTGGCTTCAAAACCATACAATGGTAAAAGGTGGAGCCACTCTGTCCATTCTATATAAAGTTTATGTTTCTGACACAAAGCTTTGAAGCCCAGTGTGAGCCATATTGGAAAACTGAGCTCAACCTAGATTCATTTGAGTTAAGATGAGGTAAAGAAGTGGGCCTTTTGCCTCTATTCAAATAGCTCCAGGATTCCCACATGTTGGTCAGGTAAGCCCTTACATAGGCAAGTTTTTTTTATTTATTTATTTTATTAATTTATCTATTTATTTATTTTTTTCGTAAACATGTCTTTTTCGACTTGATATTCATCAGACCAGTCCAGAAGATGTCTTATTTCAAGTTGTTTAAAGACTAAAATGAGGTGTGAATTGCTCGTAATGGAAAAAAAAATATGCCATTGGTTTAAAATAAAAGTTTAAATGGAGAGATTTTTCTAATTTCTAGAAACTTGACAGGCAAATTTTTCTGTTTGTTTTCTTTTTTATTTTTTTCAAAGCAATTCAGACCTCATTTTTGTCCTTGAAGGGCATAAACATGTTTGCTGTGTGACGTAAATATTAACATTTTAATAGTGTGTACCTGGTTTCCAATATTTCTGCAGCCAAACATCAGGTAGACTTTGAAAGAACTGTTGTTTTGCCTCCTGTTTAGGCCTTATATATATATATATATATATATATATATATATATATATATATATATATATATATATATATATATATATATATATTATATATATATATATATATATATATATATATATATATATATATATATATATATATATATTTTTTTTTTTTTTTTTTTTCAATTAAAGGTTGTCGAATAGGAAAAAAGAAAAAAGAACAGTTTTTTTTTTTTTTTGAGATTATAAAATAATATTGTGAGACCAAACTACTAAACCTGTTCAAAAAAGTTCACAAAACAGTAAGAAAATGCACAAACAAACAAATTTGTGGAAAAAAAAAGTCACAAATATGGAGGAAAAAGCTGCAAAAATGTGGGGAAAAAAATACTAACTTGGGAGACACCAAGAATGCAATTTTTGATGTCATGTGTAAGAAAGAAATCACAAATTTTGGGGGGGAAAGTACAAAAACTGTGTGAAAAGAAATCACAAAGTCAATCTTTGAGGGAAAAAAAACAGTCACAAAATTTCGAGAAAACAAATTAGAAAAAAAATTGCAAACCTGTGAGAAAATATTTACTTATATGTGAGAAAACAGGTACTCCATTTGTGTGGTTATAACACCTGACTTCAAACATCACCTGCTGCTGCTCTGCGTCATCTGTGCCGGGCTGACCTCATAAATTTGTGCTGAAAATGTAAGATAGATAAAGTCGTGGTTGATATTAGAATCTACCTCTTTAAAGAGTTTTCTTGTCTATTAGGTTTGACTGAGACAATGGGATTTATTGCTAGGTGAGTCGAGCAAACTGTCTCTTAACGGCACCTTCATATAAATCTCTTCATTTAACTCTCAGCAGAGCACCCTGTTCCTCCAAATTTTGAAGGGCTTTTCATCAATTATTCAGTAAAAGTGGGCCTTCGTCTTCTCTGAGAAACTAACCTTGAGAAACCTTGCGGTGCATCAATCCAGTGGGCTGAAAACTCAGATTTTTTCACTGACCACTATGCCAGAAAGTTCATTTGTTAGTGAGGTCACACATGAAGAGCAGCTGCCTGATTGGTCCGTTATCATCAGTTTCGACATCAAGACATCCCAGCGCACTCGCTGCCAACTCGATTCTGTCCACGTTGACTTCATGCAGTAAAGGGACGTGGGCTGATATGAAACAATGTAAGCTTGTTTTTCATTCAAAGATCATGGAGCGTGTCTCCTCTCATATTCCCTTCACTCGTTCACTGATGTGTTCATTTATTTATGGATCTGGCGAAGAAACCGCGGGAGGATTCACATCAGCCTTCCTCGAGAGGAGCCCTGTCACATCTACATATTTTTAATAGCTCATAACTCAAGCAGTCCTGACTTGACGTGTTCCATCAAGAAGATGCAACACTTCGTTCAATGTCAAACTTTCAAACTCCTTCCGAAATGTGTCCTAATAACCTTAAATTTACTCTTTGTCGCCTCAGTATACATTATAAACAAGTGAATAAAGTGCTTTTTATGTACAGTTTCTACTGCAGCTTGTTAAAGCGTCAGTCAAACAGAATTTACTCTGTTGTTTCCAAATCTTTATTGATTAGCAACTGCACACACACACACATACACACACACACATACACACACACACTTTGCTGAGACAATAATAGTTGTCTGCCATTAATTTTAAGCTCCAGTAGGTGGAGTGTACTCTATAGTCCAGATCTATCCCTACCAAGCTGGCGGGCTGCCATTTCCTTATATTCGTCCTCCTCCTCTGGCCTGGAGGATAAAACTGTTTTAACAGCCAAATGAATCAGGGATGCAACAGCTTCCTGCCAGCTTTGTTTTTAAATCAATATTTACTCTCTAGATTAAGGGAAGTGAAAAGCTGCAGCAGCTATTAAACAGAAGATTTAGCATCCCTCCATATGAAACACTTGCTATTTTTTTTTTTTAATAGAAGAATAGAGATGACAAGAAAAGGCTAACGATGCAAAAAAGTCACAGAACAGTATTCAAAGCAAGTGACAAAAACAAAGAAACAAAAACATTTATTTAATGTACAACGACAGAAATCACTTCCTGTTTCAAGCGCCATCTCACATAACCACCACACCGGGCGCTGATTGTCTCCATTTCCATGTTCTTGTATGAATCACAAACTTGTGGAGACACTGTACTGACTCATCTGTTTATGGAAAAAAAATCACTCTCTTTTCAGTCCCAGTGAAAGTTTTGAGCAGGGACTGTCCCTTGTTTGTTAATTTTTGATACGGTTACAAAGACTTCCAAACAGTTTGAGACTATACTACTACAATGACCACAAGCTGTGGGTAGTGACCTACTGCGTATCTATGCTAGCCACTTACTCCCTCGGCCTGGCCAATCAAGGCAATCAGTCTGCCTTTTATTTTTTAATAAATCTGTTATTATTTTATTTCAGTCACTCTGATCGTCTTTGTTTCAGCCCCATGGCCGCCATGGGTACCTGCGGAGGGGAATCTATAGGCATACTGTAACATTAAAGGCAGGGTTGGTAATCAGATTTAGATACACTTTTTGTTATACTCTTTAAAATGATCTTTAAGTCCTGATGTCAATCAATGCATGATGTGTTTTTAAATAGAGTGAAAAATATCTGCTCTTTACAGCAGGAGTAAACCTGAGAAAACACCAACCAATCCTAGCGTTGGCATCCAATTTAATAAACCAATCAAATCCTGTCCTGCCGTTCTGCCAGCCTCCTGCGTGTACATTTCACTGGTGTGCACTATCCCTGATTCAATGCGCATAACGAGGAGGGATCCAAGTACGCTAGAGAATTGAAGGAAACTACCTATACAACGAATAATGGTAACGTAGTGTAAACAAAAATGATGTGCTGAGGACTGGTTTGAGTCTGTGGTTTTGAATCAGTCACCATCATATGGTCATGAATCAGTGGCGCTCGTGCTTGATGAGATGCTACATTCAAATTCATGCTAGTTTTCATGACTACCAACCCTGACTTTAAATGCTATTGTGCTATTTATGAAATTAACTGTGTGGCCCATCCACTTGTATTCAGGATAATTTCTGGTTGTGCCACAGGCAGCGACCACATGAACAAGACCACAAACACAAGCGGTTAAAATGAGCTTTCTTCTTAGCCTTAATGGGGTACAAACATACAGATTATCAGGCTGTTTCTGTCCCGACTTTCCTCCTTTCCAACCAAAGACGGCAAACGCCCGATTATCTTCTGTCTTGTAAGATTATCCTGTCAGATTATCCTGTAGTCTGAGGTATGTAAAAAGTTAATTTGTCCCGATAATCGGCTTCGAAACGGAGCAGGACCGACAATCGTAAATATTAAACTTGTTCAATATTTAAGACCAAAAATCTTCATGTGTGCGAGGAAAGCCGACAACTCCTGAGTCACGACTCTGTGAATTGTGATGTGGAATGGAATTTAACCAATCAGGAGGCGAGCTGACTGAGGAACAAGGAGGCAGACGTAAACAAAAACAAGCATGGCTGACCTAACATGGAGAGTTCAGTGGACCTCAGAAATGGAGGACCAACTCACTGAGCTGTGGGAAGCCCGAGAATGTTTTTTCAACATCGTACCACGACTGAAATGACAAGGACAAGAGTTGGCAAGAAATTGCCACTGCCATGGAGATATCAGCTAAGCTAATATGTAGCTCACTGCTAATCTTGCTCCAGCTGGTGTTGAATCACACAGCAGTAACCTGTTAAAACGGTTCACTGTAACTTGCAGCCCCAAAAGCGGTACTTCAGCTGTCTGCCACTGCTTGTACTGACTTGAAAAGTAGTACACATTTCATTTTCCTTGGATTTAAAGTCATATAGGTGGGGATCAGGAGTATGTATGTGTGTGTGTGTGTGTGTGTATGAGATCAGTGGTGGGACAGAATCGTTATGTGTGTGGTGAGCTGTGTTGAGATTATCAGAGCACACCACATACAGTACAATCAAAACTGTTCAATGCCTGATTTTTTTTATCTTCATGTGTGGGGTCTCTAACAGATAAAAAATAGCTTCAGATTTAGGAAATCCTTAGGGTTCAGAGCTCAGACATCCAGGAGAGGCTCACAGTAGAGCCGCTGCTCCTCCACATTGAAAGGAGTCAGATGAGGTGGCTCAGGCATTTTGTGAGGATGCCTCCCTGAAGAGGTGTTTCAAGCATCTCCATCTGGGAGGAGACCCCAGGGTAAACCCAGGACAGATTATATGAAGAGATTATATCTCTCAGATGGCCTGGGAACGCTTCGATATCCCCCCAGAGGAGCTGGTGGAAGTGGCCAGGGACAGGGGCCACTGGTCTTTGCTAATGACTTTGCTGCCGCCACAACCTGGACCTGGATAAGCAGTGGAAGCTGGACGGACGGATGGACAATACCACTTAAGATACTTATCTATTTACTACCATCACCGTCACTCATCTTTCCAGGTGGTTATAACACAAAAATCGCTGATTGAAGCTTTAATTACATCACTTTGTATGTCTTTTTCTCACCAACTTGATGTTGCACTCAGTGAAAAACAAACAAAAACTACAAGTCACCAAAACCTGACAACAGTACCAAAAACAAAGCAGTGAAACAGCAAAATAATTCGTTATTTCATCCAGTGTACTGTGGTCAATCAGTGTTTTTAAAATGCATGTCCCTGCAACAGATTCAGCCTCTAATTATATATATATATATATATATATATATATATATATATATATATATATATATATATATATATATATATATATATATATATATATATATATATATATATGTTGGCTGTGTATAAAGAAATTTGTGTAGTATTTGGGTGTGGAGTTTCCACCTCTGCTCACTTGCTTGGGGTAGCTAAACTCTCCTGCTACCTGTGAGCTGCATCTGTCCGCTTAGCTCTGCCTTTTAAACAGTTCTCATTCACAGTTTGGCAACCAGCATTTGGTCAAGTCACTTTGGCATCTCCTATGGATTTAAAAAAATAAAATAAATAAGTAAAAAAGAAAAGAAAGAAAGAAAAAAAAAAACCCTGTTGCAGATTATCGGGGAGCAGCCAGATTGCTACTTTCTCTTTTGGCGCTGCCTTTGAGCTCCACAAAGCGGCACAATGATTGACAGACATAAATCTCCCAAATACAGCAACATAATGGGAAAATCAGAATATGAAATCAAAAATCTGATTGACGACAAAATAAAGAGACACAAACTGCACGTCACACTTAAACTGACAGAGAGGGAATGTTTCAGTAGAGGTTCACAGATGTTTGGTGTCTTTTGTTGTACCAGCAGCACACTGTGCACATTCACATTAAAAACAAGAAAATTGCCCACATTTTGGTGTCTAAAAGAGGCTAATTTGTTCATGTCATATGGAAAAAGCTAACAATGAATATACATTTTTACTGGTATTACATCAAAACTCAAATTCGTGACACCTCACGTACCTCTAACCACCGCTCAACACCATGAACTTTTGTACTTTCCAGGAACTTGACTAACGGATCATGTCGGCAAAAAATGTTCAGATCTACTGTGTAAGAATGTACTTATTTCATTACAAGCAGGAAAAAAAACTATTCAAAGTGTTTTGCTGTTAAGGCATTTCTAGAAAACTTAGGAAACTGCAGAAAAATTCTAACTGTTGATGCCACTGAGACTCTTAACAATAACCGTTCTCTTTCCTTTATTCAAAGATGACTTTTTTTTCCCCAGCAGCAACAAACTGAAAAACTGAGTCAAAACTCAGAAAAGGCTAAACTCGTACCACGTTGTTTAGAATTAACTTTAAATGTGTACATTTATGATGCTGCTGTATTATTTGACCCTTTTCAGTTTCTTGGTTTGCCACAGGACTTCCTTTAGGTGGAGACAACATCTAATCATATGGGCAGAGTATTATAATTTATGGCCTAACATAGGAGGACATTGACATAACTGTGGTGTCATCAGCACATGCTGCTGAAAGAGGATCATCCATCAAATGCTATGGACAAAGCCAGTCATGCTAAGATTCATGACACTCTATCATGTGAGATCATATTATTCGTTCAGGAGAGTAGCAACCAGGGGGGCTTAAAGAGGGGGGTATTATGCTTTCCCATATGTTTAACCAAGCACATGTTCACAGATTGTAAAATTCAGTGAATCTGTCTGTCAACTGCTCAACATAGCAGAAGATCTTCACAGCTTGCAGAAATGATGAGGTCATCACTTAAGAAGCTCCAAACTGGTTCATTAAACACTGAAGGGGTGGGCCTCAAACACCAAGGGCTGTCCATAGATCTGCCTCCTCTCAAAGACTGTAAATAGAATGGACAGTATGGCTCTGCCTTTTAACATTGTGTAGTTTTAAAGCCAATATACCCTCCGTCTGAAGCTTCACCGTTTTATTTGCAAATTAAATAAATAAAAATAAAAGAAGTGTATTTTTTCTTGAACACAATTCAGCCCAAAATTAACTTCATATCACCACAGCATATGAATGTGAAAAATATCTCTACAAGGTGTATTTATTTTTTTAAAGTTTGACCGCAGCCCCATCCAAATGAATGGTGCAGATGGAGTTTTTGACCTATACTGCAGCCAGTCACCAGGGGGAGCAGTTTTTGTTGCGACCTCACTTCGAGCCGTGTGAGATGACATCCATGTTTTTTACAGTCTTTGGATGTGACATGATCAGTTTGTATCTTGTCTAGCTCATATTCGTGAAAGTTAGTCACTATTGTGAAAGAGTTTCGACCAATCAAAAGGAAGCATTTTACAGAGCCAGAAGTTTGGTAGGAAACCTGGGTATTGAGAGGTTTTGAGTTTGAGGTTGGTTTTTTTTTTAGTTTTCTTTTTTTCTTTCTTTTTTTTTTACAGTCTATGCTGCCATCAGGCCTCCAGAGAACTGGCCAATCAAAGTGCAGGGGGTTTGTGGAGTGGGGAGCCTTAAAGAGACAGCAGCTAAAATGAAGCTTTTCAGACGGAGGCTGATATAAAGGTTTTCTAAAACACCAGCGTGAGAAAAATAGGAGAAAAAAAAATCATGTTTTGCTATCAGGTTGTTATTCAGTGGAAAACAAGGTGACACAATTTTAGAGAGAGCAGACACAGTAGTATTTTTCCAAACTTTCTGTCTGAGTGAAACGCCTTTGGTCTGAACACTGTGGAGTCATGTCTTTTACTCAAAAAGCGTCTGACAGCAGTGAGTTATGAGATGCCATGACTTCAATCTATTGCACCACACAAATATCGGCTGACCTTAATTTCTCTGCTTATAAAGATCTGCACTGCAAGGTGTTCGAGTTACATACCTGTCTTGTTCTCTTCGCGCCCTGCCTTCCTTCCTCTCTCCCCCTCGTTCTCTTTGTAACCCATTGCCCATCATTTGTCTTGTCAAAAGCAGAGGCTGCACAGGTTAATGGAAGCATGCAGCTGAGTGGGTGGGTGGGTATGTTTGTGTGTGATTACTGAAACTGTATGCAGAAGGTGTCTGACCTGCATCGACACGGTGCTTTGTGTATATTCATGACACTTTGAAGTATGAATTCAACAGTATAATATGTGAACCTCATACAAAAGGTGCTTCACCCACGATTCAGTCAGTTGAGATACTTTCATACAATCAATCCTTCAAGACAAAGGTGCAGAATAAGAGTGCTGGTTTTTATTAAACAGATTTAATCTTTGATATTTCTCTCATGTGCTCTTCTGTCTTATTTATGTACTTACAATACAGCAGACAGAGAACAATAGAAGTATAAAATATGCAAGTCTCTCTCTCCCTCTTTGTTTTTTAAAGGCAGGGTTGGTAATCAGATTTAGACACACTTTTTGTTATGCTGGTTTAAATGATCTTAATGTCCTGATGTCAGTCAATGCATGATGTGTTCTTAAAATAGAGTGAAAAATATCTGCTGCCTCAATTCATAACCAAGAGGGATCCATGTACGCTGGAGAATGGTATAATAACTACCTATACCCCGATTACTGGTAATGTGGTGCAAACAAAAATGATGGGCTGAGGACCGGTTTGAGTCTGTGGTTTTGATTCAGTCCTGATCATATGATTGCGAATCAGTGGTGCTGGTGCATGTTAGTAGGGACGACGTTTTGAAGGAGCCCCAAGTGTGTGAGGGCGGGGGCTAAACAGAGTCCTAAGGAGATGCTACATTCAAATTCAGGGGAGTTTTCCGTGACTACTAACCCTGCCTTTAAGTCCTGCAACTGGTAAGAGGAAGAAAACAGCTGCAAGTGACTTAAGTAATTATGATTTTAAATAAGTAATAAATAAATAAATAACATAAAATCCATCACAGTCATGCCTGGTTGATCAAAAGCAGTCTGCACTGTGATCCCAATTTTGAATTTGTATTCAAACCCTGAGAGCGTTCTGTTCGCCCCCGAAAAAACAATAACGTGCAACACAGAAAGCCATCAGCAGAGATTAAAATTAAGAGGATATTGGTTTTATGCTTTGAATAATAGAAGCACAAGTCGGTTCACATGAGATTTTGCAGTAAACATCACAGAAATACAATTTACTTTGTGTTATCATCCGCTGTAAGTGAACTGGAAACTGACATCTGCCATTTAAGAAAATGACATTTAAAAAAAAAAAAAATTGTCCTTGTGGTAACGTCTAAAAGCAAAACTGAATGTTGTCAAGGTAACCTCCGTTTTAGGAAAGGTTGCATGAACATGTCAGTCCAGATGACTTATCCTCCTTTTATGTTGGAACGACAGATACCAAATCAGTAAGTGCGTCTGAATGGTGGAAGCAATGTTGGTGCAGTGAAGCATGGCCGGAGCTGCAGACTCACAGGGTCATTTCAGTGTCTCGATGTACAGGTTTTACAGTTTGGTAACTTTTCATTGAAAGTGTGTTTTTATCATAAGAAAAGAAAAGCTATCTCAGTGTATGTATGGAGTTCTTCCTAAAGCAGATAAACCAGCAACTTTCTCTTGATGCATATCGAAATTGTAAAGGACTGAAACAGCTGCTCTGATTTGATGACTGAATATTAGGATTCACGATCACATCACAAATTTACTGTTTCATAAAACCCAACGCGCCGGACAGACTGGGTCATATATTCAGGACATGGGATATATTTCACATCCATCTGGGCAACACCCCATAGATGGTATTTAGGACGAGCAGACTTTCAAAAATAACTCAGGGAGTGATTGGATGAATATTCTGTCAAATTCATTCATTTATTCATTCATCAGTAAAGCATAGAACACATTGCTGTGCTGCAGTCCAGTCACCAAAACTCCAAGTTGGTTACAGTTGGTATTATTTATTAAATTGAGGGCAAATGTTTCACATCAAAACTTGGACTGACTGTGAGGGATAATCGGGATGTGTAGAACACATCAACTGGATATTTCAACAATCAATTATTATAACGTTTGTTCATCTATGTGAGAGGCTCTCATTGCTCTCATTGATCCTTCTGCAGATGGATTCCAGCTGGTAACCCCCAAAATAACTGAAATTCCAAGTTAAGTCTAAGTCCTGGACACGGCACTGTCAGCTTGCCAGGCAGCCATCACCATGTCAATTTCAATTTTTTTTGTTTTGTTTTGTTCCTCTTCTACTAAAAAATATAATCTGCTTCTTATAAAACTTCTACAATAGTAGTAGTGGCATTGTCCTCAAAATTTGAGGACAATACAAGGGTTAATCAATCAATCAATCAATCAATCAATCAATCAATCAATCTTCATTCATATAGCGCCAATTCATAACAAATGTTATCTCAAGACAGTTTCCAAAAGTGTTAACAGGTTTAGACCTGTTAAAGATAATAAATGTTATTAACAGAGACCCAACATCAAGACAAGATAAGAAGTCTGATCTCACCTTAACCCACAATGAGTACAGAGCTTTGCAACATTTAGCGAGTTACAATGGAGAGGAAAAACTTCCCTTTAACGGGCAGAAACCTCGGACAGAAGCAGACTCGTGTTAGACAGACATCTGCCTGGACTCTGTCTCTGAAACAGAGTTTAATTGGAAATCGTCAGAGGGGCCATATTGGAAATGGGGCGGGCTTGAGCCTCCACACTAACAGCTATTGGGCGCCTGCCTGTCAATCAGCTGAGCTGTAGCTCTGATTGGGTAACCACATCATTTTATTAGTTCCGAAGAGTATTTGTGGCAAGAAAAAATAGCTATTTGGATGGAAGACATTTTTTGTATCCAGTTGTAAACGTGTTTGTGTGGTTTCCAGTATAAGCCAGCCTCAAGTGGACAGTCAAAAAAACGAGTCCATGTTTCTATTGGAAACTATCAGCTGGATGTATCTGCCTGCTGACAGACGTGTAATCTGCTTTCCAATCCATCTCCATCCAGGTTATGTTTCATGTCCATGCTGCAGAAAAAGTCATAGATGAGTAACAGATTTTTTTTGTTTTTTCTTTTTTTAAAGTTGAATCCCTTTCCTGTTAATAGCAGTTACTGATACAGATGACATGAGTCAAAGAAGTCAAAAACTCAGAGTTTGTGTACTTTTTCCAGGACTCTAATGGTCATGTTAGCTGCTACAACTGCAAAACTTTTTTTACTCCTGTTTTTTTTTGTCCTGAAAACTTACTCCCAGAATTGTAAAAATCTGCGACTACAACCATATTCGGCTTTTTATCCCTTAGAGTGATGATTAAAAAAAAAAAGGAATCTAAAGTTTCTTGGCAGTGATTACATTTCTAGTTGACACACGTCTAATGAAGTAAAAGAGAGATTCTTAAAGAAATAAAAAAATGAGAAAACTGATTATATGTTGGTTCTTTAAATGAACTTGAACTGATTTGACACCAGTTTGTTTGTATATTACTTTTTTAGAACAGCAGCAGAGGTTTTTTTTCATGTCATCATCAGCGTATGATACATCAGCGATGTATTGATGAGCGCAGGCTCGGTTCATCATCTGCGCTTTTAGTCTTTTTAATCATCAACCTGATTAATCACGTCGATAGCGTGCTCATTTTAACCTGTGGTGATCTGTGGCACCTCAGTGATTTGGTTTCTCCCCGGTGCTACTAAGTGCAGAGAGCGCCAATTCGCTCTGTTCGCTGGAAAAAGGAACATCAGTGTGATGTTAATCACTGAAGTCATTTATTTCCCTTAAACTCGGGAGCCAGCTGGAGGCGGCAGCAATAACAGTACTCTGATACCCCTCTCCATAGCCACTCAATCAGGATATTAATTGCCCAGCGATGTCCCCCTGTTATCAATCTCTACCAATCACACTTTATTAAATAAAGATACAATTGCCTTCTAGCACACACACGCATGCACACAACAGTTGGTTTTATCATTATGTAGCTGCAGTCGACAACTCTACAGCTCTGGACACATTAAGATGATCAGCAGAAGACTAAAGCACTGCTATCTACATTATACACACAGTCCAGGCTTCCCAATTAAAATCCCCTTTGTGTTCGCCTGTCCACTGCCGGTTGTGTGTATTCTAGTGCTTGTGCTCACACACATATGGTCCAGTGTGATAACACCGACAGATGACTAAAATACTGCTCAATATTTAATGCCGTAAGGAGCAGTTGTTACCTCCTCTGATGTACCTTACTGTTTGATGTCTGTCCTACACACATGGGGATGAGTCAGTGGCTTGTGGGCTGCCGTGGAGACCGTTTAAAGTTGGACTTATCCTTTTTAGTTGATCAGATCTGCATCCCCGCCCACACACACACACACACAAAAAAAAAATATTGGTAGATACTTCAAAAACCCCGACATCTTTATGTGTGTTGCATAACACGGGAGCAGGAACAACCTTGGCTGAGGGTTGATTGTCAATTTCATGCAGCTTGGAGTTGTGGAGAATGCTTTCAGTTTCAGGTTGGTGATTGAAAAGTGCTCAGGAGGCTTGTTTGCAAGGAGAATGTGTGATTACTCCCAGGGGTGATATAGCATATAACTTCAATTTTAGTGAGTATTTTGCATCAGGGGCCATTACGCAGACGAGCCATTTAAAGCAAATACGCCAGTCGTCTGAGTTTATCGCGTTCAGTTTCTGCACTTGAGACACAAACTGACACAATGCATATCACAGAAGCTGCAGAAAAACAACGCAACCAACAACAAAAGAGTGAAATCTAAATAAATAAAAAAATAACCAGTGCCTGAGAGTCCTTTGGGTGCCACACAATCATACAGGGGATTCCGAGGATGCCAGCTGAGGCTGCACAAACAGATGGCTTCTCTCGCGTTTCAGATCCGCGCTAATGTTAGTACGTAGAACGCCGCAGGCTCGGAAACACAAAGTTAAATATGAAATTAAAAAGTTTTGCTCCGTTTGTCAACTCCTCTGACTGAAGGCGAAAAGGAAAGTGGGACAGAAGTCAAAAAAAAAAAAAAAAGAAGAAGAGGTGAAGATGTTCACATCATTATCAGTGAAATGATTTCACTCCATGTTTCACATATAGCCTTTGAGCGCAGACAAAATTGAATGCTAGGTTCAAATTAATTGCCTTTCTGCTGTTATCATCCTCCCACGGATTGGCTTTTATCAAAATCATTATCTAATGGCTGAAAAATTCCGGTTAAAGCTTATGCAGCTAGCAACAACTCACTCCTATTCTGTCTCATGAAAGCTTAAATGACCCACATCCATTTGCCTCCCACACCCTCGCCGTCCTCGCCAACTCAATGTAACGCTGCAGCGCGTTACCCGACGCAGGCGGGGCGGCAGAGAGAGAGAAAAGGATCAGATTTGTGCCTAATACTGTGTCAAGGTTCATCCGTCATTAAGCTGACCCTCCCACTCACCTTGTATCCATGGGTGACCCTGTGTCAATCATTGGCCACGTGGGTTATTAACTACTGCAGCCAATTGCAGCACTGCCTTTAAATCACTTTCAAACTGCCCTGCCTTTGAACCCCCCGATAAGGTCGTCTAATATGAAATATTTTTCTGAATTATGGATCATTTCAATGCCCTTATCTCTCTGGGTGCAATCAGAGAAGCTTTGGAGGTCAGACAGCTAAATCTTAAATACTTTTGTGCAGAGTGTCTCAAAGGACGCCCCCTTAAACCTCAAGAAAATACACTTTTAAATCCAGCCAGATTTACATTTTCCTTTAAACAGCTATGAAAACACTACTATAAAATCTCCCACTGTAGACGACAGAGTGAAAAGGGCTGGAATGGTCCTCTGTGGGTTGTGACCACAAGTTGGCCTTATTGCTGTTATTTAGCAAATGTAAGTGTAGGCAGTTTACTGAGGCCACAGACTGTGTATGATTGTAGCGTGCCTACGTTGGGGCAGCGCCATAAATGAAATGAGGGTTATCCACACACAAGGTCACTGATTAAAGGTCTCTGTTTACCTTGTGTGACACGTTTTTTTGAAGCATAATTGGTGGTTGCAATAATACAGTGCGCTCAGGTGGGAACAGCTTTCAGATTCAGACACACTTGTGTATCAGCGAGTTTGTGAACACCATGAACAGGTGAGAATTCAGGTTAGCAGGGCTTTGCTTCTGTTACACACTTGGGGCAGCAGGTACAGTTGTCGCCCCACAATCAGAAGGTCTCTGGGTTCGATTCCAGCTCCTGCAGTAACATGCCGAAGTGTCCTTGAGCAAGACACTGAACCCCAAGTTGCTTGAACTGTTGTACAGTGGTGTTTGAATGTAGTGTGAATGTATTAGACATAGCTGATGGCTTCTGCCATAGCATCAGCGTGTGAATGTGGTGTGAGTGGGTGAATGAGGCTAGCAGTGTAAAGTGCTTTGAGTGGTCGGTAAGACTAGAAAAGCGCTGTATAAGTACTATTCCATTTACTTTTATGCCTTTAACTTCCAGCTCAACCATTTGGTAGAGCATTTTGAGTCACTATATGTCATTGAAAATGTGCTGAACTGAGTTGAACATGATTGGATCGTCTCCACAGCTTGAAATATATATATATATATATATATATATATATATATATATATATATATATATATATATATATATATATATATATATATATATATATATATATAAATCTTTTCTTTTTCTTGGATTGTGAAAAGATTAAATATTAAATAGACTTCATATCTCTTGCATTTAAGAAGAGGTTAAAGGGTTAATAAGTAAAACAAGTGATTAAAGAGGGGGTATTCTTCCCTCCTGTATTGTGAACATGGATATAAAGTAACAATACTGGATTTTCAAACCATTACATATTCATGTTTTTTAAAAGTAGCACAAGATTGTAACGAGATCTTCCAGACAGAGTCTCTGAAATAATGAAATCATCATATTAGGATCTGGGATCAGATATGGCTCACATTTCAGCGGAGGGGAAAAAAAAAAAAAAGCAAAACAGATTCAGGCAGCTTTTAACTGCAGTGTGAACAAAGCCAAAGAGGTGGAGTTTAGAGTGATTGGTGGAGTTATTCACAGTAGCTGCTGCATGATGAAGCACAGCTCATTGTTTGTCAGCCCATGCTGAGCATAATGCACTCAGATTGAGTTCGTATTGTTTTCTGTACTCAAACAAGCAGAGAATGTTGTGGAACTTAAAAACTGGCCATATGATTATTGTGTTTACACAGAGTAACGCAGCATGACCTGGACACCAAGGTAGACCGCTAAAAGGCTAGCTTGGTATAGCAGTAGAAGTATAGTATTTCTTCCATTTAAAAGCATGACACATCAAAAAGAAAGTCAAAGTCTTTTTTTTTTTTTTTTTTGGGGGGGGGGGGGGGTAACTGAGGTATTTTATTGACCTATTTAACAAAATCTACAATAAATAAATGAATAAAACACCTATTTGTAAAAATGAGTTATTCAGCTCCTTGAAAATTTGCAATGATTTTCCTGAAAAAGATAATTATAATACTAATATAATTAATATAATATCAATATATAATTTAATCAATAAAATATAATTTTCTAAGAGCAGCCATTTAAAAAAGGCAAAATACAACTTCAGCTGCCTGCCTGGGGTAGGATACATTTTTTTTACATTTCTATACAGGCTTTCAAAGAAAATATTTATCATGTAGATGAGATAGAGGTCTTTGAAACTCATGTATCAAATATAATACGTTTGGCAATGAAGGGTAAATGCTTGCTGTACATCTCTTCTTTGAACCATTCGTTTCCGTAAAGGACATTAGAAAAAAAGAGAGAGAGACAGAGAGAGAGAGAGAGAGAGAGAGAGAGAGAGAGAGAGAGAGACAACACTTAAATGTTTTGGATTCAGACAAACAGTCTTATTCGAGCCCTGTTCATGGACACTGCTTCATAGCTCTGAAGCAAAGCTACAGACTAAAGTTTCCTTTGTGTGAATATGATTTTTCTGTTGCCCTTGAGGCACACTGTTTTGAAGTGGACTCAAAAAAGAAAAAAATTAGGAAAGATGACTGCTGAGTATATGTATTGCCATTCAGCGGACTCATTTCCCACTTAAAATCACGACCATTTGGGACCTCATTTATGGCCGACTAAAGGTTCGCATTGAGAATCTGAACTTTAAGCTATTATCATTGTAATAAGGGGGGGAAAAAAATCAGAGCACTGCTTTCAAAAGTCACCTGAAAATGAGAGCTTAAAGGTAGCTCTTTAAAAAATTGCATCCTGCAGGAATATACAGAGTGAAAGGAGAAGGAGACGAGGTGGAGAGAGAGAGAGAGAGAGGAGTGGAAGAGCAAGAAAGGTTGTTAAAGGGGAACCCGATGAATTTGGTGGTGATTTTCTCCATAACTTTAACCTGAGCTCTCTCCATTCCTGTCTGCTGCAGACAATGGGACGTTAGGCATGCTTCTGCCGGTGTCAATGGAAGACTAATGAGATGGCACCGGGCCCATGAATGGCTCATTGGCCTCATGCACATTACTGTCTGTAAGTGTTTCTTCATCCCGATATGGCCGGTCATGCAGCAGATCTTCTACCTGTATCAGAGATAGTGATGAATAACAGAAATTCAGGGCATGATGGCCACGGCATGCCGTTCGGTCGTTATGACCAAGCGTTGAGGCCTGGGCGCTCTTTTTTTCGGACTTCTACCTCGTTCGCTCAGCTGAAGCCGTTTGCCATTTCACACACCGGTGTAATTCATCCACACAATGGTCACAGCAAGAGGCGGTGTCGAGTTAAAGCTCACAGCTAGAAGCGAAGTAATTCACTGAAAAACAGAATTAATGAGCAAAGCAGGCCTCGGATTCCTGCTCAGATTCTCTCTAAATGCAAACACACTAAATGGATCCTCACTCCTGCATCTTGACTTCCTGCTATTTTTAGACGCAAAACTTTAAGGTGTGATGAGCACTATTCTGAGAGCTCATCATTAAGTTCGTTTCAGCCAAGGCTCCCGTCACATTCATATATGATGAAATTAACCGAGAAAAACTCTGTGAGACCCACGAGCTGCTGTTTCACCTACAGTACTTAATGCGTAACTTTAACATCGCTGACGTTACCGCCCCGAGTGAACATCAAGGCATTTAAATGTGCTCATTAGTGTCAAATCTGCACCGCCTCATGTCCACTCGAAACCAACCGGAGACACAAACACGGCCAGGCTGCAGCCAGAGGAATGAGAAACTGGAATGAAAAACCATATAAACAAGCAGGCTTGTGGTACTTTTAAACAGTAATTGAGCTAAAAGTAAACATCAGCATAAATGTGGGATTGACCATCGCTATATCAAAACACGGAGGGTGTTTGGAGCAGGAATGTTTTCAAGGGGAAAGGATGTCAAGCACATACTGCATCAGCACAAGAGCTGCTGTTAAGAAATTTAATTGCATGATATCTGGAGACGATCCCGTCTAAATTGGGCTTTCATAGAGTTTCAGAATCTCTCATTATTTTCAGCTAATTTGATGTCTGAAAATCGTTGTAGCTTCTTTTTATTTAACTTGTCAGCTCAAACTGCATCTCATGCCAGCTTATAATAAACCTTTCATTCATAAATGATCACCAGAGTCTTTCTTCTATAATCTTACCCAAGAGAGCATTTGCAGTTTAAATCTGTCCACCTGGAATATTTCCCCTCCTATTCCATAACATTAAAGTCGGCCTGTGATTGGTACTTGACCAGCTTTCAGAGAGCACAGCATGACTTGAAAGCAAAAGTGCATATATGAACCGGATACAGTACCATACATTATCCATGACACTTCAAAAGGATGCTGCCCAGTTCCCCTAAAGCTCATCTCCAGGCAAGATATGCTCCTTGGATCCACAGGCAGGGAAAGGAGGGCAGAGTGAAGCACAGAATGAGAACACAGAGCACTGGGTGGTATTTCAGCGTGGGATGCCCAGTCAGACTTCAGGGAGGTAATTAATTAACAACAGCAAAAAAAAAAAAAAAAAAAAAAAAAAAAAAAAATGTCCAAGCTGAGACCTCCAGGGGAACCCTATACTTCCTCAGATCTCCATCCAGGAAACAGAGGGCTGGGCTGGGTTTATTTGGAGCATGGATCCATCCAGAATTAATAATCCAGGAGATATCAAAAACACTTCCAGGCCTGGAGCAGGTTGGACAATTTCTGTCACTTTGTTACATAACATCAGAAAATCATCCCTCTAAATAAAAGGAAATGATTGGATCTTTGTCACGTATGAAATATGTACATGGATTCAGGATTGACATTAAATTTAATCTTGATTTGTCAATTTAAATTATCATCAGGAAGTCACACATACCTCTTATACCACTGTATACGATTTTTTTTAACCAGTGGATAAAGTACCCTTTAGGTATTTATTTATTTATTTATTTATTTATTTATTTATTTATTTATTTATTTATTTATTTATACACAGTATTTTTTTGCCAGTTGGGATGAATTTATACTGAAAAGTGAAGTGCTGTGTTTTTATATACATCAATCTACATATTTTTATTCATTTTTTACATTTTTAATTTTTTTCTTTTTTAATGCAATCACTTGTTTTTTCTATATTCTTAATATTATTCTATTTATACTTGTTTTTTTTATTTATTTTTTTTTACAGTTTGCACATTATTTATCTGATTCTGAAGCTTAAAGGAGATACTTTTTTAAAGTTTTTTTTTTTTTTTTTTTTTGGGGGGGGGGGTCTGGGGCTTCTCATGCGCTTATTTTAAGAGGACAGGACAGTGGATAGAGCAGGAAACAGGGTGAAATCGGGGAGTGACGTGCAGGAAAGTCGCCATAGGTCAGACTTGAACCTGGGCTTCCTGCTAGAGGGCTTTTTTGCAAAATGTGGCGCGACCTTAACCACTAGGCCGTCTGCACTCCAAGGAGATACTTTTAACAAAATAAACAAAACAAAAAAATTCCTAACACACATTCTTGGGGTAATACATGATTTCTAAGTGCAGAGGCTCATGGGATGCATAATTTGGTACAGTTTTTTAATATTTCTATAAACATATTATTTGAGTGGAGGATCCAAACTATCCCCATCGAATCTTTGTCATGCCATAATTACTCAAAAGACAACAGTTTCCTGCATATAGAAAGCTAAGAATCTGGACATCCCTGCATGGTTAGCTTTGCTAAATAAGTTAGCCTAATGATCAAGCCAGGTTCGTAGGGATTTGACATTGTGCCACTTTGCAATCCCCACATCCACATCTGATTTTTCCTTCATATGTGGCTTCACACTACATCTCTCAATCGATTTTTTTAGGAAGTTTTTATGATTTTTTTTTTTTTCACCTCGTTCTGGATGAGTGCTAATGGTGCTACATTTTGCTTTCTATGGCTTTGTGATAAATTCTGCAACTGCCTGGAAAACGCATCACATGTACACCGTCTATTTGTCAGCTTCCCCCACATGTGTGAGGAGTGACTGAATATTTGCACACAGGAGGAGACGCACACAAAAACATGATGCATGGAAGACTTTTGTTGTTTGTTTTTCCCCAAAAATTACAGTTCACAAGCAGGTATTGAACTGTGGATGCTGTACCCAACAGCTCGATATCATATTGAGAGTTGATGCATCCCTTTGAATTGTTCAATTTTTTTTGTCACTTCTGCTGCTCCACAAACACACATACAGCTACAAACCTGCAGCAGCATGTCCCACTCCACCTCCTAATGTTTCTGTTTTCTTTATGTGTTTGACAAATTTTACCGGCAGACACCCTCATAACACAACTTGTTATTTGAAGTCTTTCACTTAATATCCCGTTATCGCAACAGGTGTGACAACTTGTTTACAACATAATGTTGCACAACAATTCAAAACAAAAAGCGCAGAAAAGCCTTATCTGCAACAAAATGCAAACTTTAATTAAAGGAAGGCAACATGTGTACCGAGTACATGTGCTAAGGGCTGTATGGGTGGAGAACACAGTAAAAAACATCCTTAGAATTTCTCCTCCCAAGTCTAAAATATGTAACATTGGTCAGAGGAGATGGGATTTTACATTCTGGGGACAGGCATGTGAACAAAACATTGATGGATGCAATCACATGGTAATCTGTTAAACGCATGCATCCATCTCTCAAAGCAAATCAATAATTGTTGAAGCATGTCTCTGCATAATGCAGTCACACGATTACAGACCACAGTGACAGGGAATGCTTGATGAGATTTTCTGAGAGCTACAGTGAAACGCAGTCGCCAGCATGTGAGAAAATGTGTAACACTTATACTCAGGGATGGAGTGGGATTCATTTTCAGCCCTGGAGTTTCATGCCTCAGACCGGGCCCCCACTTTAGATCGTGACCAATAGACTCCTTGTGAGTCGACGTCACCATAAAGATGAGCACGCATTTTGACAACGGAATCAGCGTTCAGCTCCATTCATTCAGACGAGTTATCGTTCTTTAAACATTAAATTCAATTTGTTAGCAGCATAAAAATGTCTGGTTGTTCTGTGGTCGGTTTTCAGAAACGATACGTCACCATGGAGTCAACTTCTTTTGCATATGTGTCAAACTCAAGGCCCGCGGGCCAAATATGGCCCGCCACGTAATTTTATGTGGCCCTTGAGAGCTTAAAAGTTCTGAGTGTTTAAAAATCAATAGGTCAAAAGCGTGCTTTGACCAAAAACTACATTTCCCACAATGCCTACTGACTATGATACCTGCGAATTGACGGCTCACCATCACTACACGACAGTGTTTCTTCGTCAATGCCAACGAGTGGAATTGAGAAATAAATAATGATCCCAAAATGTCCAAGAAGAGAAAAGTTGATAAAGATGGAAGACTGTTTCAAGAAAGATGGGAAGGCGAATACTTGTTTGTGCTTCAAGGAGAAAGACCGGTATGTCTTTTGTGTTACGAGGCGTTGTCGGTTGTCAAAGAGTACAATCTGCGGCGGCATTTTGACACCAAACACGGAGCTAAGTACGCCAAAGCTAGCCTTCAAGAAAAGCAACAAATTGCCCAAGAATTAAAAGGCAAACTGCGGTCGCATATATTTATAAGTTACATCTGGCCCTTTGAGGACAGCCATTAGGCTGATGTGGCCCTCAGTGAAAATGAGTTTGACACCCCTGTTCTATTGAGTTTTGTCCATTACAGAGCAACCAGTGTTTTGGAGTGAAGAGTGACCGTGTTTACAGGAGACTCTCAGCCAAATGTGTCAGTGATTGTTGGCTGAGAGTCGCCAGTTAACAGGGTCACACTTTACACTGAAACACCAGCGACGTCTGCATCTGTGGTATTAAATCTGTCTTCTCCATCCAACCTCAGTTAACCAGGATTGAGCACAAATAATTTTTTGCTTCACACTGTAGATTTATTTGACCATGAGTTTAAGTGCAAATTCTAAGCACGTCCAAACCTGAAAAGTGAGATGATAATAATCAAAAAAATGAAATATGAAATAGAAAATGAAAGCATTGCACTTTCTAATGAAACTGTCATCTCCTTTTCTCTGTAAGAAATCAGTTCCATTATATTTTAGATTGATTTTCACAAATATGAGACCATGAGTTAGAGGGCAAATCTCAAACACTATGTTCACAACATCAGAGCCAAAACTGCCGTTTACCAGCAGGGAAAGCAGGGAACTGCATGGTGCCCCAGAATAGTAAGGGGCCCCGGAGGGCTAACAAACTTCAATGACGAGCAAGTTTACCAGCCAAACAGAATTTTCACCAGCCAATTTTTTCTTTCCTGTGCAAAAAACACAGATAATGTGAGACTATAATATATACAATGTGTATTATTTGTGTAAAATAAATCATACCTGAGCACCCTTTTTATTACAATCTATGTGTGGCATTTAAAAAAACCCGAAAAACGTTTAATTTCAGTGTGCCACCTTTTTGTGCCCCTCCAGAAAATTTTTAGACACACCCCTGTTTGCAGAATAGTAGGCTGTAGTGCACAGAGCCCTCGTGCCCTGTATGGTTCGTACCACTGTGTAGTCTCTCAAGAAATTCCCATTCAGAGGACAAGACCAAGGACGCTGGCCCAACACTGATAATCACAGAATCTCCCCGTTGAGGGCGAGAGAATGCATCTGCTCCCAGCAGCAGAGCTTCCTGTGTGTTCACAGAGAATCACAGACCTCACTGAGCGTTTTCCTGTGAAGCGAAGACAAGTTCAGGCCGTTTATGTGAAGAGATGGAGGAGAGGGCCACTTTAACAAGTTGAGACTGACACATCCCACCCCACTGAAAGAGTGTCTGTGCACACTGAGGTGTGTGAAGATGTGTTCCCATAGAAACTTCGCTCACAGGTCCTGCGATATATATATATATATATATATATATATATATATATATATATATATATATGTGTGTGTGTGTGTGTGTGTGTGTGTAATATTAACACTTGAGCAGTGTAATGGTCTCTGCAACTTCTATAGTATTACAGTATTTTCAACTCACAAGCTCATCTTGATGAAAAAGTTACTAAGTTTGGCACATGTGGCTGCGTCAGCGCCACCCTTGCTCTTCTCACTGTCCATTTTTTTTCTGTTTGTACTCGCTCTGGTGATCCTCTGACAAGCACTGCTGCGCGTGCACAGACGTGTTGTCAAGGTGTGTTTGAGAAAAAAATAAAAGAACTGCCAGTGCAGGCGGCCTGGAGGCAGCGTTAGCAGCTTCTGTGATATATATATTTCAGCTCAGTGTTATGACTTGACGCTGGCCCTTGCTGCCCCAACTCCAACTGGCCCACCTGGAATTGTCCAGATCCTCCAGGTGAGCCACTCCAGGCCTGCTTATACTTGGAACAAAAGTTTTCTACAGATTTACACACGGAGCTGAATCTGGATCTGCAGAGTTGTTAACCGCCAGTGCAAGTGACTGACATTAGTGTGGCTTATAAAATATGCATGCCACAAGTAAAAGGAGAGCAAGGAATGAAGAGGAAGCCTGATGAGGTCTATCTGACACAAATAGAGACAGAGTGCAATCACTGATAAAGCTTGAGCTTGTGGCATCCTTTGATGCCTGACCAGCTGCGTACAATAACAAATCCCCTCAGTCTCAGTCTGCACACTGAGAATCTGTCAACTTCCATGCATCTCTTTAGACTCCTCTACAACATTAGTGAGATTAAGTTTTCACTTGGAAGATTTAGCATTGATAATTATTGAAATGGTGGCAGCAGCATTAGCTGGAGAAGCGAGAGAAAGTCACAACAACTCCATGTCCCTTCTTTGATCGAACAAAACTTTTAATACACGGTGTCCTTAGTTTAACAGGCCCAAATGGATCAGCTTTAGATATTGGGAGCCAAATGCGCAGTACAGTCCTGACAGAGAATTTGTCTTCATAATCAGGAAACAAAATGTTTTCTCCATTGCCTCTGACCACATCCAGCCTCCAGAGCGCACTGATGAATGTGCGAAGAGCAGCCAAAGACCAGGAGTCACATTGCTGATCAAGAGCCAGAGCAGTCCTTTAGCATGTTTCCCCATCATGCATGCATTGTATGCTAAGAGGACACTGTGTTGTGTGAGGATGTTGTTTTATTAGCCTCCCCCCTCAAATGCAATTTCCATTTAATTTGTGAGCTGGCTCCCCAAGTCTGTGCCTGGCAGCTAAAGGTATAAATCTGGCCTTATCTGGCCCCGGCATGCACAGTTCATATCCACACACACACACACAGTGCCAGCAACAGATCTATAATTCATGGCCAGGCACACCCACGTTATTGGCTGCTCATGTATTAGAAAACACAACACAGGGAAAAGAATTCAATGGAGTGTCATCCAAACAGTTACACGAGGCACGAGGGGAAGTTTCCTCACCCCCAGAGACCAACCACGTGACACAAACTTCTCTGTAGTGCTGTTACACCGTAAAGACCGGAGCGTAACACACCAAACTTTCTGCATTTATATTCTTCAGGGTGGTTTCTTGTGTCAGAATGCCAAGGTTGGGGTTAACATCAGTGTGACCCTACAGGTGAAAGAGTGCTGTGTTTGACAGATGGGGAATTATTCCTCCAATTAGGCTAATTGGATGAGACAGGTCAGGGCACATAAGCTGTTGAATGAAGTTAACAGAGACGAGGGTGTGGGAATTATCTTGAGGAAAAGCTGTGAAAGGACCAAACTGTGTCATTGTTTCTGCAAAATCTATATTGGAAAAAAAAAAAAAAAACGTTTCGGTTACAGTTGCCGTCTGCTTTTGATGTGATCTGCTGAAAGCTCTGTCTATGGATCATTATCAAATCAGCTCTCCAGCTTGTCTGTGTCTCCTCACAGAGTGTCTGCTGCACATCAAAAGCGCCAGCATCAATAATCAAAAAGTCTTAACAGAGTTTTTAAACTTTCGCAACAAAAGCACAGACTGTCTCGCACATGTGTTTTTTTTTTCATTCCTCGGGAGTGACGAACGTCAGGGAATCGAAAGCAACAAAATGAAATGGGAAGATGGAGAAAGAACGGAAAGCACTTTAACTCACACGGCCGGGGCATCAGACATCGAAGCTGCTGCAAATGTGAACACAGCAGAGAGGAGAGAGGCTGTGTCAGGGGGGGAGTCTCACGCTAGCCATAAGAGCATGGGGTTTTTAAGGTTGCTGGGGTTAGACAGGTGTTGCCAGGGGGAATTTGAGGAGTTTTTAACGGGACGTTTTTCACTGGGTCGTGTGAAATTGAGAGGGGGAAATGTAGGGCAGAGGATGAGGATTGAGAGCCGGCCCCTCCGGTGTCCTCTTTAATGAGCATTACTGTGGCAGCAGAGGAGAAGGAAAGCTTCAGCACAGCTGCATGGTCAAGCCAGCACTTCGCAGACTTCATCAGCTCACCGAGGGCTGAATGTAAGCCGGGAATAGACAGTCAGATGAGAGAGACATCAGACGCTGGGTAATTAGGACCACTCAGAGAAAAAAAGGTGGAGGAGGACACTACCGCTAAACACCTCATCCTCTTTTATTCTCTCCTTTACTGATTCCTTTGGGTCATGCTTGTTTTCGCCTTGATATCTCTGTTAATGAATGAGCGCACTGTCTATTGCCCAAAGGGGACCACACGGTGTGTGTGTGTGCGTGTGTGTGAAATGTGAAAGGCAGGGAAGCAGGCGGGTGTGAAGGGCCACGCAGCGTTTTGTTTGTGTTGTTCTGGAGCAGCTGGAGGCAATGACGGGGAACACAATAACAATTTTCATGCAGTGAGTGAATGCATAAGCACCCACTCATCACAAAATCAGAGGCATACAAACACGACTGTAAACAAACACCTGCTGCGATGTACAGCATCGGAAATAACTCATCACCAGAACTAAACAGCATATTGGGAGGGTTGTCGAGCATGCTTCAAACGACTTGAGAATCCAAGTGTAAATAAAGACGGAGATGAAAGAAAGGCCTCCCTGGAATATATCATTTAATCTTATGTTATCTATCATTAAGTGGATCTGGTATTAACAGACATAACAGATCCACAGAGGATAAAGTACTCAGTTCTATGTCTTTCATCTATAGTCTCATGATTCCAAGGCTGCCACAGAAGCATTTTAGTGTAAGGGCAGTAAAAGGTCTCTGTGCTACAATGAAGCAGTAAAAATGAAAAATCAAATCTAGGTTGCCCACACATGAGATGACTTTAACGTCTTTAACTGATTTTAAAACAACAGATGACCAAATACATATTGTTACTATTATATTAAAGGCAGGGTTGGTAGTCACAAAAAATTAGCTTATATTAAAGCAGGGTTTTGGAGTTCCAAAACCATTTTTAATTACACTACGTTACCAGTAATCGGGGTATCGGTAGTTCTTCTGCCATTCTCCAGTGTTCTTGGATGTTGGTGAAATGTATGTGCAGGAGGCAGGACCGAATTTGATTGGTTGAACAAATTGGATACCAAACGCTATGATTGGTTGGTGTTCTCCCAGGTTTACTCCTGCTGTAGACAGCGGATATTTTTCACTCTATTTTAAGAACACATCATGCATAGATTGCCATCAGGACATAACATGAAATTTGTCAGGAAAAAAAAAATCTCTGAGCAGAAAAGCTACAAATTTGTGAAAGAACTGAGGAAACTTTTGAGGAAAACAAGTTGCAAATTTGTGTGAAAAGGAAGAAATTAAGTGAGGGGGGAAAATGTGAAACTGTTTGAGGTCGGAAAAAGGGTGCAAACCTGTCAGAAAGAAGGCACAAATATTGAGCAGAGAAGCTTCAAATTTGTGCAGCAAAAGTTGTGAGACAAAAGTGGCCAATTTAAAAAGGAAAGAAAGATGCAAATTTGTAAGGAGCAAACTTGAAGAAAAAAAACACCTTAAAGTTGTGTTTTTTCTCTCAAATTTATTTTTCCACTTATTTGTGACCTCATCATCTCCAAATTTGCTTATTCACTTATTTTAATTTGCCATTTATTTGTTACACATTTGCCTTTTTTTCCCACAAAAATTTGAGAACTTCTTTCCCAACACATTTTGAGTTCAATTCTAACTTGTTCAAACTTTTTCTCCCCCAGCCCGGCCCCTATAGGGTTGTAGCAATAAGTACAGTGCAGACTGGTTTTTAACATCCCAATCCTCTGATCAGACATGAAAGACACTAAACCAGTGCTCTCAAACTCAAATGACCTGAGGGCCACTGAGCATCCAGTCTTATCACAAGGGGGGACCACTTCAGGTATTTCACAAAAAATGGAAAGAAATCAAACAAACAAAAAATGTTACACTGTTGGAACAACTGTACTTCTGAACATGAATTGTTTTAAAGTTAAATTTCATTTTTCTCGCCAAACACTTTCTGCCAGACACCTGAGAGCGCTTCTTCTCTGACAGCTGGGCCACATTTGCTCTGAGGGAGGTGGCAGTTCTTCTCCTGAGACACTGGCTGATGTCAACCTTTCTTTTAGCCTTTAGAAAAAGACATCTTGATGAAAAGATGTGTTGAGGACATTTCTTCCTTGGTCCCAGCAGCAGACTGGGCTGGATTTCACTATAAATTGATATCAAGTGGCGGGCCGTATGAAACCGTATGAAACGTTTTCGCGGGTCATGAGTTTGAGACCCCTGCACTAAATGATTCAATGAGACCTGTAGACCACACACACACACACACACACACACACACACACACACACACACACACACACACACACACACACACACAAAAGTGTTTGCAGCGCAGGGCTCTCGTGTTGTCTGGTTTGGTGATATTATAATTAACAAAGGTTAATAGTCTGCCAAACTATATTACACGGCGACAAAGAAAAGTAAAGATAAACTTACAAATTCATGAAGCGCTGGGGACAGATTTAAGAGTTGAAAACTTTCAACAGCCTTTTCATCAGCCATAAACTTGAACTGGAATTAAATGAAAATGCGCCTCTTTTGGAGTGACACTTATCAGTTGGATTTTGGGGATAATGCTGAACAAACTTTAGCCTCAGATCTGACCAGAATATCTCCACCAGCGTTCGACCAGCGTTCTGTTTATTCACCTCTCAGAGCTCTCCATCCAACTGTCCAGATGTTTCATGTACCTGCTGAAAATTCACACCTGGTCTCCTCTCACCCAGGTCCCTCCACAGCTGTGTCATGTCACTCTAGATAAAGAAGTACACGGCCTGCTAATCATCACGCTACTGAGTTATACTTTGGCACAGCTCCAGGATTTTTTTTTTTGTTTGTTTGTGCTACATCATCTCAACATTATTTTACAACTCCTCTCTTTGTTTGCATTAGGATTTGTCTCCATGGAGTCCGTCCATACTTCCTGAAACATTGCACAACACTGGACTAATGTAATGGCATCATAAAATGTGTTCCAGTGTTTGAAGAGATCATTTGATGTGTGAGAACCGTAATACTGTTCAGCAGATTGTGCAATAAACACTGTAGTGTGGAGTGGAGGGGGGGCTGGGGGTGTAGAAGCAGAGGGTTTAGAGCGCACCCATGGGGACAATAATGTGTTGTACAGTAAATCATTATACTTTCGTTGGCTAAGCACTGTAAATAGCATGATTAATATTTCATGCTCTAATCGTTGCTTAAATGGATATCTAGACTGTAAGCGGGAAGAGAGACAGTGTTTAAACCGAGCCATCATGTGAGGTTTATCAGCAGGTCAGTCATCTAAAGCAGTGTTCTCAAACTGTGGTCCGTGGACCACTAGTGGTCCACCAGTGCCTCCTCATGGTCCACCTTGACAGTAAGTATTTTTTTTAATTTTTAATTTTAATGGAACATTAAAAACAAAACAAAAAAAGACAAATTTGTGGGGACTCACAAAAGTTTCCTTGACCCCCCCCCCCCCCCAAGAGAAAACAGTTAAGCTCCATTAGTGAGCCTACAGAGAAAATCATCATGTTTGGGTCGCTGAAGATGGGGACGGTAAAAAGAAAACCAAATGAGGAAGAGAAAACTTCCAACACTGGACAAAAGAAGGTGCAGCAGCAGGATGATTCAGCCGCAGTGGGCATTGTAGACACCGTGGAAGCTAACGTTAGCACCAGTACATGTATAATGCCAGTTTCTACTGCATTGGTTGGCTATTTTGGGCTGTTGTTCCTGGGCTATTTAGCTTGGTGGTCTGTGAGTTTTTTTGGGGGGGATGGGATAAGTGGTCCTTGGTCCTAAACAATTCAAGAAACACTGATCTAGAGAAGAGGGTCCACTAAAGTAAAATTTCAAACTGTCTTGAGGATATGAAGAAAAAGTTCTCTTTGTGAAACAAAGAAGAACAAAACTTTAGTCAAAGAACCAAAAGAAATAAAAGGGAAAAGGTTTGAGAACACTAACCAATTCAATCTGACCCTTCTTGAAACCTCAAGAATAGTCAGGAAGAAGAGCAAGGAGAGGATATCACCCACAAAGAACCAACAGAGAGCTCTGCCGTCTTTTGTCCTCTAAAAGCCTCTCAGGGGGGTCTCTGAGGGGGCTCTTGAACTTTAACTGATGAGAAACGGCTAACAGCTCACAGACAAATATACACAACCAAAGATGGCAGAGTCTCAGGTGCCCCTTGTGTCTCCTCCACCATATGAGTGGATTTAAAGCTCAAGCATTGTACTACAGGCTGAGTGGGGGGTGGAACAATGACCATATGTTGAGCTTGGTGCTGCCGCAGGGGGATCTATCGGTGAATATTTCATTAGAGCTGGAGCTAAATTCTTTCTAACTGAAAACATACATTTCTCCCTGAAGGTGGGCTCGACCATATGTGCATGTTTATTAATACTGCAGCCTTGCATTTTGGATAAAAGGTGATGGATATAGGTAATTACTTTTTTTCCCCGATTCCATTACCTGCTGTTATTACACTGGGTTAATTGTGGCCAACACAAGGTACATTGATAAATTTTACATTCCTGCTACGTTTTTATATCATTTGGAGCACATGTTCTGCCACTGTTTGTTCTTCATACTGCTAAGCACTGAAACACAAAGTGGCATAGAGAAAGTACTCTGTTTCAATAATTTTTTAGAAAAAGACTGGTGATAAACTCAGGACACTCATTTGTGAACAGTTAAAATGTTTTGATTTCTTGAGCATGGTCATGTTGACCTTGGCGCTGAAAATGCACAAACGTGTTTTTAAAGGCTAACTTGACCACGACATAAAAGTGAATACATTTAAATTGTTCAAAAGGGAGTGCCTTTGAATGTTCTTCATTCATCTAGGGCTGCATGTTTGTGTGTCCCATCCATTAGGGATGTTACTGCAAGGAGAGAGCTGAAAAACATTTCAGATACAGGATGATGTAAATATGTGAGAAGACACGTTCCATTTTGAAACGACAAAGAGCGCAACAATTTATTAACTTCCCTTGGTCACAAATCTCTTCTTTACAGATGAGAGGCATACTAATAGTATGCTTATATAATTGAGGGCGAAGCCAGGGATGGCCCAAAAATCCTATTGCCTCCCTCCAGATGCAACCCTAAAATCTAATTTTTTTTTACATTATTATTATTATTTTTATTATTTTAGGCCTTGTAAAAGGTGTACTTTTATTGACAAAAAAATTGGGTTGTGTAAAACTAAGTCAGAAAACCTTGTGCATTCTTTAAGATGAAACCTTTTTTTTAAAAAAAATGTCAAAAAGGGAATATGGGGCCAAAATAATGCTAGACTTTTTTTGTCAGTTTGTTTTGATCTTTTATTGTATACTTATATAACACTGTATCCTCTGGTGTGTTATGTTGTGTCACGTTACATTACATTACACTACTTTATGCTACGTTATCATATCTTAGCATATTATAAAACAGCAGAGCATATTGTATCCTATTGTGACATATCAAATGTTATTGTATCTTAACATACTGTTTTGCTAACACATGCTTTAGCAAGGCATGCATTAGCATTGAATCACATGAAGATCGGACTGTCTTTTGAACACTACTTCTATTTGTTCAAGACAACTTTATACCAGATACAAAGTGACGAGGTAATGTATTAATGGTTATGTAGCGCTATTGTTTGAAACATGACAACATGTAACTTTGTAAACTCAGTTCATACTGTAGTTAAGCAGCTGGCTTTATTTAGCGCTTCTGACAGCCCGGTGCTCCGAGATGTGTCCATAACATGTCACATCAGTGAATCCTGGTTACATCTTACCGGTGCCCATCTACCAGCTCCAACCTCATCAAGCAGAGCTAACGTAACCTCACTCTTCATTGTACTGATAAACTCAAGTTTGAACAGATCAATTCAGTATAACTGCTGCATGTGGGTTGGAATGAGCATTATCACAAACATTTTAGCTCATGGTTTAGCCTTTAGCTTGTGGTTTAGCTTTTAGCACATGTTTTAGCCTTTAGTTCCTATTTTAGCCTTTTGCTCTTGGTTTAGTATTTAGCCCATATCACTTCTACTCTGATGTCCTTTTTCTTTTTGGCAGTTCAGCTCCAGTGTCCACCATTCCTTTAAACAAACCCAATAAACTGTTTTCAGCAGAGAAAAACACAGATCTCTCTTCTCACTTCTAATCTTTGCTGGCAGCATGGTGTCATACAGAGTTGGACGACACTGGGGAAACAGTAATAGCTGTTACAAATAACCTATTTTGGCGCTGATAATCTTATTTGAAATCATATATATATATATATATATATATATATATATATATATATATATATATAGATAGATAGATAGATAGATAGATAGATAGATAGATAGATAGATAGATAGATAGATAGATATAGATATAGATATAGATAGTATGTCTGTGTGTATGGGAGACTTTTCCGAGATCACTTAAAAGTCCTCACATATTTAGTATGTGAATTAGCTGAACTGAAAGGGAAATAGTCATGTATCTGTAACTACAGCAAATCAAGAACACATTTCCCTTTTTGAATCCTCCCCTCAGCCGGGTCTTCTATCTCATTTTATTGTGTAATCTCATCTGTATTAACCTGGTTAAATAAAAATAAATGAGTGGCACTAACTGCTGCAGTCTGCATATGAAATGTGCTGAAGACGTGCAGAGGGATTGGCAGGTGTTGCCTTGTTGATGACGCTGATGTCATGGTAGGAAGGGTTTATTGCAGTTTTGTCATGGCACATTTCTCTCATGTGACAAGAGACAATTAATACTCTCCACTTCTCATCTTCTGCTGCAACAACAGCTCAAAGAAGTGGAATAAGAGAAGAGGGAAGAGAAGCCAGGTAAGAGGGCAATAAATCCTAATCAGAGCTCTTAATCTTTGTTTTTTTTCCTTCTCGTCTCTCCGCTGTCTGTCTTATCTGTCCTCTGTTGTCTTCCTTCCCGAACCTCTATCTACACATCTGTCTCTCAGCTCAGCAATATCTTTTCTCGTCCTCTTCTGTCATTATCTGCCAGTCTTTGCTGTGTTTCCACATTGTCTCCACCTTACACTCCCTACAAAGCCCGTCCAAGTATTTGTCTCTTTCAAGATATAAAAAGAAAAAAAAATGTGTAAAGGCAGATCTTTGAAGAATTCTGGCTGTCATTGTGACTTTGTTACTTTAACTGACTCTGATCTGAAAGCTTGTATTACTGCTTTTTAATACATGGGGCCTACTTTTTTAATTTTAATTTAATACTGAGAGCTCGTTTTAATATTTTGATAAACCACAGATAATCAGATTTCATTTCATTTATTCACAAACAGGTATGTAAATAGAATTATCTGCTTTATTGCAGCACTTTCATTCAAAGCTTCTCAGTCCCAACACAATCAAACCTCAACTTGTGTCCTCATTATTTTAACAATCAACTTACGTACAGCAGTATCGGGCATCGCAAGTGGAGCTAAGTAGTCGTGAGGGCTTCACAGTACCATACATTAGGGCTGTCATGGTATCAGGTTATTACAATTTTAAAAAAAGTCATGAAAATTATATGTTCACAGTATTTCTGAAGAACTTGGGGGAAAGTGCCATCAATGAAACCAAGGATTACTTTCTTTATAATTAAGTTAAAGTGGGGTGCACACATAAAGATTATCAGGAGTTTTTGTCCCGACTTTCCTCGTTTCCGACCAAAGATGGCAAACATCCGATTATCTTATGTCTCTAACAGATTATCCTATTAGATTATCCTATCAGATTATCCTGTGGTCTGAGGTACAACCAAAAATCTTCATGTGTGTGGGGAAAGCTGACGACTCCTGAGTCATGACTCCATGAATCGTGACATGGAATGGAATGTAGCCAATCAGGAAGTGAGCTGACTGAGGAACGAGGAAGCAAACGTAAACAAAATCAAGCATGGCTGACCTGACACTTCTATGTCTTCTTCCATGTTGCGTTTGGGGTTTATAGGTAGTTGCTATCTGTCGCTATGTGTCTTCTACATTTTTGTTAGATCACGTTTGGTCACGCAAGATTTCTGTCATACAGCCTGCCCTCTTTGTCGTCAGATTTTCCCCTCATGTCGATGAGTGGGAGACTTTCCTGTGTTTCTGGATCTCACAGTCAATCCACAGAGCCGTACAACAAAAATGTAGTGATTGGGGGATTTTCCAGTTTCTCCTGTGCTGGTCTTCGAAGGACACAAATGTTACTTGTGTAACTTAATGAGACACCGCATGGACTCAACAGAAGCTTGGTATTTGCTGACCCATGGCTCTGAGTCATCTATCTTGTCTCGTTGCTTTGTGAGAGCCGCTGGTCTGTTAGGGAGCAGAGATACACGGCGAGCGGCACAGAGAGCTGTTGCAGACAAACAAAATTTAGGTTCGCCTAAATTTACTGCTTGGATCTTTGATTCACTGCTCTGTTTTCAGAAGGAGCACAAGCTTTCTCGACTTCAAGGTCACTCAGCCACCCGTGCACTCTCTCTCTCTCTCTCTCTCTCTCTCTCTCTCTCTCTCTCTCTCTCTCTCTCTCTCTCTCTCTCTCTCTCTCTCTCTCCCTTTACTCACAGAAGCTTGAGGCTTAAGAGGCCTGCCGCTCGCAAAACAGTGACATTGCCAGACACCGAGGTCAATGAAGGCAAGGAAAAGGACATTTTTAATCCCTTCAGTGAATAATATTAGGGCAGGAAAATCAATATACTTCTGTAAAATCAAATATGGTATACATTCCTTTTTTGGTATTTTTGCACAGCCCTAATCTCAAACTTCCTGAACACAGACCTTTAAACTTTTCCACTAACTACGACACGAGGGACATGAGGACACATTTGCAGACTTTACAGGAAAGGAGCAGTGAGCATATAGAACATTAAGCTAGTTTAAGCCCGTAACTCTGTTCTTTTAGTACATAATGCTCATGTGACCTCTCCTCTCTGACAACTGCATAGAGAGTAAAAGAGCCCATCTGACATTCATGCACACTTTTAATGAATAATACATCACACATAGCATCGATGCCCTATGGCCTTTAAAACCCTGAATATTACTTTGGCATTATTTCATTACAACAAAGTGTTCCATAGAAGGATGACGGTAAAAAAAAGTCTCTTTTTGTCCTCTTTTTATTCCACTCTCCATTCTCTTGAGCTGAGGCCATCTATTGTTGCATGATTCTTTCATTTCATTCTATGTTCTCTTATTGTGAGTTGCATGTGTTTTTTTTTAGTTTTTATTTTTTTCAGGCTTGGTAGTTCCACATCTCAATAATAACCCCAGAAAGAGTTGACTGCCAGAAGGAAACTAAAGTGGAAGATTTAAGCCATGGAGTATGAAGGCTATTCAGAAAGTCTGGGATCTTTATGTGGATGGAATTCTGCTTATTTTCAATCAATTATGTGAGAAGTATCAAATACCTAAAAAATATATACACATCTTTAAATATTTACTGTTATATACTGTTGCTTGTAGATGCAAGTGTGAGAGTGAAATCGTCCTGTGATTGGCTGGCGACCAGTCCAGGATGTACCCCGTCTCTCGCCCTAAGAGCGCAGTCACACTGGTCATTCATAACGTGCCTAAGCACTCTTCAGCCTTAAAGTCCAGTTTGCTTGGCCAGTGTGACCACAAGTATACTTGCTGAGGCACGGTTTCTCTTCTTCTCTTTGGCACGCTTCAGAGAGGTGTGCTTTGGCATGGTAAACTCCAGACAGTTCTCAACTTCTCGACTGTTATTTTAAGCAATAACAGAAGTGTTAGAGGACTGTGTCGGACCGAAACAACTTAACATGAGCCAAAGAGTCACTAAAGTTCTAATCCTGTTCTCTGAGTCTCACACTGCTGACTCTGACGAGACCACGCTCCATGTAAACAGACGCTTTATGGTGACGTTGGCGAGCCATGTGTGTGGCTAAAGTCTAGTTTATATTGGAGTAGAATGACTGTGGGCTGTACTCGCCAGCAGAGAAGCGGCGCTGTGGGTGGGCAGTCGTGCTAGAGTTCAGCACTGTTTGGATGGCCAGCGTTACCGTGCCCTAAGACAGCAGGGATAGGCTCCAGCACTCGCAACTCTGAAAAGTGGTTTAGAAAATGAATGAATGTCTGGGCAGATGATGTGAATTTCTTAACAGAAATAGAGAGGATAACCCTGAATAATTTGGTTTAAAAAAGGGTCACCTGTGTACAAATTACAGTATGTTAATGTCTAACGCCAAAGAATCAACACTTGACAAACCAAATGCATGGAGAAACAACATTCAAGAAGATATTTAAAACAATTAATTAATATCGCTATAAAAATTAAATAATACAGTTAATACAAGATTGAAATTAATAAATGGGTGACAAGAATTTACATAACTCCAGTCAAACTTCATCATGTCTGTTAACATGCCAGATAATTGTGCTTAAATGTGTCAGTGAGAAAGGTACTCTGATCCACTGTCTGTAGAAATGACCAGAGATTCTGGATTTTTGGAAAGATGTTTGAAGTTTTTAAAAATAAAAAGATTCATTTAAATGTAAAATATGGAATATTAGGAGGACTTAAAAAAACAACAACACACAAACAGACCAAAATTATAGACATTAGACGTCTTTAAGCAAGGAGAGCTATTATACTATGTTGGAAAAGTATGGACGCTCCAACTTGGAGAGGCTAATGTACATTATCCAGCTCTGAGAACCACATACATACATTATAGAAGCCAGGAATATTGGCTTCACCTGAACAGAAATGGTAAAACTTACATTATTTTATTATTATTATTTTTTAAATATATATAAAAATGTGTTCAGATTAAGTGTTGGTATGTGAGTCTGTGTAATTTGTCGATACGTGTATGAGTTTATGATCTGAAACTGTTTAACAGTTACTGTATGTTTCCTTTGTGCTTATAAAAAATGCCAATAAAAATATTGGGGGAAAAATAAAGAAAAGAAAGAAACTAGAGCAGTTTACTTAGAACAGCATTGGCACATATAAATAGACTTGAAGCTAGCAAAGCAGAAGTATGTCACACCTTGAAAACATACCCTTTGTGCATTGTGTGACTTAAGTTTGAATCATACTGCGTGGCACTGAGGTTACACAGAGAGAAAATAGTTTGAGCTCCAGTGGCAGAGTATAAGTTCAAGGCCTTGTCAAACATCTCGATCCCTCACGCGTGCATTAAACAAACGGATAATGGAGAGACAAACTATACAGTGAACTCTCAGTGGTGTGTCACCAGGCCTGACAGTGGAGATACAGAAATCTAAGCTTCAATTTAAACCAATTTAAACAAGTCAAATGAGTTGTGTTTTTAGAAACTTGGAAAAAAACAATTAAAAAAAATATTAATATTATCATTTGAGTTTGTGCATCACTTTCAAATTCCATGTTCCTCCTACTTTGACTTCTGATAGCAGCTTTGACACCATATGGATGCATTAACTGTTCCGCATGCACCCAATAAAGCTGCAATGGGAAAACAAACAAAGGGTTCCACGCTGTTTTTACATTCAGCAAAAACCCTGCAGCTAATTTATGTATACAGAGATTTTTTTAAATGAATTGTCATTGTTAAGATCCATGAATCGACAATCAAGGGCTCAGTGTGCTTTCTGTTTTGCTCTTTATAATGCAAGTAGGCATGGTGGGCGGCTAAGTCTCAATGGTGGATTTGTCATCCCTCAATTGAAAGATCCAGGATTCAATCCCAGCTCCTGCAGTCAGGTGTCCTTGAGTGCATGTGTGTGAATGCGTGTGAATGATGTCAGCTAATACCAATTGTCGCTTACTATAGCAGTCTTTGCTATCAGTGTGTGAAAGTTGTGTGAATGGGTGAATGAGACTAGCAGCGTAGAGCACTTTGAGGGGTCAGAAAGGTTAGAAAGGGTAACATATGTACTAGTTAAACCAAGTAGTTACATTGATTGCAGTGGAAGACATCATGGGGTGAATTATGACAGTTCTATAACACACAATTACACAACAACACAATGCTAACTATATAGTAATGGTATTATAGAAAAGGGAAGGTATATCTGAAAGGTTTCAGTGTAGACGTGCATTTCATTGTATGTAGACGGCAAGAACGCAATACTTTACTACATTAAAAACATTAAAATGAAAAAAAGAAATAAATGGTCTACTTTGCAAAATCTAAAAAAATCAATTATTATTAAAGTGATTGCTGCTATCTTCTGTCAGAATGTATACTGTACAGTGTATACTGTGTACTGTGTGTAACTCGTTGGCTGCCAGCTGTTTTAGAGCATTTTAACCACTCTTTCAAGACCCACAGAGTATTTTCTTCTATGACTATGCAAACAGCGAAACTACCAAAAAAGTAGACTCTACTATTTCATCAGGAAAAAAAAGTTTGTTTCAACCTTTTTCTATTCTTTAGTATTCAGCAGTACAGTACAACATAGGATGCATCCAGTGAGTGACACACTCTGTTTGAGTGTGAGCTGCCTAAACTTTTCTTGCAACTTGCATTTTCTCTGTCATCTCATCTAACATCTTCTTCTCATAATCTCTGTTGATATCTCTGCTAGTTTACAAGCCTGTCATTGATAGACAAGCTCCACCAGACTGTCCCACAGCCAGCCCCATTGAAAAACATAATTGACGTTGACAGACGTCAATGGTCGTCATTGATTGTAATTGAATTGTCTTTTGGCGTCAATGGCAGCCAATGAGTTGAGACAGGACAGTACAGTAGACTGACCAGACAGGGAGCGACATGCAAGAAAGGGGTCAATGGTTAGACTGGAAATGGTAAAACCAGGCTGATCTCTCAAGGGCTAACCTCATGGGGCGTGACACCTACCCATGAGGTCACATCAGCATCCCATGTCAGCTAACAATGGTCTCACACTCACATCAGACAGCTGGAAACATGAGACTGAGGTGTCCGAGCACTACATGCCCAAACAATGAGCTTCAATGTTAACTCCTTGACCTGGCTCTAAACCTCTATCCTGACCAGAGTCGCGGGGGTCTGGAGCCTATCCCAGCTGTCTCTGGGCAAGAGGTAGGGTACACCCTGGACTGGTTGCCAGTCAATCACAGGACTGACACACAGAGACAGACAACCTTTCACATGTACGGGGAATTTAGAATCACCAATTCCCTAGTGAGCATGTTTTTGGCTGCTGGTCTCCCTAGTGCAAAGAAAACTATTAAGATATTGACAAAAATATGTCAGTGTGATCTGAATTCCACGTTAATCCATAGATCCACAAAACAAAGGAAAAAACAAGACAAAAAAAGCCAATGCAGTTCAATAATTAAAAGAACAGAGAAGTTACCTGCTGAGTCACCTGGCTCAGCTGCCCAGAGAGCTCAAAATGGCCCTCTTTTAAAGGGTTTACCCCTCCCACTGGGCATTAGACATTACATAGTACAAAACAGCAATATTTTTGTCTTCAGGCCTTCTTAACAGGGTAATCCTTAAATGCACTCTAATGAATAATTTAAACATTTCTACTGGCATTTTCTTTACCTTAGTCAAGCATTGAAATGATTTAAAACAAACAAAAATATTAAATACATTTGGTCACATGGCCACTTTTGGCCGCCATACACAACTATATATTACGCAAACCAGAGACATTCGGTTTTCACATTTACGGACACGACCTTGGACGGGTAAGTAAACAAAACAATGAGAATGTGTGTGCAAATAATGTTAGAGCTTAAAGTGTGTTTTAGGTTCATTTTGTTTTTCTAGGTCAGTTTTTACTACTCTGAATAAACTAAAAAATTAAGTTAGAATTAAATAAGAGGTGAGTAAGACCTGTACCGTTATTATTTTGTTGTTATTGGGAAACATCCAATTTGAGGAATTCAACACAATTTAACCCCTCTGAGTGTTTTCGCTTTATCAACAAGCCGTACCTCTATTTGAGACTCTTGCTATTATTTATATGCTAACTTTAAACGAGACCTGAAGAAGTATATTTCGCTATCACTGTAAGACATCTCGAGCAGAAGCCTTCGACTGTAGTTTACAAAAACACGGGAAAAGCACAGCTACAGTTAAACATTTTCCTCTGAGTTGAGTGTTAAAAAAATCATCTATTTTGCACATCACAGAAGCCTTAAGCTGTTTATTTGTAAGTCAGTTTGCAGAGATAGCTGTATATGTGTGTGTGTGTGTGTGTGTGTGTGTGTGTGTGTGTGTGTGTGTGTGTGTGTGTGTGTGTGTGTGTGTGTGTGTGTGTGTGTGTGTGTGAGTGTTTGCTGACGGGTAAGTGGAAAGCAGTTTTAATCACCAGTAACCTTAACACCCTGCTGACAGCGGCAGAGAGGACCAGCCTCACCCCTTCCTACGATCAGCCTCATCAGCTGTCTGCTTAGCTCTCCATTCATCTCTTCATTATTTATTTTCTTCCACTTTGTAGGTACATATTCTCCAGGGAAGACATCCTTTGAGCATTTAAGCAGGGCTCCTGCAGATGTACCTCAGCTGAGGAACTCTTCCTCTCTATTTGTGTTTCACATGAAAATCAAGTTAGCTTTGAGTTAAACTGTGACTTCTTTTTTTTTTTTTTTTTGTCTTCTGACAGATTTTATTTCTTTTCAAAGGAGCGAGAAGCCTCATTAGAAGGAATGGAGTTGGCTTGATTGATTTTATCTTGACATATCTCCAAAATTAAAATCAGACAGCTCCACTTTAGAAAAAAAAATCCTCACACTTAATGGAAGATGATCAGAAAACTAAATAACAGCAATTTTTTTTCCCAAACTGATATTGATTCGGTGTGCACCAAATCAAATGAACACAGTTTATAAACAGCGCTGCTGCTGTCTGAGCTTGTGCAGAAACAACATGGTTTATCTCTCAGTCTCGATATGTCGTTTTAATTTGCCTGTGCGGCTGCGCGGAGCGGGGTCTGTTAGATTCATTAGATGAGGTCATACTTGGTGGGCACCAGGGTGAGTTTCAGAACCGCGGTTTGTGTCAGAGATCCTCAAAGTCTGCTGTTAGTCGTGTCATGTGACACCACCTCTGGGCAGGAAAACAGAGAGTCCCTCCAGACTGCATCATTCCATCAGAGTGAGAGCAGGTCTGGAGAGATTTCTTGTGACAAAGGAATCTTGATTTTTACATAAATGCAAAGTTAAAGGGGAACATTAAGAGCTTTTTACTGTATGCAGACATATATTAGACAGTACTATGTATGAAATGATGGACAACATGACAGCTCCCCAAAAGTGAAAACAAAAGATCTCCATACACATATGGAACTCATTTCTTTTACAGTCAACTTGTTTGCTTTACTGCCTCACACTGGCAATCATTTCAGTCAGATGAAGTGTAGATCAGCGCACATCTGTGAATAATCTGAGCATTTTGACAGCATCACTTTTCCCTCTGCTGGGCCACACACTGAGTGTGTCTGTAATAGCCATGTAAATGTGATCAGTGGCACTTGTGGTAAAGTCTGAGGACTGAGATAAATTTAGCTCTTACTTGTGTGTGAGTGCATTGCAGAGTGCATTAATAACTTACAGACTGCAACTGTAAATGAGCAAAAAGCCGTCATGTATAAGCACTCTACATTTTTGCATTTATCACAAAAAGAGGAAGCCAACACCCAAGCTTATACATATTAAAAGCAGTTAATGCAGCGATGAAAAGTCTCAACTATTTTGAATTTATTATCTTTATTTTTATTATCAATAATTTATCTGTAGCCAGTATTTTTTTTTCTCTGAAGCCACAAGAGGAACTACGTATGTGTTCACGCAACTCCGACTTAAAGGTATCATGAGAGGCTGGGTGATCTTGAGCCACATCTCAGCCGAGAAAAATGTCTCCTTGGACTAAAACATGAACTCAGTATGAATAAAATTAACAAGAGTGTTCACATCTGTTGTAAGGTAAGTCAACAGCGTATGTGAGGCAATATATTGTCGCTTTGCTGCAAAGAGATATAGTTATCTTTAACACTAGAACCACCACAGCAGTCTGACAGACAGTTTGGGATTTACTCTAATGTTAGCTAATGTTAGCCTAGCATTAGCTCCTAGCTGTGTTGTTCATCATGTCACTTTGTTTGTTGGAGTTCAATGGCCTGTTTTGTTTTTGTTCTTTGGTGATTGTCCATCATTGGTAGCTGTTGTCCAAAGGGCTCTAGTTCAACTAACGTTAGCTTCTGGAGCTTAGCTTCATTAGCTTATCTGTAATAGCCCTGATAACAAAGGTTGACAAACTTTCTGCTGAATGATTCAATGTAGATACTGTAGCTCCAAACTAACTGAGACACTCTTGGTAAAGATGGTAAAAAGGACGTTAGATTTTTCTCATGACCAATGCTGATCCTCTATCTTGTTGTCTGGGATGCTGATGGTAACAAGATGTGTTTTTTTTTTTTTTTTTTTTTTTTTTTTTTATCACGTTTGCACAGGGACCTGTAAGTTTTGTCTTGTAACTGAAGCTTTTTATGGACCTTCTCAACAGTATATTGATTCATATCTCACTCCACCCTTTTGATGCCTCTTGTATGATATGTGATCTCTCTGTCTTCAGAAATCATCTGTGACGTCCTGAGAAATGTCCCCTACTGTAACACCTCCCAATGCTGAATGTTCATTGTTTGTCTGAGTGAGTGGAAGGGGGCAGGACTTAGCTATAGGTCAATTGTGCCGATTTATGTCTAGGTATTTGCTTTTTTATTTGTGCTTTTTTTTTTTTTTGTTGTTTTTTTATCAAACTAGAGGAACTACGGTGGCTCTAAAAGCTCACAGCACTGCAACTTAAGAGAACACATGTAAAAATACAAATAACAAGCAAACTTAAAAAAAACATCTTCATCAATCTGACAACACCTGCGCAGCATTTAGAAAATGTGCGGCAAAGACTACAACACAATACATTAGAAAAACCACACTGTAAATGGACCGCAACACAACAGAAAAGTTTCCAGAGGACACTTAAAAGTGATGCACAGGTACGTTATTAGCCAATATGCTAATATCTGAATCATGCAGCCACAATGTTAAAATAAATACCAAACACTTACTTTTTATCTCATTTTCCAACGCCACTGACAGGAAGAGAACCTTAATAGAGTGACTTAAAATCCACATAAACAACAAGCGTGTTGGGACATGTGCATCACTTTTTAGTGTCCTCTGGAAACTCTTCCATTGTGTTGCAGTCACATTTTTCTAATGTGTTGTTTTGTGGTCCTTGCATCACTTTGTTAGGTGAAAAATTTGCATTCACACTTGCACACAAGTTGAATGCATCTATAAAAAACAACCCGTCGTGCATTTTAGCTCTGAGACAGTCAAAGCTTTATTTGAAAACACTAGATATTATCTTCCTACAAAGAGAAATGCAGATGAAAACAAGAAAATGAATGTAAACACTAGAAAAAATATCATTACTATTAGAAGCAGTGGATTAGTAAGGCTTAACAAATATCACATTAAGCCACAGCTCTTATCTGTCAAGCAAGGCGGGAGCCAGGGAAGTGAGACCAGTGGAGTTTTCACCCCACAATTAGTCTCGCAAGGCCAGTCCTTGATTTACCTCTGCTGTGACAACATCTGAGGGGAATGGGCTGGAAAATGGCTTTGCAGTGTCGTGCCATGTCTTGTAAAATATCAAGGCAGGTGGACTGAATGTTCTGTAGGAGAATTACACAGAGGAAATCAAAACGACAAAGGTCAAAACATGATCACTCCTAGCCTCACAACACCACAGAGGTTGATGAGTACGTTGGCATCAGATGACTGGAGACAACCTGCTACGACAACACATGGACTTCATTTGCACCCAATTGGAAGCGATGTGATGTGAGCTGTGAGAAAACGGAAATCATCATCCAAGACCCACTGTGGATTTGTTGTATCTGGCCCCATTTTCCACAAAAACAAGCAAAGTAGCAGGTAATAACTGGGATATTTACTTGTGAAAAATATTCATGACTCTTGTGGCGGGAGATCAAAGAAAACAATGTACTTGCAGTTGATTAGGGCTATGATATCACAGGATGACAAGATGAAACATGAAACACACATGCTGACAACCCTCCAACATGAGCAGAGAGAGACTGAATTTCCGTGTGCTTAATTTATGAGATTTTCAGGACGAAATCTGGTGATGCTCTTTGTTTTAGTGTCAAGAAATCCATAGAAGTACATGCAATTAATTGATCTTTCTATCAAGTTAAGTCTCTGTAGGCAATTGCTTTAACAAAAGACTGTTATTTTTATTTTTGTTGTCATTGTGTTGGACAGACATTTTCCACAGTTATGGATATTCAACAATTCCCTAAATCTGCAGCCCAAATGACTGTTGATGAACGTGACAGAAGTAGTTATAGCTCACTATGTCCTCCACAGATCCCTCGCCCACATGATAGAAAGGCTTTATCTAAATTGAAAAGCAGTATGTTGAGCAGTAGATCACCAGCACAATCGATTCACAGGGTGGAGGACTGCTGTGAATCTGCAACACGCAACAGTTCTTTACAAGTCAATGCATGTGACTCTATTGATCAAAGCCAGGAAGCACGGACACAGGACACCGTTTGCCAATAAGCTGAAAGACACAAGTTACTCTTGATGAAGACAAACAGATCTCCAGACACTCGCACTGGTTGGATACGGATGCTGGAGATGCAGCGCCGTGCTTTAGATCACACATGAATAAGCCTGTATAATGACACCGGATGTGAGGCTGAACAAAGGTTAGGGCAGCACGAGCAGAACGCTCTGATGGTTCCAATCAAACAGCAGGCAGTTTTGATTGATGGTGTGCAGCCTTCATGTCATTATTTCTGCTCTTATCGGTCTGGCTAATTCACAAGCAGGTTGCACTTCGTGGGAGCTTGCTCCAGTCTTCTGGCAGGATTCAGATGTTGAAGCCAAATCAATAGATAGAGCTGAACAAAGTAGTTTCTTTTCTGAGTGACCAAGGCTGACAAATTCAAATACTCATGGGAACACTTCTCTGACCATTTGTGCAGACAGGAAATCTCAATATCAAAAGTACCCTGAGGGAGTTTGCTGACAGTATTTTCCCTACAGTGTGGTTTATGATTTTGTAGGTTGGTTAAGGTTGTTTAAAGCAGTTGGTTGATGGAACAGTTTGACATTTTTGGAATTGAGTTTAATTGCTTTCATGCAGGATAATCACTTTCATATACTAGCTTCCGTATCACTGTTGTGATAACATGACTCTTAACAAGGCGTGTGTTTGTTTTGAAAATGAATAGAGATCGGATCGGCTTTTGAACACTACTTTTCTTTGTTCATGACAACTTTTTACCAGCCATAACATAACAAGGTAAGGTATTTATCAACAGTTACGCAGCACTATTGTTTGAAATGTGATAACAGGTAAACTTTGTCAGTTTGTATTGTAGATTAGTAGCTGCTGTTTTCGTGCTGCTTGCTGCGCGGTGTCTGAGATGTATCCGTAGGCTAACGTGTAACGCCAGCGAATCCTTATGTCCTGCTCGTCTACCAAGCAGAGTTACTGTAACCTCACTCTTCATTTTATTAACAGACTAAAATTTGATCAGATCACTGCAGTATAACTGCTGCATGTGGGTTGGAATGAACATTATCACAAACAGTTTAGCTCGTGGTTTAGCCTTTAGCCCCTGCTCTATCACTCTCCCATTTAGCTTTCTCCTGCTCTTCTGCTTTTATGTGAGACAGTTCAGCTCCAGTGTCTACCATTACTACAAAAAAAATAATAATAATTTAAAAAATCCTAAAAATCATTTTCAGCAGAGATAAACACAGATCTCTCTTCTCACTACTACTACTACTAACCGATATTGGTGCTGATAATCTCATTTTAAGTTATAGATTATGATCAGGCAGATATCAAGATCACTAGGAAAGTCCTCACAGTCACTTTAAGTGCTTTAATTTGAACTCTTCCGACAAAATTACAGGGGTGAGGAATTTAAAACTGAATTCAATTCAATTTTTCTAGTCTTTTCTTCTTTTTGGTTCAAGAATTTTCATTAGATAATAGTCCCAAGACCATCATTTTATCATCCGTTGTCTTTGTCCTCTTCCATGTTGCATTTGGTGTTAGCCGGTTGCTGCTATCCGTTGCTATGTTTCTTGTACTGCGTTTTTGTTAGATCATGTTTGGTCACGCAAGATTTCTGCCTTGGAAGACAAGATTTAGAAAATTTTCATGTGTGTACCCCCCCCCCCCCCCCCCCCCTTTTTTTGAATTCTAGGTAAAATAAAAACCCTGCTGCTAATCCAAAACGTAGCAGGACAGAAATAAGACAGTCTGACTAGCACAGAAATCATTGGCTGATTGGCTCACCATCATGCTGGCATTATAGTTTAGAGTCAACACAGAGGTATAAACCAGACTTTGATCACCCCCCAAAGGACAAGGAGCCTCAGCCTTTGGGATCCCTTCACCTTCTGTGTGCTGCATTTCAAAGACAACTGGAAAATGTTGCTCCATAACATCAGTGCAGCATGATATCCCCTCATAAAACGTACTTGGAAAACCAATGAAGTACAATGATCATGTAATTTCTGTAAGTGGTTCTCGTCCTTATTATGATAGGACATGGATGTTGGAGCATTTGATGTATGTTTGTCATGCAATCAGAATTTGAATGCCGCTTGATTCAGAGAGTAATTGCAAAACAAAGACTTTGATCAGAGGATAAACAGCTGTTTATCCAGAGGAGCATTGTGTAAGCGTGCATCACACAGGCTGACTCCCAACACGTCTGACAAATAATCTCCCTCAATGCTGTTTACAGAACGCCTAACAAGTGTTAAATTTGGACGGCTAATCGGGGGGGAAACTGTGAAACCACGGCGCTGTGTTCTGTGCAGTAATCCATTACGAAATTTCATCATTGTTATGTGGCTCCAATCTCATTACCTCTATTCAGCGTTTAAGTACGCCCAAGACGAAGACTGACACTGCCGTACAATCGGAAAGAATTTCAAACGCATCACATTCAGGAGGAAAAAAAAAAAAAAGATGTAACGGTGCATTGGTTTCAATTTTAAGCCTGCTTCTTCATCGCACGGTGGCATCTCTCTGATGTATGAATAATACAGAAATAAGAGACATGTTTGAGGTGTTTCATATTCATAACAACTTGAACAATGTATGTAAGCACCTTTGGATTTCATGCATCTAAAATTACACCTTCTCAAGGTTTTTCCTCCCACATAGCCAATGAATTCATTCACTGAATCTTTCATCACGTCTCTGCCAAAGATGTTATTGAGAAATTCCAGTGCAGGCAATGAGTCAGGAAGCACTGACAGTAGCCCAAGTGGAATCCAGGGGAGATGTATTATTATGATATTTTCCTGGAGGAATCTGGAATTGAATTCTGATTCAGTGGAATATGATTTTAAAGCGAGGTTATGCTATCCCCTGATAGATGATACACAGGCAACAGTCACGCTACACGGAGCATTGCAATAGATACACTGAGTACAGAGCTGGCCATGCACAACACCAGCGGGCTGCATACAGATTAGTTTTGAAGGAATCGGATCACTGGGGCATAAACACAACAACAAAGGATGTAATGGAGGTTTTACCGCACGAACTCTGCTAATCCACTTTGTAATCTGTGAAATATAAGTTTTACCAACACTTTTCAAAAGGGCTGGAAATGTTTAACAGCAGGAAAAAACACTGCTTTCTTAAAAGAATCTGGCAGATGAGATTTGAAAAGTCTGAGCACTGTAAAAAATGAAAACGTAAAATTGTTGGCCTGAAAATGATTTTTTTTTTTTTGTGAAGTGAACAAAAAATGTTCTATTGGGTTACAAACTACTTCAAAGTAGTTACATCAACCACTTATATTATTTTTGTTGTGTAAAGTTGGTATCATTTCTTAAGGTAAGTTGGCAAAACTTAAAATTACAGGGTTGAGGCTCAAGCTAGATCCTTTGAGTATTCTTCAGCAAAGACTGGGGTCTCCAACTCAAATCTACAGGGGTCTTCATCTATGCGTCAAATTTATTTATTTGTTTATTGAGTATTTTATTGAAACTACAGTTGGTTGGCTGATCTTGAGTTGATTCATTTGTGGCTTGTGAATTTCTGGGGTGGTTATGGCTCAATGGCAGAGTTGTTGTCTCCCAGTCGGAAGGTTGGTGTTTGAATCCTGCTCCTACAGTCACATAAGAACACTCACACGTGAGTGTAATAACCATAGACTGTATAAAACATAGACGTAGTCTCTGCGATGTCACCCATCTGTTCCTGATACAGTCGAATGAAGCCAATCATTAGACAGGGCCATCTTGGATATGAAGCGGACTTTGAGCTTCCTTTCTAACAGCTATAGGGCGCCTGCCAGTCACGTTAGCTGAGCTGAGCTCAGCCTCTGATTGGACAAACTTGTAATCCTAATATTGTCTAAACCGCTGAGTTAGAAAAAAATTCACTCACCGTACAGTGTGTACTGATAGCAAAATTAGCATTTCCAAACCAAGCCATTTTTGAACCAGGCTGTAAATATGCCTTCATAACGCCGTAAAAGTCTGTTCTTTTGGCTTGGTGTGTTCGTGACTCCTGGTCTTTCTGCAGCCAGCCTCTAGTGGATTCTTGATGAACAGCAACTTTTAGCACTTCTGCATGGGCTTCATTTTTCTCTACCAGATGTTGCCCTTTGGTGATAGCTAAAACTGAGGGTCCCCTTCCATCACAGTCTGTGCCAAACTATCAGTGTGTGGATGAGTGAAAGAGAGTAGAAGTGAAAACCACATTTTCTGTACAAAAAGTTCAAATGTAAAATTTTTAGTTGGCCTCAAAACTCAAAAATCCAATGCAGACAATTGCCTTGAAATTGCCTTGAGTTTATAGACCTTTTTTGTTTTTGCAGTGAGTGTAACAGCTCTGACAATGTACTGTAAGATGAGACTTTTGGCTCTTTCGTTTAAAGTTAAACTTTTCCACACATGAAATACAAATACTGAATTTGGATTGCATTTTAGCGGACATCTTGGTCTCTCTATAAAAAGCGCTAAAAAAAAAAAAGAAGAAGGGCAGTGTGACCCTGGCAGTCATGATGGAAAGGCAGGAATGCAGCACGGCTGAGAGCTGTAAATGGAAGTTAAATGATTTTTCCTTCAAAGGAAAAGGACAATTATGTTGCTTTTTTATTTTTTAAAAAAGGACAGGGTGCACTTGGCTGTTAAAATAGAAAATAAAAAAAATGTGTGAGTGTATTTTTGGAAAATTCGCATGTGAAAGTGAAGCTGGATTATCTTTACAATATGATATTTTATTGTGTTGGATGGAGCTCTCAATGGAAGAGCGCAGTACGGGCAGGTAATTTGTGGGATAAGAAAAAAAAAGTTGTGGTTGCAATGTTGGATCCATTGTGTGTTTGTGGTTGCGCCAAGGGAACACATCAGTCCTCCAGGGGGCAGATGCAGCTCTGATAAATTACTCCACAGGGATGAGATAGCACTGAATGACTCTTTGGCTCCTCTTTCTTTGTACAAACACGACCCTAATCTCATCTAATCTTTTTGTTTACTTCACTATCCCTCTCCAAACCATGCCTCTCTATCCATGTTCTTCGTCAATGCAGCGCCGTTAGCAAGCTCCCCGTTGAGATAAATCACATTTATTAAAGCAAGCAGCGGCGCCTCTATGTTCATAATAACGGGGTCGCCACATCAGCCGAGCGTCGGGTTACACAGGCGTAAGAACACTGCCTGATGGAGGATTTCATCAGGTGAAAGGTGCTATTTATGGCACACCTGTGCACTATATCATGACCGGTGATTCAGTTGCTGGTGAATGATATGAGAGCTCCAGGTGATGAATCTGTGCTCTGTATCCTGGGAGGTCATCCACATGACATCAAGAGCGATTAGGGGCCTTGTCCCCAATCTATCAGGGGACAATCGCTGTATTTCATCATCACATCTACCCTCTTTTTTTCCTCTCTCCCTCCCCCATGGGAAACCGCTCATCAGAAACGTGGCCATTTAAGTGTGTGGTCATGGACAAGGTCACAGCCCGACTGTACGTATGTGTGTGTTTTTTACCTTGCCATGTATACGCCTCAAAGACAGACGGAAGACAGAGAGCAGCTCAGCCATTTCTCGTCCCTGTGGAATCATCCATCAGAACTGGATCTGACCCTGGAGGACGGATGAGGTCCTGCGGTGCATGCTCTCACCCTGGATGGATCCAAGGCTTTATTCCTGTGCACAGAGAGAGAGAAGGGGGAGTGGTTGAACTCATTAGGCACACAGTGAGGACTGACAGGCTGGACTCAAGGGACCCTGCGGCCCAATCCTTCAGTCTTTGTGTTATAAGATGTCCGTGTGACATCCCTGAAACTTCACTCGTGATTTTGTAAGATGACTTGTTTGCTGGGACAGTACATTTCTGCAACACGAGAAACGCCAAGAGAACAAAGTAAACCAAAACTGACAAAGATTCTACAGATTGTTGTTTTATTTCCAAGGACCAGATTGGATGGGAGAAGCTCTCACACTAATGTATGCATGTATATTCACATCCATATGGCAAGACTCTGTGGAGGAGTGTCTCATACATAATCTCACATAAGCCTACCTTCAAATATGGTAAGATGGAAGTTCAAGAAAAGGGCAGCAAACTGAAAACTTTGTTGATGCCCAGACTTTGCCTTTTTATGCCTAAACAATGCAAACTTAACCAAGATACATATCAAATATAGAAGCCGTGTGAACTGCATTTTTAAGGTCTATTACTGAAAATAAAAATGTACAAGCTTTAAAGATGCAGGTCACAAGAAAGAAAACAAAAAAACACTCATTATTCAATGCATTGAAAAAGTAACCCCTCTCCTGAACTCTATTAGAGGTGATCAAATATTTATCTTATACGTTATCAGAAATTGACCTGTCTGGGGTAATTTGTAAAGTTGACATAAAAATAAATGATGTAAACTGACAGGTCACTGTGTGCCTTGTAAGCTGTTTGGAATTCATCCAATTTAACTGATAAAAACTAAAGAAATAACAAACATAAGTTTCATATAATAACAACCCTGCTGAGAAAGTATCTGAACCCTGCTTTGCAAATTTGACTTAGCCAATGAGCTACTCAAGTCAGTGAAACCCTGTCTGTGATAGTGATAGTGTGTTAACAGAATGGAATACAGTGCTGTTAAAGGCTGATTTGAGATTTATCAACAGTAGAGGCCTGGTCACACCAGAAAGAAGCAGGGCAAAACGTCCAGAAGTGGTCGAACTGAAGTTGACTGATGAGAAGACAAACTAGTGTCACTAATGAAGCTTCATGTAAGTTCAAACAGGGAGACTGTTCCATATTCATCCAGTTAGCCATTATCTATACATCTTTCTTCCTTTCAGCCTCTTTCTGCTTCTCTCATGACCTAATCAAACAACTATCCAAATTTTAAATTTGTGGATCATAGTTCATGGACTGTGGATAGTGGTTTGTTGTAACCCAAATCGCCCCTTTTGTCCAGGGAGGGATCTGCCCTATTTCAGGAAGGTCTGTTAGTCAGATTATTTTGGTTTTTGTTGAAATTCTTGAATCCAAACTAATTTCCTGACTAACAGGCCTTCTGATTTTCTTATTAAGGGACCCTCTGATTTTCTGACTAACGAGCTTCATGATTTTCTCACCAACTCGCCTTCTGACTAAGGGCGCGGTCACACTGACCAAACGTGCCATGCTCAAGCATGCTTCAGCCCTAAAGTCCAGTTCATTTGGCCAGTGTGACCACAAGTGTACCATGCTCGTATGAGACCACGCTCCATGTAAACAGACGCTTCATGGTGACGTAGGCGGGCCGTGCATGTGACTAAAGTCTGGTTCATGTTGGAGTAGTGTGACCACGGGCCGTGCTGGCCAGCGGAGAAGCGGCGCTGCAGGAGGTCATTTGTGTTTGAGTTCAGCACGGTATGTTTGGCCAGTGTGACCGTGCCCTAAGGGGCCTTTTGATTTCCTGATTAACTTGCCTTCTGATGAATGGACCCCCTGACTAACCGCCCTTCTGATCTTCTGACTAAAGGGCCTTCTGACTACTGGGCCTTTTTGGCTCCGTCCAGGTTAAATTCTCAAGATATCCACCCCTTCATCAGATCCTGCTACCTTCCTTTACCCTCATGAAAGACTGGACTTCATCATTATGGGTGGAGACTATTGTGTATAGAATTATACCTTTTGATAAGTTAATCAGATATCTTGATGTGTAATCAGAAAATGTTCTCACCTTATATCTGATATTGCAGCATTTCTGCATCAAGATTTAATTATTTCTGTGGGCCATTTGGAACAAATTTTGTACTATCATGTGATCATTCGTTGTTTTATATTGTGTTGTTTTATTTCATCTCACATCTTTGTGTATCGTTCTTTTTTTTATTTATTTCATTTTGTAACATATTGCATTGTATCATATCGAAGGCATTGTTTTGTATTGAATCGTTTCAGAACATATCGTATCATACTGTGTCATCATATCATATCTTATGTTTCTAATGGTATCGTATTCATTGTAATCTGGTGATTCCTATCCGGGGATTTCCTATCCTGTTATTGGTCTGACAGTTCCTTTGAACTTTAAGACATGGCACTCTGCAGTCTCATTTACACAGATTGTTTGATTTGTGCTCTTTTCTAGATTTTTTTCCCACTAAATCAACTTTGGTAAATAGCAAGCCTCTCCAGATTGAAATAAGCTCATTTTTAACCTTTGGGCTGCCATGAAGGTAGAAGTAGTGACCAAATAGCTCTGCCAGCTTCTGTTTATTCCCTCTGAATAGAGTCACCCACTTCTCTGGAGTTTTGTTCTGGGATTTATCATCTTTTTTTCTGTCAATCGTTAGTTACTGTGGTTGGAAAAACACTAATCTAAGAAAACCTGAGATTTCTGTCAATCTGTTTACAAGCTAGGTAGCTAGATTCACAAAAAAAAAAGGAATGGCAGGATTTGTTGACACATTTGATTTGTGCCATCAACACCTCGCTCAAAGGTGTTAACAAACCACTTCTGTGTTAGTGTAACAGAATGAATGAAAGGATGAATGAAAGCCTGAGAGCCTGAATGTACTATATTGTGTCATGTGGATGAAGTCAGTGGTTATGAGGGTTGTATTGATCTACAAATTTCATGGCTGCTTTACAGAATCTCTTTAAAATATTACATCCTAAAGTTGTTTCCGAGCAGAGCAACCAACACACATGTTGATGTTGATCACATGATTATCATTTTTTTCTGAAGTGTTGACCCATAAAACCTGGGAACAATCTGATATTTGTTTTTCGGTTTTGTTTTCTTTCATTATTAGATACTGTTCAAGTTTTATCCAGTACAGCTGAAGCTAACCCACTGCTTTGTGTTGTTTTCCTTCTTTACACACTGAGACTCGGTACACACGACAAAAACATCAACAGTCTTATGATTGTTCGGTCTTCTCTGCTTCCTCACTCTCCTTCTCTCACTCTCATTCTCCTGTTACACGACTCAATTCAATTCTGCCTCTGTGTTTCTCTAGCTGCACGAATCTCTCCACCTTTCTCACTCTCTCTCACACGCACACACGCACACACTCTATCCTTGGCTTCACAGTATCCATCCCCGAGGGCCGATCGATAGACTGCAACAGCCTTTCAATGAAATCTCCCCTGTGCTACTGGAAAAAAAGGAACGTCGTTCAGTTGAACGATAACTCTCTCTCCCTCTGTTCCTTTTGATCGCTCCTTCTCTCTCTTTCCATATATAAAACTCCCTTACTCTGTTTTGTGCTCGGTGCAAGCAGGATGATATGGAGGCAGTCTAGGCAGCAGTCAGAGGCCAAGGCTGGAGGCTTGTTTGATGATCAGTGGGGACCGATACTGAGGAACCATCATGCTGCAGGCATTGTAAATTACCTCTGAGTAAATGCAAAGGACACACAGTAGACAGCCAGACACATTCAGTCTGCTGGTCAGTGTGGAAAAAGATCACAAAACAGGTAATAGATGTCAAATAAAACAAGACACGTTCAATATCACAAAGCTGTGTTTGACCTGACCTCAAGCCTCACACTGCTGCAACGTGTGTGTGAATGTGTACAAGTGTATGTGTGTTATATCATACAGAAAAGCTGATGAACATAAAAAAAAAATGAAGGTGTGAGGTATGACCGAAAACGTCAGCACATTTATTTCCAGAAATTCATAGTCGACACCCTGAAATCCCGATGGGACCCACGAGCAAACAGCAGCTTATAAAATCACTTTTAATTTTGGATAAGTGGACAGCTGTGAAATCCAACTGTGGAACATATGTATCACCCACAGGAGGCTTGGCGCAACCCTGGGTTGTCAGTCAAAGCTAATTATGATGAATAAGCAAAGGAAGAAACTAAACTGTGCATTGATCTGGTTTGGAGTCTGCTCTTTTGCCTTGTACGGCGCTTGTTGTTAGCATCATGTGTGAATTAGCGGTTTAAGCGACTAAAAATAAAACGCATAAGATCTGTCGCAGAATCTTATGTTTTGCAAATCATTTAAAGTCCTTATTTAATCGAAAACAATGCAAAAACTAGAAAAAAAAATCAGGGCAAACTCATCTAAATTGGATGCCAAATACACATTTCAAAATAGTTTGGACAGGGACATGTTTACTGCTGTGTTGCATCACTTCTTGTTTAGGGATTGAGGAGACCGGTTTCTGAAGTATTGGACATGTTGTCCCATTTTTGCCTGCTAATGGATTTCAGCTGCTCAACAGTTTGGAGTCTCCTTTATCGTATTTCCACTTTCACTTCTACTTCAAGTGTTTTTAACGGGTGACAAGTTGGGTCTGCAAGCAGGTCAGTTTAGCATCAAGAGTCTTCTGCTTTGGTTTGTCTTTGTCTTGCCTGAAAAGGAGATTGTATGGATGGCAACATGTTTCTCCTGCAGACATGTATATTTTGTCTGAATTTTTGATGCCCCCCTGATTTGTAAGCGACCCTCGCTATATCACTCATGAATCCTTGTACCATCACAGATGCCAGCTTTTGTTCTGCATGTCAATAACAAACCAGGTGCTCCCTCTTCTCTTTGGAATGGAGGATGTGCCATCCAGGATTTCCAAAACGGATGGCACATCTAGATCGCTGCGTTCCCAGCATGCAGGCCTGCTCGTCGTACCTAGGGTCTCTAAAAGTAGTCTGGGAGGTCGAGCCTTTAGTCATCAGGCTCCTCTTCCCTGGAATCATTTACCAGTTGAGGTTTGGGAGGCAGACACCCTCTCTACTTTTAGGAGTAGACTTAAAACTTTCCTTTTTGATAAAGCTTATAGTTAGAGCTGGATCAGGTCTGAACCAGCTCTTAGGTAGTCTGCTATAGGTTTAGACTGTTGGGGAGGCTCCTGTTTCCCTCTCTCCTCTATCTGTCAGTCTAACTTCTAATCTTAAAGTCCCATTAAAGTTATTAACCATAGATCTCTCTGGAAGTCTCTGAGTTTGTCTGTTAGGTTCCTTTGGATTGTTGCTTGTGGATGGCCTGCTGCCAAAGACCTGCCAGACTCCAGCTGCTACGGCTTTTTACAGGTTCTCCATGATCATCACTACAACACAGAAATATAGACTCTGTGTCTGTCTCCCCCTCTCTCTTTGCCCCCCTCCTCTTTCTCTTTCTCTAATCCCAACACAGTCTCCTCAGATGTCTGTCTAACATGAGTCTGGTTCTGTCTGAGGTTTCTTCCCTTTAAAGGGAAGTTTTCCCTCTCCATTTTAACTTGCTAAATGTTGCAAAGGTCTGTATTCATGGTGGGTTAAGATGAGATCAGACTTTTTATCTTGTCTTGATGTTGGGTCTCTGTCTGTAAAATTTATTATCATTTACAGGTCTAAACCTCTTAACGCTTTTGGAAAGCATCTTGATATAATGCTTGTCATGAATTGGCACTATATAAATAAAAATTTATATTGACTGATTGACATGTTTGTTTCGTCAGATTACAATTTTCAGATTCACCTCAGTCCACTGACACAGCTGGTGTTTCTGGTTCATATGTGCACGCCGGCGAAATGTATGCACAGAACAGAATGGCAGGATTGGTTCGATTAACTGTATCCCAAAAGCTAGGATTGGTTGGTGTTTTACTCCTGCTGTAGACAGCGGATATTTTTCGCTCTATTTTAAGGACACATCATGCACTGATTGCCATTGTGACATAAAGATCATTATAACCAGTGTAACTTAAAGTGTATCTAAATATGATTACCAACCCTGCCTTTAATGAACATCCTTTTGGAGTCCATGTTGTAATTTGAATAATAGTAAGCGTAAATGTAAATGTATTAAGTTAAAATTCATCCCCAAGTCCAGGCGGAAACAAAAGAATCGACTGAAAGGCCTTCGGCTGCCGTCCTAATTAGAGATACAACTGCAAGGTCTCTTCTTCAGTTCTCAGTTGAGTTTTTCCCAACTGTGCGAGCTTGGTTGTGAGGCGACCTCTTGTGAACTGGGTGGACAGATACTGCAGGGGATGTTTCAGTAAGAATAACAATTCAGTAGTCACATTGCCATTGTGCAATTTTGCTGCCAAGAGTCAACAGGATTTGACTGATGCATTTCGAGGATCACTGGCCAGTCGAGCAGGCTGGACAGAGGCTCCATAACACGCCTGTAATGATAGATAGTTACAGTGTCAGAGCTGCAGTTTGGCTGTTGTCTTGATAACGATTCTGTTTTGTTTTGTTTTTTTCATCCATCTGTACGAGGAAACATCATGTTTATGTTCTGCTACTTAACTTTTAAGTATTGTGTCTTATTGCACTTTATTGTTCACATATCCTGATCTTTTACTAAAACACAATGTTTTCACTTGTAATTGAGCCATTAGAGAAAAAAAACATTTGATTTTTGTGTATGCGTGAGAGCAAGAATCTGATTTTATCCCAGCACTGCTATTCATGCAGAAATGGCATATAATCACAGCTTAAAGACCTCCACTCTATGGGAGGTGTTAATGGAGGTCTGTTCAAACCACCATATTTCTTCATCTTTTATAGGTCAGATTCAATACAACCAAGAGGCTCTTTACCATCCAATGACTGCTCTTAATGTGTCCCTATTACGACATTTCCTTTTATTTAAACAACTGCTTTTCAAGTCTTAATTCCAGTCTTCAATCCCATCCCTGCAAAAATGATCTGGCATGTTCAAGGCAGACGTTTTCTCTTCAAAAGATCGTCAACTCTCAGTGGATGACAGGTTGTCTGACGTTCCCTTTAAGATAAAAATAATTTAGCATACACATTTCAAAAACGGCTCGCGTACACGTGTGATTATGACGTGAATAACTGTCAGTGCTCACCATAACACTCCAAGAAGAGCGAGTGCAAATAAAGCAGAAGGCTTGAAGCGGGAAACAGTCAAAGAGCGCCCTGAACTCTGGATTTCAAGTTCTAAATCATTTTTTAATTGACTCGCGTACTCAGTTTTTCAAAATGTTTGACATCAAAAGAAACAAGGCAGTATTTATTTTAATGTCAAGCATTTTAATTTCACTTGAATTATTCTCTCCTAGTCTTTACTTGAAAAATGAAGCAATTAAAGAAAACAAGTAATGAAGAAATTCAGTTACGTAATCCCCTCCTACCTTAAATGTAAGAATCAATAGACTCATCTATTTTGATTCAGCCTCTGCTTTTGTAAAGATTTTATTCCCTCAAAAGTTCTTTCGGTCATGAAATTGCACAGTTGTAAAGTAGTAGTTGTAAAATACTCGCTAGTGGTGGGCGATACTGCAAAATATAGTATTGATCCGATACCAAGTAAATACAGGGCCAGCATCGCCGATATCAAAACTGATACTTTTTTACATAGAAAAGCAGCTTGTCAGGATTAATCAAGAATAACAAACAATCACCAAAACTAATGTTTATGTTCATGAATGAAAATAAATAACTAATTTGTTGATCAGAAAATAGAAACGTGCTTTAATTTTTTTCTGCTTTGTCGTAAAATAGTACATTTGGAATTCACTGATAGCAACGATTATGATATTTTAGCATTAAATATCTAATAGCTGGCACTCTGTTTACTTTGACTCTGAGTTCTCTATTTGTTTTGTTATTAGATGTTCGTATAAGTTTGTGATGTTGCCACAGAACCTTATTTGTTCTCTGCAAGTGCGTGTCTGAGCCATGTGACTAAGTATCAATATTGTCATGCAAGTATTGATCAATACCTGATGGAGGTCTTTTGACTTCAAAACCATACAATGGTAAAAGGCGGAGCCATGCTGTCCATTCTGTATCCCATGGTCTATGGTCACAGACCGATGTAAACTATTCCTGCTGGAACTTGGTGATTTTAAAACAAAACTAGATTTTTAAAAAATTACAGCGCTGTTTGATGATCGAGTGAGGTGTAGTGCATGATTAGCAGGTAGTAAGATACAGTTGGCGTCACATCATAGTTGGGGGCGGGGCTTTGCTAGTGCACAGATTTCAAAATCAGATATTTATGCTAACCCCTAATATTTCATACATTGATTCATAACAGGCAATTGAAAGGGATAAACACATAACAAAATTGCTCTAATAGGATCTGAATCTTGTCTGTATCTTTCTAAAGAGTGGACAAACAATATTACTCAGTTGCCTGAAGTTTTATTCCCTGATATCCACTACTTGGCTGACATTTTACAGTCTATGGATGTGTGTTGTGATCACTTTGTTTCTCATGTGAAAGTGAAAGTTAGTAACCTTGTCAAAAGGGTTTTGACCAATCAAAATCAAGCATTTTACAGATCCAGTTGTTCAGTGGTAAATCAGGGTATTAAGAGGTTTAGTGGAGTTAGTGAAGGGAAGTGTTCCTCAATAGTGTCAAAATTTGACTGTAATTTTTTAGAGTGCAGACAAAGTTTTACCAGGCTGTGATCACCCAGCATTGCTCTGATAGGCAAGATTTTTTTGGTTTATTAATCTCATTTTATTCATTCTCTATTGAACCAGGATAAATAGTCAATGAGACTCAAGCCAGATCAAAAAAAAAAAAAAAAAAAGAAAGAAAAAAAACATATCGCTGGATGTACTTTCATTCTGGCAGCAGTTTAAGGGGAAGAATTCTTGCCTAGATTAACGTGAACGTTACAGGAGTGAAGTAGATGAAAGACTTAGTTCTTATGAGCAAATACTTAAAAAACAAAACAAAACCCTTTTCTTTTTCTTTTTTTTCCCTCTGTTTTTCCGTGCTTGTCATGTGATATAAATACACCGTATTCTGAGGGGATGGATAATAGCTCAGATGAAGCCATCATTTTATGACGCACATTCTGCCCTCCAGGCTCACACACCGGTCACATGGCTGATAACTATGAATAGCCACCTCTTGAAACTCTCCTCAACTACAACTCCAGAGCTAGTATATTGGGATCTTCCATTACAGCTCCTGTTTTTCCCTCAAACACAGTTTTCATTTATTTCTTATTTCCTAATGACTTTCTGTTTTGCACCAACAGGTCTCCTTACAAATCATACTGGAGCTTGTTCATGCTGGGTCACAGCCCAATTATTGAGTGTGAACTCCTCTTAGTCTCCTGTAGAGACCAGACAGACAAGGCAGTGGGTGTCAGAAAGCTTTACCAGCCTTAAGGGGCTCTCATAATGCATGAGCAGGACTCTCAGCGCCTGATCAGCACGACAATGACATTGATGCTCAGGCTCGCCATCCCGGCTACCTCGGCTCCTCCTGCGTTATTACATGTCCAGATAGCATCTTTAATTCTACTTCCTTAAACAAGGTTGATGTGAGGGTCATTAAACCTCCATTCATGACGTTAATTACCTGATAAGGCTGGTGGAGGTAAAAATGGACAGCGAGGCTTTCAAAGGAGACAGAGTGAGAAAACCACCTGATTTGCTCCAACAGTGAGCACAGATTTGTGATACTCGCCATCCTTATCGGATGCGTCGTTATCACGATCCCGAGAATATTTAAGGAGAGGTCTTTTAAGTCAGTACATCACAGTTTAGAGAGTCTCGACTGTCTGGGTAAGTGGCTCGGATTTGTACACAGTGGTCGTGAAATTATTACAAAGCCACCAAAAAGAGCGTTGTCACTTCTATGAGACTAATTTATACTTTTGAAAGACAGGGATTAAGGTTTAATTACACATATTAATGAGTTTCTCTTCAAAAAGAAGGTCAGGTAGGACTTGTTGTGTTTAAGTTAGCTCGAGCTGGAGTACAAAAAGGGTCTTAAATCTGTTTTTTCACCAAGTCAGTTCCAGGGCTGGTTTGGCGCTTGTGCCCAATCTAGAACAAGCTCCATGGTTTGGTTAACGAGCTGAGTGAACAGAACCCAAAGGGAGGTGAAGGCAGTAAGCAGTTTTGAGGGTTTTTATTGTTAACAGATTGAATGAATGAATGAGAGTCCTAAAGTCCAATCCACAGGAGTCCAGAGCAACAGGTGAGTGTGTGTGCGCATCCTGAATCCAAAATCGAGAGTCTAAGAGTTCACAAATCTAAATCCATAAACTGAGTCGTAGACTCGTAAACATAGTCATAGTCTTAAACACTGAGATACTTGAGTGGCCAAAGTATTGCTACACAAGCTGGAATCCACTGGCACCAGTCTACAGTCCAGGCAGGGCTTAAGAACTGGCACCGCTGATTACCCAACTGCACTGCAGCTGTGTGCAGCGCCGGCACAGGAAGTTCTCAGCAGAATCAGTTTCCAGAAACAGAGAGTTGCAGAGCTGTCTAAACTTTCGACTGTATATGTTTCGCAGTAAGTGACGAAGTTAAGATTTTTATCGTAGATTTTTAAGAGATTATTTCCATCTCTCGAGGCAGCATAAACAGCAGAGTCCTCTCTGTTCCTCCTGTATCTTTAAATTTCTCCATTCCTCATCCTGATCACTTTGGTGAGACTGTAATGACGATCAGTTTCATGCTCTTTGCTCTGTAGATTCATTTGCAGATGTTACGCTTCGCCTGACTGTTAATCCTCCTCCTCCCATCATAACAGGTGTCATCCGTTAATCCCTTTCCTCTGGTTCCTCTTGAAATTGACACAGAAGCATTTTGCTGAGGAAACTTGACAGCCTGTTAGTATTTGCGTTCTCTTCTGTGGATTGGGGGAATGAGGCTACCCATACTTCCCAATCCACTGATGAGGCTCTCTTCATTCTTGTTTGGGCAGTAAAAACTCAAACCTGACCTCTGGCCTGGCTCCACTCACAATCCTGGTTTGTTGTTGTAGTCAATCTTAATACTATCTGGTTTTGACACATTTTGTTTTATTTTGAAAGTCACTGGGTATTTTTATTTATTTATTTATTTATTTTAATTTATTTATTTGTTTTCCTTTCCTTGCACGACTTCCTGTCCCGCTCAGTTTGCCCTGCGGTGAATCGATGCTTCACAGCTCTGGCACCTGGAAAAAAATGGGACTGTTGCGCATCTGCTGCAATCTGCCGGAGCAGGGATGCAGCTGGACCACAACTGAGTGAACCCAGTGAAAGCTGACACAGTGACTCGAATAGAAAGCTATCAGATCTAGTGCCATAATGGAGCAGAGCCAGACTGGAAGTGCATTTGGTGTATTTTGGCCGTCAACTAGTCCAGAGACCACCATAGTTGTAAAGGGGTATATTGATGTGCGTAGTAGATGATAAAGGTGCCTATATTTTAAATTGATGTGAGCTGAGCTGAAGAAACGGAAAAGAGACTGGAAGGTAGTGGATCCTTTGATTAACTTTGAATAATTATTGGGTACTGGTCACCTGAAAAGACTGGAAAAAAGCATGGTGCAGATTGTGCATATTGTTGCTAAATTAGCTAGTTTTATGTCTGTAAAGGGGAGCTTTATACTCAAAGCTCAGGTGCCTTTCTATTAGTGGTGAAAACCACTCCAGGGATGTTAACACTTTTAATATCCGTGGCAGCAAAGAGGGAAAAAAAAGACCATAAATGGTCGAACGGCAGCTTTTTGATATCATGAAAATCTTCCAGATGACTCTCTTGAAATATGTCCTTTCATCAGAACACCCAGTGAGTTGACTCATGGGATGGAAATAAACGTTAACGAAACATAAAGCTTGATTCACTTAAATCTCCATCAACTGTTTTCCCCTGTCGCCTGTAAAGCTGTGGAGCAGTGCCTGCGTTACACAGGCTTCCCTGCATGTCAATAGTCGGCCATCTGCTCTGGCTGCTGTAGCCAGCCCAGCAGAGAAATTCAACCATGGGCGGCCTTATTTGGATGAATGCAGGACTGATAAGATGGTCAGAAGTTAAACGATGGTCAAATCATCTCTGCGCCGAGTCCTCTTCGAGAAAATCCCACTGCTTAACGTGGAAAACGTTGTGTTGTTATCTCTTCGTCTGTGACCTGGTGGTGACCTGGATGCGGCCCAGCTCTCTGGAGAGAGAGCGCTCCATGGAGTTTACACTCATGCACATATGGAGCCAAAACAATTAGGGATTTGCTCTGTTCTGTTTGTGGAAAATTTAGGAGACAATCAGTCACAAACCCGTCACACACGCCACAAACTCAGGCTACAACGCTAAAACACAAAGCCACACTTCCTCTTTACTGTGTTTCTCTCAGTCATTTGTGCACTCCCACACTGATCCACCTACACTCACGTGCAGATGAGTACACACACACACACACTCAAAGACAAGACCAGTGCAGTGTGAGTGGAATGGAAATAATAGTTCAGGTTGCGAACGGGCTGCGGTTCAATCAGTGAAAACGCGAAGAGAGATTCAATTAAATTTCCCTCTACAGAGGAAATGCCCTACACACACAAAAAATGGACTCTGCACAGACCGTTCTGTTGTCACCAACCATGAATCACAATGAAAACAGCCAAACAACAGCTTCGATTTTTCTGAAATGTTGGGTATAAATTATTTTTCTTACCCCTGGCTATGTTTTAATTATGTAAGCACTTGCTTTTGAATCATCTGCCCACTGAGAAATGAATCATTTTATTTTAAGATACGGAAATAAATTTTCAAATACATTTTCAGGAATTCCAAATGAGTTTTACAACCTTCGCCTTTCATGACTTAAAAGATCCCTGCGATTTACATATGAAAACTCCGATAAATTATCATCAGCCTGATTTCCAGAGGCTGGTTTTTGCACCTTGGGAGTCCATCCCTTTGCTTTCACTGTCACTCCACCGACGCCAGTTCTGATAGAAGGTGTGTGTGTGTGTGTGTCTGAAGATGCACTGTTAAGTGAAGAGAGGATATGAGGAAAATATTTCAAACACAGAGTGAAAGTCCCAGAGGAGCATCAGTCAGAAGACTGCAACACTTAGGAACTAAAATAGAGCCAGGCAGAGAGCATAATTAGGCATTTTAAGTGCTTTACATAATACAGTCAGTCATAATGAAGGCCCTGTGGGATCCAGAGGCTGGGCGGCTATTGTCACTCTGCCGCAGGAGGAGCATTCATAAGAAGTCTGGGAGAGCGATGGAGGGACAAAAGGAAATGGAGAGGTGGGATGTAAAAAAAAATGAAATAAAAGCTATAGCTACAAAACATAAACTATAAAGAGTGGCTGAGTTGACTTAATTAACATACGCTTCGAATTACCAAGTCAAAAAGGGCGCCAAAATCAATGATTTACATTTCTTAACTGCCTCCCCAGAGAGGAGATCAATCCACCAGAAGTTTTATAAAATCCATGATGAGGACACAGAAACACTGGGTCATAACAGCTCTCTCCGGTCCCCATCTCCTCTCCAACTTCTCTCTGTCACTTTCTGATGAGTGAACCACTTGACGGTGACAGCAGACTGATACAGACTCTTAATGAATGATGTTTTATTAATGGTGCCATAATCAGATTACCTGCAGGCAGACAGGCTCTATCCATCTTTCTCATGGAGGTCTAACAACGGAGAGAAAGCATAACACATCTGCAGAAATGGTGACGCACTCCTGGTCCGAAGTTCAACCAACCACTGGCTGTGGTTCTACCTTTTTTTTTTTTTTTTGAGTGCTGACTGGAGGAGAGCAGCAGGATATAAATATAGGATTTTTTATCCTCTGTAATAAAAATTTTCCATATTTTTATAACTACTGAAAGAGTACCCCCAGCCTGAATCTGACACTGAGGACACAGGAAGCATGCTGTCATTAACACGATGCCCTTTGTGATGCAGAAAAAGAGGATCATGGTGGACCACAGCAGGTGGGCCAAAGTTTGGATAAGCCTTAACCAAAAAAGATGAAGATACAGCAAAGTGCAATGGGAGGAAGCTTGTTTGATATGAGGAAGTTTTTATTTTAATACAGCCTGAATTTGATTGGACGCCCTGACCACAGTGAGCAGTGGTAGCTGTAGCAAATCTCGCCTCACTGGGGTAAAAAAAAAACACACTTTAGCTCACAGTTACATTAAAATCAAACTAAAAGAATCATGTAAAGAATACTTCACATTTATTTTTGTAAGATCGAGGTTCGGAGAGCACCCCTGTTCCTTTCTCTTTACTTTAGTGATGATGAAGCCCATGAAGAAGAAAATGAAAGACTATCACTGTACAATAACACCATTAGTGGTGAATGGGTTTCACCCTTTTGTCACTTTTGAGTATAGGTGTGTAAAATGCAGTCTTATGGTCTCTACACATTCTAATTCCATACTTTTACACTCAAAATATGGAATAAAAAAAACCCCATTTAATTCAAAATTTTCCCTGCAAAATAAGTGCAAGTATGTCATTCCTTAGACCTCACTAGAACATAATATTTATGATTTTTTTTGTCATATTTTTATGGGTTTTTAAAAAATATTGTATTTATTCAAGTGTTTGTTTTTTCTTTGCAGATTAAACCCACTGAACAGAATGATGTTAGCCAGACTAAACTTTGAAGAAAGAAAATTCATCCTAAAATGCTACTGGAAGTATGACAATTTAGGAGGGAGTTTTAAAAAAGAACCACCAACACAAGTTACCATCACTCGAATTAGACTCACTAGACTTTTTTTTATAGGGATACATAAAAGACAAAGTCTAGAGCTGCAACAGTCGCTGAATTGAGAGCAACCATTGAACGTGAATGCATGCAAATACCCCATCATGCGTCATGCATGCCTCACATTGTCGGCAGTGTCTGGACCAGAATTGACATCATTTTGAGAACAGGCAGTGACAAAACAATAGAGTATATTTGTTTTTATTTTTCTGTTTCATTTTCAGGGATAATGCATATTAAATAATATTTCTGTAAATGTGACAGAGTTAGCCAAAAGGCTAGTTTCCATTGGTAATCCCGAGCCAGATGGTAAAATCGGCTTTCATAAAAAGACCAACTAAAATAAAACAAACAGAATAAAAAATGTTTTGGGAAGAAATATTTTTGCCTCGAGTGTCTTCTTGCATGAGATGACTGCTGTTACTGCTGGGTTGAGACCGGCTCAGGTAACCTCTTCTCCCATCTAACAACAGAGCTGACTCCACCCACTTTGGGGACATTCCTGCTTTTTTTAATCATTGTCTCTATTTCCCTTCATCAAGCCATTCAATTATCAGAGTTCCTGATCCTTCATGTCAGGTAAACAGTGCAGACTTTTCATGTTAAAGTTGCTCATAGACAGACTACTGGAAAGTGATGAGAAGAGGAGCTGCTTACAGCTAAAAAACAGTTTATGTCCAGGTTGGAATTTGATTATCTGGCAGATCCCATTAGAAGATATCCTGGGGAAGGTACATCCTGCTCTCTTGGTGTCCTCCAACTTTGTTCTCACTCCCAGAAAAGTGGTACTTGGAAGTAAGCCTACGCGAGATTGAAAAATGAGAGACACACTTTTCACTAAGTTCCCTCCAGCAGCAGTTTTCAGTTAGCGTTCGGGCCAGAAGTAAAGTGTAGATCAGATGTGAACTTTTTTAAGTGTGATTTATGGAGCTGCTGTGATTGAGGCGTCAGGATTTATGGCCGCGCCCGCTGACAGCAATTACTCCCCAAACACTAATGCAACCGAAAACTCCCTTTTGATAGATCTGGTTATTAATGCAAGTACACAGGTACGCAGGCACTACGGGCTCCCCGGAAAGGTTAGATTTATCATGGTGACATTTTGCTTGTATTATGCACCCACATTCTCCCAATGTGGCCAAAGGACAGGCAAGGGAAATGCATAGAGATACCCTCTAACTGCGCACTAACCGCACAAATAATCAAGTTCACTACTGCATCCCTAACACGGATGTATACATGTGTAATAACAGGGTCACCTCCAAAAATAAATTCGCTTTAGTCTTTACAGGAAAAAAAAAAAAACATCAGATAACGAGGTTACTGTCATGTTAGCTTAACGCAGGTTCAAAAAAGCAGTTTTCATCTGCTTCTAAAAAGAAAAACAAAAGGTAAAGTGAAAAAAAAGGGAAAAAAAAGTTGTTCGTCAAAAGACTGAAAAGAGACCAAATGTTCTCATTTAGTCATTCTGAAGTGCTGCCAGGAAAAAGTCTGCATGAAATAATCATTTTTGTAATGTATTTTAATGCTGTTTGAAATTAAATCACACTACTTTTTACCTCAGGACATCAGAGCGCTGTCATGTACCTACTTGTCACATTATTTATACACATGAAAATACACACTTGTGCACCGCTTTGTGAGTACGAGTGCTTTAATATCCAATTCTGTGTGTCTGCGGGTTTTTGCATAATGTTCCTTGCACCCAGATGGAAGCACACAACCACAAATTTTGGCAGCATTAATGAGTGGTTCAAAGAAATGATCAATGCTTCCAGCTATACAAAGTAACAAATAAGTGGAAACTGCTTACAGGGATGTTTACTTGATATTGTCTACATAAAAAGAAAGGAGGAGGTCTAAGAGGGTTGTTAAGACAAACAGTTTCCAGGGAAACCAGGTACAAAGACCCTTTCCTGTCTGCTTTGTGAGCTTAATGGATACATGTTTGCACCCATGTGGTGAGCCATGGCCGGTGGGGAGAGCAACTCTCATTTCCTGTTTTTCCCGCTACACCCCAACACCTTAGGGCTGATGTTTTAATAAAGTGTTGGAGCCTGGCTCCTGGGTGTTTCTGCATGATAATCTGGACTCTGTGGAGTTAAGCGTGGCCATGTGTGTTGACTGCTAATGCATGTCAGAGGAGATGTGGCTTAATATTGAGCTCTACCTGAGATTCATTTGCTTGACTCAGATATAAAACTCACTAAAGATGTGTTACAGGTCTGGAAGCCAGCGACATACTGTTGTTGATATTTAAAGCTTGTCCGGTTTCAAGGTCATGGGAGATCACACACATGATTATCAACAGGTCACTCCTTTGCTCATGCACACTTAACAATTCCATATGACAACTAGATCACCAACTCAAAGGGAGTGACTAGCCGAAATCAGGAGTATTTTTTCAGGTTAAAAACTCCATTTCCCATGAGCACCATCACCCACTGCTGTAAGGACGCAACTTTTGCGCATTTGTTTTAAAATCAAATGAATGAAGACCAGATCTTGTTTTTGACCCTTCTTTTCTTTGTCCACGACAACTTTTTGCAGGATGCAAAGCGACGAGGTAATGTATTAATTTGTAGCACTGTTTGTTTGAACTTTGTAAACTCACTGGTAATTTTCTGAAGTTACTAGCCAATCAGAATTTCCATTCGCCAAATTTCTACCTGTGCAAAAAAGATTATGAGAGGCTATTAATACATACAATGTTTATTATTTGTTGAAAAATAATCATACCTTTGCACACTTTTTTTTATTACGAACAGTGTCTGGCATTTGAAAAATAAAAAAAGGGTAAATTTCGGTGTACCACTTTTCCATAGTTTGTGCCCCTTTCTGCCCACTAGAGAAAAAAGTTTTAGACACACCCCTGTTTGCTTCATAGTAGGCTGTAGTGGACGGAGCCTTCGTGCCCCATATGGTTTGTACCTCTGTAGGGTGCAAGCCTAGTCTCTTGAGGTGTTCCTGTTCAGGGTCCAAGCCCGCAGACACTGGCCCAACACAGAGAATTGCAGAGAAGAGAATGTGTCTACTTCCAGCGGCAGAGTCTGTGCGTTCTTAGAGAATCACAGAGCACACTGTTTTCACGTTTTTCCTTGAAGCGACCGACGACAGCTCCAAGCAGTTAATGTGAAGAGAGGGAGGCGAGGGCCACACTCTTTTAACAACTTGAGACTGACACATCCCGCCCCACCCAGAGAGAGAGAGGCACCTGTTTATACCGAAGTATGTTCCCATTTCACGTCCTGCAAAATAGAAGGTAAAGTGCCTCATTTATCACCGGCCAAGTTGACTCTTTTTTCATACCTGCCAAAATGAATTTTCACCCACATTTGGAAGGATGGTGGATGTTAATTTACAGCCCTGATATGGCCTGTATGTTGTCACGGAGACTTTTGGTCTAAGTGCCGTAAATGGTACTCAGATCAAACTGAGAAATAGCATTTAGAGATAACTATTTTTGGCGCTTTTAAACTCTCCATTATGAACAGGCAAGTATGTTAAACTGAGACTATTTCAAGATCACTTAGACATGTGAGCTCACTGACACTCAAAATGTGTCTTCAGAAGATAACCAAACAAGGAGGGCAATCAGCGCCATCAACGAATGGTCCTGTTGTGTCCTCTGTCAGGCAGCAACAAAAACAAACAAAAGACCTTGAAGTAACGGAATGCCACAAGCTTGTCTCCTATTTCAGTATTCCACCTGGCTCTGGATAAAGTTTTCCAGTGTTCCATCAGAGGCAGTCCAACCAGGGATCCTAAATATTAAATGTGTATAATATTTACAATCCTGGATCAAGGAGGCCATGTCTCAGTCTGAAGCAGTAGAATAGTCGTATTGACAGATTGCTCAGACGTGTTATCTGTTTCAATGTGTATCAGGTCTTGGCGTGGAATCGACTGGTAAGTAGCCAGTATAAGTAAAAGCAATCCCACACCAAATAATCTGTCTCTGAATTGATCAAGACGTAAGCATTTTATTTTCACAAGCCTCTACCTGAGTCTACTTTGAATGTCGAGCTCTTTCATCTAAATAATATCCACTGCAGGACTAATATTTGCAGAATGAAATCCAGTCCTCGCTCTGCGCGGTTCCTCCGGGAATGAGGAAAATAAGCAGGACTAACACCACACTGAATGACAGAACAAAGTCAAAACTCAAATAAGCTAATTCAGTGTTTTTTCAACTTTAAGAGCCTTTACTGTCTGCTGATGATGCACTGGAACGTCTGCAGAGCCTGCAGGGAGCTCTGCATCTGAAGTCATGAAGGTTCTCCAGAGACTGATCATCCTCATTCCCCACAGGAGCAGACTCTGTATGTTCAAAGAGAGTCACACTCACGTACAAACGATCAAAAAAGGACAACAAAAAATGCAAGTAATGCATTGGTAGCTATGTCACGTATGAGAGAAGGATGAAAAAAAAAAAATTAGGACAATGTTACAGTAAAAGTCACCCTCGCTGTAAGTTGTCGTTCTTCTCTGTAAGCATTTCTGCAGTAAAGGAAGAGAAAACACTTAAAAGGATCAGACAGGCAGGGGGAGGAGGGGGGAGTGTTGTAGGTGAGAGCCAAAGCATGCAATAAAGATTATGGAGGCAAGATGAATTGTAAAGCTCCAAGGCTATGGCACAGACAGAACCTGACAGATCTACTGTTCTCCAGGCTCGGCTGCTCCTGCAGGGGCGGCTGAGTCAAAAACCTGAAAGATGCAGTGGGGGCTTTTTCCTTTCCTTTATACCTGAACTCTTTGTCTCCTCTCCAACACTGTATCGATTGTTTGGCAGGACACATTCTGGGCTAAAGAGGCGTTGACCCTCAGAGCACATTTTCATTACTCCAAGGTGTTTGTGCGGTAGTGTCATATTTTCACAAAGAATGAGGAGACGGAGAGAAATCCTGTTTGCATTCCTCCCGCTAACAGCTGCAAATACTTGTGCTGTAGTCTGACATAAGCTAAAATTAGAGACGTGTTTAGAGATGTAGCACTCTCCTGCCCGGTGGAGCTGTTGCAGTGAGTTTGCATAATGTACACAGCACTACACTGATGCATTGCTATATGTTACGTTTTCCAGTGAGAAATATGGATTTTATTCAAATCCTGTTGATTTCCGACTCCTCTCATTTACTCCCATCAGCATAAATTACACAAAAAGATAGCAGAGAGTCAATAATTTAAAAAAGTTCCAAGAAAAATGATCTGGTGTATTTTTTAAAAAGCGGTGTTTTGTTATTTTTCTTGGGGCAGTCATACCAGCAACTGAACAAAGAGAGTTAAGTTCTTTTTTTTTTCCTCTCTCCCAGAAAAAAAAATGAACTCCTGATCATTTGGACCACTTACTCTCAAACCGAGACTGCCACAGATATCATGACTAACAATGAACTCCGTGGATCTACAATATAAACTCCCTTTATGTTATGTCACAGCCTTGGCAAGGAAGTTTGCTTCTGATTGGCTGAAAGTCAGACGTGCAAGATTGATACACTGAAGAGCTTAAGTGTAGTGCATATTATTGTAGAACTAAAGATCATACCTTCATAGAAATTAATGAAACCATCTCTGAGAGGGATGTAAAGAAACATTTTTGCAGCATAGATATTGTCAAACTCAGGTTTTGTAAACACTTGTGTAACCCGGGTGGAAGAACTCTGGTTGTATTCATCTCCATTCATTATTAAACTTTGCTGCTGCTCCGTGCGATTATATAATAACGCTGTCCGCCGTTACATCACAGGGTCATGTGACCAAAGCCAGCCAATTGGTACCGCATAATACTGGAACAAGTCCCAGTGCAATTGACATGGGTGGGGCATGCTTTTGGGAACAGATGCTGCAGGAAGCCAATTACTGCTGGGGCCAACAATGGAGCATTTATTTGAATTAAACCACAGAACGGGCCAGGTTTGATGGCGAGCTAATAGCCTAAGAACTGAATCCATGAACTCTCAGCTACAAGCCCAACAACCGCGATTCATCTCAACCTCGGAGGATCGATTCCCTGCTCTGGTCGGGCTTGGAGGAGGCTTCATTTCAGCCATGTTTTCTATTTTCTAGTTTCTTGCCCTCCTTGCAACTCGTACCTTGAGCGGCCCAACCCTCATTTGTGGCTCACACATTCCCTTCCCTCACCCTGGACACTAGTGCCACTCAAAATTTGCGCCATTGCGATTTCAGAAACAAAAAACGAACTAAACTTTAATTGTGTGCTGCCTTGGGAAAGTTGCACTCCATGGACTTTTGCACTTGAACCTTGTTGCACTAACTGAATCGATTTAATTTCAATTTATTTTGAATGGCCACTTTACAGCGTTTCAGACAAAAAAAAAAAAAAAAACGCAGAGAAAAAAAATTACATGGAAACACTGATGGACTGAAAACGCTGTAGTATGCACACCAGACCTGTAGGTGGCAATAAAACTGTAGAGCCTTTTGGTAGTCTGCCATCAAAGAACAGGTGAGCTGATCATCTGGTGTATATATTAAATGCGTCTTATCTAAGTGCAGAAGTGGAGCAACAGGTGCACATTTTGTTGGAAGGCAGTCAGCAGAATCAGCAGCACGAGCACAACCTGGTAAGTCCATCATTGAATAGTTGTTGTTGTCCGGTTCGCGCATGGCAGTTAAAAGTTCCCTCAACGAAAGTGGAATGCGCATGCGCAAAATAGAGCGTGACTTCAGCATTTCCACCGAAAACTGTCTTGCTGTTTACACAGCAATGGAGCCTGCAGCATATCAGAAAAATTCCACTCTGGAGGGCGTTTTAAAGAAGTTGCATTTTAGGTTGGTTAGAACAGCGTTTTGGTATAAACAAGAAGCGGAAATGCAACAAAACTTCTGAAACAGTTTTCGTGTAAACGGGACCCTAGAGTCATACTTAGATCATCTGACCTAGCCTGTTACTGTCCTTCTCTAGTACCCACATTGTACTTTAGTTATTGTGACTCATATGCTACACCTACGTCACAGTGGAGGGCGGGGGATTCATGTGATATTAAATAAGCCGAAGCCCACGAACCACAAAGCCTCTGGTTCAGTGGCAGCTTTTTCTAAATCCCTCCCAATAAAAAGAATATCTGAAGAATTACCCTGCTAAACAGCGATATCTCAATAAACCAGGAATCAAAATGCAGGAAATCTGTTTTAATTTATGTGTACTTCTATAGAAAACTGTTGTTTTCAGAAAACATATGGTGTCTTTGAAATCAGAACTCTGTCATTATCATATTCCACCCCCTCCCTCCACTTAATGCATCTGAATCATTGACACCATCCCCCTCACTCGCTCACTCCTCCCCCAAGCATACTGAATATTACATAATTCAAAAATGATGCTTGAAAACAGCCTTTTGTGTCTGCCAGCACAGTTTCTTAAGCTCTACAGCTTTTTCTGTCTGCAAGCAAAGTAAGAAAATGGGCTCTTATAAGTTTGTGCCTGTAGGCTTAGTTCTGCAAATGTTTACATAGAACTGCATACTTTTAAGTTTGTTTTTGCAAATTTATGTTTGAGTTTGAATCTGATAGCTTAGTTCTTTTTTTTCTTTTTTAGCTTGTCTGGTTTCTCTGTTTAGTTATTGCAACTCAATTTTGTGCCCTTTTCAGCGAGGTCATGGTGGCCTTCCAAAATTAAGCAGCTTACTTATGAATAAGACGGGGCACTTTGATTGGCATTTTGAAAATTTCACCATCACCAGAAATTACCAGAGTTGAAATTACCCCCAGCACAAATTTCCAGGAAACTATTTTCTGGTTTTCTCTTTGATTATTATTTTTTTTTTGGCTTCTCTATTTCTCCTCTCAGTGAATTGAAAAAGCTTCCAAGCAGACAGACGGTTTACACAGGTACCAAAAAGAAACAGCTTATGAGGCTGACGGAAGCCATACTGACACAAGGGAATGTAACAGACAGGTGGTTTCACTGCCAGGTAAACTCCTGCTATCCAACAGCCGACCTCACAACCCCTGAAAGGTCATGAGAGGAGGGCACTGACTGACAGCTGACCCCTTAACACACCAACAAAGAGCCTTGCCTCTCACCCAAATTAACAAAACCAAAATTAGTTACAGCCAGTTGCATTCATGTGACACTGTGGAAAATGTCACCTTAATTAGTGTAATTTGGGCATTTTTGGACTCTTTTTCTAAACAGAACACAATCTGGTGAACCCTTATGCTAAATTGGAATAAACAGTGACCTGTTAGCGTAACACTCAGCTGGAAACCCATTTGCAAATACATTCAAAGTATCGTCATGACACAAATGTATGACAATTTTTTTTTATACCTTTAATTAATTTATTTATTTTTTTAACTGAGACAGGTTGCCTGATAGTGAGTGATGTACAGGTCATATTCATGTTTACGTTCTCCTTGGTAAATACTGTACGATACCACAAGTGCTTCAGTGATTACATTTATACCTGTTTTCCACCAAGCTGGTGACAGTGCTAGTTTGGTGCCAGTGCTAGTTCTCAGTAGGTTTTAATCCCGTTCTTCCAAAGAACTGGTTTGGTTTTCCATCAGCAAGGAGCCGAGTTGGAGCCCCTTTTGGGGATAGGGGATGGGGAGTGGCAACACAGAGATGGCGCTGAAAGTGCTTAAAATAAAGGCAAAGTATTTTTTAATCTGGGTTTCTTGTGACAATATTTTTTCCGTCTGCTACACAGAGTGTGCTCGTCTGTGTGTGTGAGTGTCTCTGAACGTATCAGGGCAGAACTCTGCCATGCGCAATGCAGAGAGCAAAAGAGAAATGTGAACGCACAACCATAAGGCAGAAATGACATCCCGTCATGTAAATAAGACAAAAGTATAGACCTGGGCCCATATTCACAAAGTCTTTTATCTTACCACTAGGAGGACTCCTAAATGACACTAAAAGTTCCTCACTAGGAGTTTTCTCTTAAAACCTTTTCACAAAGCTGCTGAGACGAACTCTTACTGAGGAATTTAGAAAAGCTACAAGAAAGAGGTGGAGCTGACCCATATTGGCATATTCAAATAAAGACCTTAAAATAAAAGAAAAAAAAATGTAGGTTACTTGTTAAACCAAAAGTAATAGGCCTAAACTGACTAGTCAAGTATGTATTCTGCTAAATATAAGCAGCTGTATCTGGTTAAAGGATTACCAGATCTAAGCTGCCTTTTAAATCCTCAACAAATAATGTATAAATAATGTATATTTTTTTAAATAAATGATTTCTGAATAAACACAAAATAGAGTCTTCAACCCCCCCCCCCAAAAAAATATTAATCTTCTCAAAAAGTGGTGGTCATTGTATGATCAGGGTTGTTTTATTTTCAGGACATTCTTTGTTAGAGCTGCTCATTTGGTAAAGCCAAAGAAAAAGCCCCTCAGTGAAAGGCTAGATACAACTCTACAGAGGTGGTGAATTCTGTCTTCACAGAAATGCACTAACTGCACAATAATCATACCACTTTATTGATAATTACATCCGAGACAGTAACTAAATTCTTGACACAGTCCATGTACTCTGTAAAAAATGCTTTTGGCCGTTGACTCAACCTTCTTTTGGCTTAGAAACAGACATCTGGTCGGTGTTGTTAACCTAACTGTGAGAAAACTTGCAGGTGGGGGCTTGGTGTTCGGGCAATCAAAGCTTGTACTGGACCTTTGTGCTGTTCCACTGGATCAGACAACATGATGTCTCATCCTGCTTTAGGCATTTACAGGCAGCCTCTTGCAGGCCACAGGCCATTTTAAAAAAAGAGCTACATCCAGCCTGTGAGCTGCGAGATGAAAAGACCTCTACCTGAAGGAATCTTTTGAGCGGTATCAGTCAAAATGATGAGGCTTACATGGCGACATTAATTTATCAAATGCACCAAGGCCACTCAAATTAAATAAAACCTCAGTCAGGAGGAAGGTTTTTACTTGAGTTCAGATCAAGGATGACACAGCAGCCAGACTGATTGATCAACCTTGTATGCAGATTTGAAAAAAGAGAAGAGAACCAAAAGAATATTTTCACAACCCTGAAGAAGAATTAAATACATTCCTCCACTTTTTTTTTTTTTTTACCATACCAAGTACGATGCATTTATTAATTTCAAACCAAATCAACAAAACAAGGACTACATCTCTTTTAAGTGGTAATATGCCTCCATAAAAACATCAGAAAACCAAGCATCACTGCAGTATTAAACATAAAAACACCTGGTTGGATCCCAGATGCATTCCTGAAGCAATATATGATTGGCAGGGTAATTCCATTCAGCTCATCTTTAAAGCACTAAAGTGAGAATAAATTAAGTAATTTGGTGTTTCTCCACCTTAAATCACTGCAGGGAGAATCCCTCCATCATGATAGTCCTGCTGCTAGAGCACTTCCCCTGCTGCTGACCTCCCTCTGCTCTGCTTTCTTCTGCTGTTACCATAACAGTGATTATTTAACTCTTCACAGGTGTTTCAGTTAAGAATGTACTCTCAAAAAATCAACTGGTTACATGTAAATGTATTAGATGAGTTAAAAACAGTTTTAGGGTCAACTAAGCTGAACTTTTAATCATTGCTTTCATCTAACCCAATACATGTACATGGTACTGGTTGACAAAATAAATTCAAATAAATTCAATGTTTCATTTTTTTGAGTGTAGAAATGGATTCTGGTAGAAAAGAAGAGTTAAAGGGGCTGTGAGGACTCTGTGTTTGAAGTGTTTGCAGCGACACCTTTTGGCTGGAATCAAGTGCACTTTGTTGTGATGACATGAGTCTGAACAAGGCGTGTCTTTGTTTTGGAAATGAATGGAAATCAGATCTTCTTTTTAACACTACTTTCTTTGTTCAAGACAACTTTTTACCGAATACAACGTGACAAGGTAAGGATTTAAGCAAACTCTGTCAGTTTGTACAGTAATTTAGCAGTTTACTTTGGTGCCTCTCGCAGCCCAGTGATTTGAGATGTAACCGTAAGCTAACATGTAACGTTAGCAAATCCTTATGTTCTGCTCATCTGCCAATCAGAGCTAACATAACCTCACTCTTCATTTTATTGACAGACTCTCAAGTTTGATCAGATCACTGCAGAATAACTGCTGCATTTGGGTTAGAATGAACATTATCACAATCAGTTTAGCTCATATTTTAGCCTTAAGCTCGTGGTTTAGCTCATGTTTTAGCCTTTAGCCTCTGCTATCGCTGTCCCGTTTAGCTTCCTTCTGCTCTGACGTCTTTTTTTTTGTCAGACAGTTCAGCTCCAGTGTCCACCATCACTACTGAATAAATCACAGAAATAGTTCTCAGCAGAGAAAAACACAGATCTCTCTTGTCACTACTAAACTGCGTCAACAAGCGTGGTGTTGTCATAGAGACTTCAATGTGCTGTAAAGCAATCTGGTCCTGCCCGATGGATTGGGAAGCTAAGAAATAGCATTTAGAAATAACCTACATTGGTGCTGATAATCTCATTTTAAATTGTGGATTACGATCAGGCAGATATCTAGAAGTGAGACTTTTTCAAGATCACTTAAAAAATCCTCACAGTCCCTTTAAACACTTACGACGGTTCCACTGTGGGTTTGTGTGCTCCTGAACATGGACTCCCTTAGGCATGCTGTGTGTCTCTCTGCTCTGCCCTACATCACACATCACTCTTCTCTTTCACAGGCAACAGCAACGTCACCTAGTCCCTATGTGTTTTCCATCAGTCCCAAACTGTTGAGTGTTGACAGGAAGTGTCACCACTTCATAAAAAGATCACAGTAGTCAGACAACTTGAAAATTCAGAAAGAGAGCTCACTCTCTGCAGATACACACTTCTTCTGCGGGAAATATTTAACTTTGGATATACAATATTCATTCATTTTCTATTCTGTTTATCCTGTTCAGGGTTGTGGGTGGCTGGAGCCTATCCCAGATGTCTTTGGTAGAGAGACGGGGTACACCCTGGACTGGTTGCCAGATACATACAACCTTTCACACTCACACCTATGGGCAATTTAGACTCACCAGTTAACCTAGTGAGCATGTTTTTGGACTGTGAGAGAAAGCCAGAGTACCTGGAGGGAACCCACGCATGCACGGAGAACTTGCAAACTCCATACAGAAAGGCAGCCGGCGAACCAGGATCTGAACTTGTGACCTTCTTGTTGTGAGGCTACAGAACTAGCCGTTGTTTCACCATGCAGCCCGATGTACAATATAGTCAAGAAAAATCATATTTTGCCTCTCATTGCTATTAATAGTGCATCAGATGTTGGTCTGAGTTTGAATGTTTGTTGTTTTTGTTCTAGCATTGTGTGAAGATTGGAAATCAAATACAGTATGGTCAGAAAATATCCAGTTTAGGCCATTTGATACCATGTTTTTCTGAAGACTCAAACAAAGCAGAAAGCAGAAAGCACCCACGACCCTAAAGCGGTATAAAAGATGAATGAATGAACTGTATGAGTTAAACTTCAAAACTCTGGTATTGTGATAACTCTGGTGCTTAGTAAGACATTGAATCACAGGAATAAAAGTGCCTCACAGTCGGTTTAATCTACATTTTGATCTTTAAGTAACCCCTAACTTTCATGTCTGCACGCAGTTTAATCATCATGCATTTAATGTCTGGCAAACATATTTTACACCTCATCAAATTAAAAAAGAAATTCACTTGATTCTGTAACTGTTGACCCACAATAAGTTGCCAAATGCACAGGTTTGTTCAACTATTTTTCCTCTGCTACTCAGACGATGCATGGACAGCGGTTCTAATCCACCCTGATTTAAGATGTCAGTGAACTGCAATTACAAAGTACCACCCTCAGCAATTAAAACAGTACATTTACACCTAATCCTGGGTGTCTATAATCCCTGCACATTTTTCCTCTTCCTATTATTTTGCAGATTAATTAAAGCCAAATGGAAGAAAAATCTAATAAATAAATCTATCACTTTTTAATCTTTTTTTTTGTACTATTTGATTGAGAAAATGTCTCAGAAAATACTTATTTTCTCCTCCAACCTAGATGACAAGCATGAGTTGAATTCACACAACTCACTCACACATGCCGAGATATTAAAGTTGCAGAGCCCCATGAATTAATGTTTAATCCTGGAAGTGTAAGGCAGGAAGAGCAATATGTTCCTTGTCCCCCCCTAGGCTAGTTGGCAGCCATGAGGCTCAGTGTAGCCTGAGTCAGGGTCTGTTTACTAGAGGATGGAGAGAGGGGGAAGAGAGAGGGGAGGAAGAGGGAGAGATTACAACAACAAAAAACATCAACAGTCTTCCACAATTACTTCTGTTAGCTCCGAAGCAGACTGCATACCGGGGGAGCAGATTCTAAAAATGTGAGGAACACAGATGCCTTTGGGTTCACGATTTTTGGAAGCTACCAAAAGCACAGCCACTGTACACACAAGGAAGAGAAATCCCGAATGGAACTTCAGACAATTACTCGTGCTTCCTCGCGGCCTCGTGGAGAGTGCTGAGCGTATCCTGATTCCAGAGATGAGTCTCCCTCATTGTTCCGATGATATGCTCTGTTAGACGATGTGATGCTGATTGAAGCTGACACACACAGACAAAGATTAACTGTTCGAGACAGTGATTGATGTCGACCACATTTGATGAGCAGAGACAGGTAGGGTGGACACACAAAGACAGCACTTGAAAAAAATTAAATGGAGTGGATATTTTCAAAACTACATTTGGATTCCCTTCTTTTTTCATCATCGAGCCGCAATGGCCTCATAAATACTGTATTAAGTTAGAGTTCAGATTTTGATAAAACACTTTGTGATTACTCAAACGATGAGGAAGGTTTAACTTGTGGAATTTACATGTACACAAACCAACATGTTCACTGTATCCTTTAGGTAAACTGAATAAATAAATAAAACACTTAACATTTACAAAGATAATACAAATGCATAACTATTTACAGTCATCTTAAATGCCTATAAAGTGGGCGTCTTAACCTGCCTTTGACCTTTTTTTGTCTCCCAGGTGTGTGTCCTCAAGGGCTCAAAACCAGCCAAGGATAATTTAATCATAATCCTGTCCACTTTTCAGTAACTAACCCCAGACAACTATTAAAATTAAGACTAGCCAAAAGCCATCCCAAGGTACAAGGAACAAAACAGTAAGGCAATAAGCAAAGTTGTTCCATCACAGAGGTTGTTTTCTTCTTTAGTTGAGATCATTTGGACATACATGGACACAGTGATTGTTTGGAGCAAGGATTCCTAAACTTTTCAGCCAGCAACTCCTAAAATAGTGGTGCCAAGGACTGGTGACCCCATGCCATGGGAATACACAAATAGGCCAATCCAAAATGGGGAATTCAGCCCTGTTTTGTTTATATTTTTACAATAATTTATAAAATATGTGATATAAATAGTAGTTAGAAAATTATTTTGTGACCCCTCTCCCCCAGAGGCCTAAGACCCACTTTTAGGACTTCGAGTATGTGATCCTGGCTCACCAACAAATCAAATCCCAGAGCAGTTTGTCTGCAATGAAAACACGCGACGCAACAAACAGCGGCTTAGTTCATAAAACAAGCAGTCGTGGGCTAGTAGTAACAAATGCAGTAATACAACTACCAGGCAAATTCAGTTGCAATCAGTTAATGCTATTCTTCATCCAATCCTTTACCTACTGAAGCTGAAAATGCTCTAGACATGTTTTGTTATTATGGCTGTGAAATGGTCTGAAAAAGCCTATGTCTGAGTGCTTTGGCCCTTTTTTTCCAGTTGTACATAACCTTGAACTCTTAACATCTGTGAAATGATTATTGCACATGGTATGGAAGTATTAGCAATTTAAAAGAAGAAAAACACTAAAATGGAATGGATTTTTTAAGAGTTTAGTAAGAGAACACTGTGACTGATGGAAAGCACAGCTTCTCAGCTCACTGTCACAGTTGGAACTTGTATGATTGAGTAAAAACTTGAGGAGTTACAGTATTCAGAAGTTATTTAGCACTTTCATGACATTTCTGTTGTTTTTAACACTCTGGTCACTTCACAACACTATAGTGCTACACATAGTAACATCACAGACTAAACAACATCTACTTGGTCAATAACTGGTTCAGTTCAGATAAATTTGTCTCGCTTGTTGAATAAAGGACATTTGTCCTTCTCATCAGTGAAACCTCCACTCAGGCCAAGTTGGTCTCATACCTTCACAAACAGCTGTTGAAGTTTCTTTTTCTTGACATTTTGCTCATGTGTTGTCTCACAGATTTGGAAACTCTTGAATTTCCATTGGGGGGTGTTCTACAAATTTGTCAATCCATACAAATGTGGAGGTATTTGACACAATCCACTACACATTCTCCCTTTCACAGAATCAAACAGAGTACTAACAGTCACACAATAACACTGAATAAACTAAAGACGTGTCAACTTAACCTGCAGAGTTTTACAGAAAAAGCAAAGAAAAATTCACAGTTCAATTCTGGTTATAGCAACGTATGAATATGAGAATAGTGAAGCAGGGAGCAGCGAGGATGAACCCACAGACTAAACTTCTCTGGTCATCAACAGGCCCTATCTGACCTGTTAACATCTCAAAAGTTTAACAAGCAGCCATGACCAGAGGACCAGCACTATTGTTCCATTTTCCATGGGATCCAAACTTGAATCTCCAAACTAAAGTTTGTCATTGACTTTTTTCCAACAAGAAGTTCCAAGTTAAGACCTCACATTCAGCTTTGTTTCTTCAGCTAGCTTAGCAGCTAATAGCGGACGATTTCTGAAATGCAAAGAAAACTTCACAATAGTTTCTGAGCTTGTGGTTTATGTTTATTCCAACTATGAACTGTGAAGATTTCTCCAGCTGATTGGCCTTTCTGTCTCTACCAGCTCTCAGTGACTGTCTTCTTCACCTTCCAACCCACCAAAACTAAAAGTGTCCTTTTGTTTCAGTGAACCATATGAACAATTTTTTCTATAAATTTTAGGATTGAAAATCTCACTAACAAGGATCCTTATTTACCATTTTACATTTTTCTTTCTTTCTTTCTTTCTTTCTTTCTTTCTTTCTTTCTTTCTTTCTTTCTTTCTTTATTTATTTATTTATTTACCTACCTCAATTTACCTACAACAATGATGGTACAAATGGTTAAACAAAAAAAAAAACTTCTTAGGCTGAAATAAATCTAAAATAGGCAAAATAATAAAACGACAATCGAGGAGGGACAGGTAGAAGCGTAGCTTTTCGTGTCCGGCCCCCTTTTTTTCTGGTGCAAAAATAACCTTCCAGTGTTTCAGATAACACCAGCGTAACACCAATACTTTTACAAGATCAATACTTGTATATTCAAAAATTACAGATGCAGCATAAAATAAGGAACGGCAAATATAGAATTTAGAGGAAGCTGTTCCATCTAAGGGTATACATTACTCCAGATACAAAAATACAAACAGTATACATAAAGTGCAAAAGGACAGTCTACTCATGCTTCTACAACTTTCTTATACCAATCCATAAAAAATGTTTATAATTTTGTTTAAATTTTATAATGTTGCCACTCAATTTTGTTGTCAGCTTAGTTCTATTAATCAAATACTTGTTCTTTGGGATGGTCAAAATACTTATTTTCAATCGTTTTATGTTGGAATCCTAATCAGATTGCTACCACAAACAATGGCTCTAATGCTCTGGGAATCATTTGGCAAGCAAAGACAAAACTGTGTTGAGGCTCTCTCCAAAAAGCACTGTTGTGGATTTATCATTCACAAGCCACTCACACTCTTTAATTGGATAACATTTTCTGCTTATTTCCACTGATTTCTACCAAGTTAACTCCCCAAGCTTAAAATTAATCTTCATCTGATTTAATTATTTCTCTTGACACCAATGCCAAATATTTACACTGGATGTATCATTAACCATATTCTTTCACCAGGAAACGCTTACTAAGGGTGCCTCTGTCTGAATCAGTTTTTGTTGTGCTAGATCAGCATGCTGGACTCACTGCTTCTGCTTTTGAATGGAACTTGACCCGAGTGCCCAACTCTGCTGGCAGTGAACTCAGAGTGTGAGTAAATGTAATTTTTTTCAGCTTTAGCCTTGCCAAGTCCCTTAGGCCTGTGCATGACCACAAGAACAAGTGGTTAAGCTTAACCATAGGAGTAGCTCCAGGGGTAGCCCAGATTCCTCTTTTTCTGGGCTTCATTAAGACCCTGCAAACCATCCCGAGTCTGAACCCTCCCCTGAGTCCAATTGCACCAGGAGACTCAACAAAGGAAGGTTCAACCCATGCAACAAACTCTCAGGGTAACTTGGCGAGTCTGCTTCAATGCTACCTGGCAACTCATGACTGTACAAAAAAAAGATGAGGATGTATAAAGAATAAAACAAGGACATAGCTTCTGATCTAAAATTAAAGGGACTTCAAATGAAACACATTGTGTATTTTTCATATTTTCTAGGCAATTTCTGCTGACACACACTTGGTGGTTCTGTGTCTTTGTGGGAACTTTTTACAGACACACAGGTACAGGTTGTCGGTTCTGCTGGGGCCTTTTATCATGGTAAATTTCTTTCATGAGGGGACTTTTGGTGAAATGCACTTTTGGTTCAGCTTTCTGAAAAAAATCAACAAAGCAGCCCTTCACATGGGTCACTCTTGTTGTTAGAATCCACCAGAAGTTAACAGCCTTCCTCCATCTTGCATGCAGTAAAATATCTTCTGTTACCAGAAAAAAATTACTTCCTGTAATCAAGGCAGCTATTTCTCTTCTTTGAAGTATGATTTGGAGAAAACTGGACCAGAAAGGTTGACAGAGACTGTGTTTGTTTGTTTGTGTAGCACCAGGTGTATTCGAGCAGAAATTTACAAAACAAGCCTGAGCAGTCCTTGATTTTATTACCTGAGCAAACACTGAAAGTGCCAATCTGAATGAGTGAGAAAGCAGGCTGTTGTATGTCACATCAAACCCATTATCCCTGAGGCTGCAGATATTCGAAAGATGCTGACACTACAGGGAAGAATTGATTTGCCTCCATTTGCCTTGTTGGTAGCACAAGATTAAAGACCAGAAAATAAAGCATCGTGGGCACTCTGACTACTTATCTGGATGTGTGTGCAGTGAGCATGCGCCATGAGCAAATGCTTGTACAGGGGTCCAACAGGACCGCTGTCACCTGCTCTTTGTTCTCCAGCTCAGCCATCTTTGTGACAAATACTTTCAACCTAACACATACATGTGTGTTTATCTGGTGCAGCCACTGCGTACACCTCCTCACCTGCTCACACCTTTGTGTTGAGCCGAAGCTGGCAGCATGTGCGCTCTCTGCCTCGAAACAACCCTCTGTTCAGGCAGAGTGCTCTTTGTATAAAAGACACCCCTCTGCGTCCCTGGAATGGTTCTTGTTTGCAGTCCATCTCTCTTCTCTTTCCACTCTTTCTTGTCCTGATTCTCATTGTCTCTCTGCAGCCAATTTAGGCGCTCAGAAACGAAACATGAAAAACATTGGAATTGAAATGTAACATGATTGTTTTCCTTTAAATGCAATCAAGCTTCTCATTTGTCCTGCTTCTCTGTTGTGTCGCCATTCTCTCTAGAATTACCCATACCTGCTTTTACGAACACCTAGCTCAAAAACAAACCAAAACGATGAGAAGATATTCCTCAGCTCCCAGCCCGTCTGACCCCTGACTGCTATTTAAAACCCACACTGGCTGATTCCTCCTGATAGACAGAGATTTAGACTGAGACTGTTCCTGTTCAGATCAGTGCTTCACAAGAGATATCGAGAGCCTTAAGAGGATTATATCAATGATGCTCCATTTTCCATCTGCATGGCTAAACCATTTAACATTAAGGCCACACTAAATATAGTGCTTAAAGTCTGTTAGGCCCTTTTCTTTTGTTCTGCCTCCCTGTGATGAAATTAGGGATAAAATCGTCAAGAAAATAAAAAACCTTATTTGTCTCTTGCGGCGTGGAGAATAAGCATGGAGATGTGATTTACAGACATGGCTGTCAGATTAGCGGTTCCAGCTGTGGAGAAGGGGAGGCCACGCGCTGGATGTGTTTGCTCTCATAGCTCACTGCGGCACAGCACAGTGTGGTGCTGTGTTTTGTCATGCACCAGGGTCGAGGGGGTCAGGACATGGGCTGTTTACCTCTCTGCTCACTGGTAAGGAAGCTGCAGCAACAGCCAAAAGCTTGTTTTGTCTCCCGCTGCCTGCTCCTTGTTCTTTCTCTCCTTCTAGTCCACCCATCGCGGCTCAATTAATCCAGGCTGCCTAAGTGACCCTGAGAGAAGTCGCCGTGCATGATTTAAAACCACTCTCTGCACACTGCAGCACAAATTACAGCCACTGACGGTACCTTATACACTCATACTCTCTCCGTCTCTCTCTCTCTCTCTCCCTCTTTCTCTCTGTTGCTCATCCTCAGTTCCTTAAAAAGCTGGCTGTCAATCTTCTCCGCAGGTCATAGGATTCAATTACATCGCTTGCTGCCACGTTCTTTACTGCTTTTGTCAAAGGTTGTTGTTGTCATTTAAACTGACGCTGTAAATTCAATGCGAGGTGAGCTCGGTATTTTAATGCATGTTCACCCTCAACACGGATGCATCATTAAACCTACACACACCCACGCTTACTCAAGTAATGAGCAGTGTTACTGTTAACAATAAAACGCTACCTGTTTCTTCTTTTTTCACAGCTGTTACCTCTCATGAGAAAAACAATGTAATTTTAACCCTTTAACACCTATAATACTAACATCCAGTCTAGTCCTTCTTGTTTGTTTTTTTGTTTGTTTTGTTTTGTTTTTTAAATTCATTGTATCAGTAAATGTGTCAAAAAAAAAAAAAAAAAAAGTTTAGAAATTTTTCCGGATAAGTTGAACTTTAAAAAATCTCTTAAGAATTTGACATTTTGTTTTATGTTTTAGATGCTTTGAAAAAAACAGCTTCAGCAAGTTTTTCGCTTTATAAAAACTGTAGACGTACAGGTCCAAAAGCTCTTGAGATAACAAAAATTCAATTTCAACCATAATAAAACAGCACGAGCGGTTTTGTTGGCCTGGACTTTTTAATTTCACTGTTATGGCTTGATTAAGTACAGTCACAACCAGGTATCTCATGAATGATGTAGCGGTGATGAAGCGGTTTCTGTCCAGTTGAAGGCAGAGCCTGGTGTGCCTTAGAAGACAAATCTAGGTTGGGCATTTCTAGGAACAAATGTACAACAAAATAAGAAAAATAGAATTAATATAAGCAAGTAAAGTAATAGATAAGCAATAACAGCATTTTGAGACAAAGCTAATATGGAAAAAATGCATTAGGTATTGGAAATTATTAGTTTGATATGGGAATAAATAGTGTAAACAAACTGCTTGTCTCTTCCTGCATCTCCAGCTGCCCAGGAACTCTGCTCTTCCTCATAGATCATCTCAAACTTTTGTCCTTCACTATGTACACTATGTACTATTTATAAAACAACCACTGATTGATTGTATAAAAAGATGAACTTTGCAAAAACAGATGGACAATGGTAAAAACAGGCAGGCCATGGCCACAATACAGCAAACCAGAAACCAGAACTTAGAGAAAAAAAACGCATACTCTTCTTTACAACAATGAAAATACTAAAGACGAAGAAGACACCTGTAAACACCACAAAACCACAGTTTAACACTCATTGTTTGCATTTTTTCCACCCTGCTGCAAAGCTCAACACAGCACTGGCACTGCTGACACTACTGTAACACACCATATATTGGCACAAAGCTGCTGATAGCGTAAACAGTCAAATAGTTACAGTGTTTAGAGGAATGTAGGTAATTTTCTGTTGCCAGCAACTGCATCCAGTGTTTTAGGGTTGGGACTTACGCAGGGTACACACATAACAATTTTCTAAATCTTAAGCAATTTTTTATCCATTAGAGAGCCCACACATGGAGATAAAAAAAAATCAAGCATTGAACAGTTTTGACCGTACAGTGTGTGTTGTGCTCCGATGATCTCAACACAGCTCACCACAAACATAATGATCCTGTCACACCACCGATCTAGAATCTCGTCCTCCAAGACAGAAATTTCGCATGACCAAACGTGATCTTCAAAAACGTATAAGAACAAACATGGCAACAGATAGCAGCAACCAGCTAACAACAAACACAACATGGAAGAGGACATAGAAGAGGGAATGATGGTGGAAAAGACTGAGTAAAAAATCAGAACTTTCCGTGTCAGGTCAGCCATGCTTGATTTGTTTACGTCTGCTTCCTTGTTCTTCAGTCAGCTTGCCTCCTGATTGGCCAGATTCCATTCTATGTCACAACTCAGGGAGACATGAGTCGGAGCGAGTCGGCTTTGCCCACACACATAAAGACTTTTGGTCGTATAAGTTTAATATCTATGATTGTCGACCCCGATCTGTTTCAAAGCCAATTATCTGGACAAATTCACTCTTAACACACCTCAGAACACAGGATAATCTGATAAGATAATCTTATAAGACTTAAGATAATTGGGTGTTGTCTGTCCTTGGTTGGGAAGGAGGAAAATCAGGACAAAAACAGCCTGACAATCGTTATGTGTGTGTACTCCCCTTTAGTCAAGCATTTAGTAAATAATCTTAAAACAAACTTTCAAATAAATATAAGTCAAATCAAATTGTCATGTTTGTGTAGTTTGTGTAGAACTGGTACCTTTAAATTCAAAAAGTTGGGAACAACCCAAATACACCAGATGCGTCTCCTGTTTGGCTCCCCTCCATCACAGCAGTGAACCAGATAGATTTCCATTCAAGCAACACTGGATCTGCTCCATTGAGGTCTGGTTGCATGCCTACTCTGGCAGGTCGCAGCATAAAGGCAACAATCCTGTTTTTGCCACATGCCGGAGATGTGACACATCAATTTAACAAAAAGCAGATTGAGAGGTTTGAGGTGTTACAACCCAAACAAGAATGGGGAGTGGCTCATTAATAGATTGAGAAGAACTCCTCGGTCTCGCAACTCCAGCTGTCTGGTGTCCTACAAGCTGCCGGACTGAACACGCAGCCGATGTGAGTTGATGTACGCAACGGAGTGGAGCAGTACCAGAGACGCATCTAGTGTGTTTGGGCCATAAAGGTTGTACTAAACAATATTTTGGTTTGGTTGGCTGCCTACTAAGAGGGATCACTATTGACTGATGTCATAACACTGGGCCTTTTAGCAGGGATTACTAATCAACCACTGGTCACCGTATTAGCTAATGTTTTATACAGGAATGGGGAGAAAACAAAACAATGTTTGAACTTCTACAAATGCCCCTAGACAATGTTTTGAAGTTGTATACATAATGTTTCTGGAGCACAGCTCCTGCCGCCAGTCCGAAGAGTCCAGAGACTGCACGCTCTCAGCAGAACAAACCATCTTTATTGTCTCAGCAGCATCCACACTGGGAACTTAGCATAGTAATAGACATGGCTGATTTATCACCGAGGACCACTGTAGGACAAAAAAAAGACGCAATTTTCAAATTAAAGATGTCGCCAACCAGGCGTTACCTCGGAATTAACAAATGAGGAAGCGGATGGAACCTTGTACCTATCTCTCAAATCTGCTCATTTGAACATTTCCAGAGATGGCACTGAAAAATTAATGAGGTGTTTTATTATTTTCCTGCTTCAGCCGGTCAACCTGTGGAGTTAATAAAACTGTCAAAATAAAATCCTCTCTCACAGTCGATGGGATTTATTTGGCTCTTTAGTACCTGGTCATATTCCATGTGTTGTGTCTTCATGCAGTGCTATAAGAATGCAGGTTAGGTATGGAGATGTCTGTGAAGCAGTCATTGTGTCAGTGTAATAATGCTGCTTTTGAGTTATGTGTCTGGGGAGCACAGCCCCCCCTCCCTTACCTACCCTCCCCACCATCTGTGCCCATCTCACTCCAGGTAATTCCGCAGAGCCTCTCTGCCTCATACACTCTTTCTGTCTGTATCTTGCTTCCTCTTTGTCTCATCGGCTGACAAACACACGTTAAACTTTTTGTGCAGAAGTGTCAGTCTACGTTTTAAGTATGTATAGAACGTAACTGCCTTGATATTAAATTGCTTGTGGCTAGGCAAAGCACAGCGATAGCCCATGTTATCCTTCAACAAAGTAAGAATTGATCCGTGCCTGTCAAAGACATCAAGCTGCATTGTAAGCTTTAAAAGATCCTGTTTTCTTTTCAGGCTGGGTCTACATTGTTGTCAGATAATTTCTGTTTATTTGCTCAAAAGACATAATGGAAGCCACACTACTGATGGATGCGACTGCTGAAAATGAAAATGAATGTGTCAAATCAGTAGCGATTATTTTTTCCAGTCATTATTAATTCTACATTTGCTTTGGAGAATAGATTTGTTTTTTTGGATGGATGCCCGTGTATTGTGTCACGCAGCATTCATTATTCAAAAATGTGGCTGAAAGTAGGGCGCTCCTGTTGGTAACCATTGGAGAGAAATAACGCTGAAAGGTTTTAGAGAGCCCTTTCATGTCCTGTTTATGTTCAAGGTTGCTTTTTTACTACTACCACTGGAGTAGTAGGGGTATTTTAGCAACTAATTTAATTACCACGAACTCAGCATATAGTTTAAATAGGGCCTGTTCAAGAGCTGCAGAAAAGGAAGGACTCCACAGCGTTAATATTATACTAAAAGATTCCCTGGGCAAGGAAATCTGAGATTTGCCTTGTGCAACAACAGATGCTGTGTTTAAATAATGTACTAAAGCCATTGGAAGATATTTGCTGAATGGCAAAATGCAGGGAAAAAAAAGGGAAAAAGTGCATTTCTTTTGGTTTCATGAACAAAGCAAACACCTGAAAAGCTCCATCAGTCTTAATGAACTTTTGTGTTTTAAGCACCGTAGCCAAAGTCTCTGAGCAGACAAACTCTTTGGTGTTTGTTGATCCCAACATGCTCTGCATTTCTGATCATGTTTCAAAGGTGGGATTGAAGTCATGATTCTCATCTTGACTGATGTCGAATAATTGGGCTGCGTGTCTGTTGTTAGCACATGATGAAAGATCTCCTCTCATCCACAGCTGGTGCTTCAGCTTTGATGGCACTCGGTTTTAATCTTCACGTTACACCCCCCCCCCAAAACTTACTTTAAAGCTGAGATGTACAGACGAGGCATAGTGGGAAAAAAATATGCTGGTTCCTGAGGTTACCTCATTTTACAGCAGAGGGTTTTTTTCTGTTTTAATGAAGAGACGTTTTTGAATCTCAAACGATTTTGGATCCTGGTTCTTTTAAAGAACATAAGGTGTGTTTCACCATAGCTAAAAGTTAAATGGGGATTTATGTGGGGATATGGCTGAAGAAGATAATTGTCCATTTTCCTCTGACTGCTGAAGATGCAGGCTAATAATTAGAGCGAGGCTGAAGATGATGACCTTTCTCATAGGTTCATAACAGTTATGGCTTTAAAGCTCCTTTGATGAAGGTTTCTTGTTAGTAATGAAACTCACTAAAATCAATATTAATGCCTCCTTAAAAGCAAACTAGACCATCAGAATAAATTCTGAATACTTCCAGTGTTTGAGTTTTCAAGCTGAGTATCATTGGCGCAGGGTAGGTGTCAAAAGTGATTGACAGTACACCACTAAAACGACAAGTAGTAGTTTGATAGTTCAAATAAAGCAGAGCTGGGTTAAATTAATTTCACAACTACGTCCTGCTTTAGGTCCACGACATTACCAGCAAAAAGATCAAATGTACTGCTTTGTCAACAGGGGGCGTGAAAATCAATACAAAGCAAAAGTTCCTTAGAGGAGCTTTAATTAGACAGAGCTGGCCATTATTTCTAAAATAACCATTGAAAAACACAACTTAATCCATTTGTATTATAACCAATCAGCCAATGTTGTTTTGAAACAAAGCGCTAAAGAATATTTTTCATATATATTTAAAAGCCAAACAGAGCTTTTTTTTGAGACTAGTTGTTTTCTTTTTGCAGAGCCAAGAAAAAAAGTCAACCTGCTCTAAAGCTACAAAAAATAGTCAAATGTGAAGAAACATGATTGGCTTTCATAATTTAAAAAAAGTGCTGGGCGAAACATTAATTTTGGTAGTTGTCAGGGAAAAGCCATTTCTGCATCCTTTGGTGTTTCTGTGATTACAAACTGCTTGACACGTGATTTTTGTTCTCATATCTTGTCTATTTTAAAGCACCATTTGGTTTGTATTGATTTGACACCTCCTGTGGAGAAAGCCATACGTCGCTTCTCTACTTTTTTATTATTAATATTTTGTTCTGTATATGTGAAAATAGTATTTTCAAATGAAAAAAAGAACCTTGGTTTTTTTTTTTTCAAAAGTCAATTTTATTACAAATTGTTGTTTTAAATGTGTGTTGTTAATCACTTTAACTGACAAGCCAGCCCTGAATTAAAACTAACATCATAGAAACATTTGGTTTTTATGTTAATGGTCTTGTTTTTGTCTTGAAGGCCATAGACATCACAACTGATTAAATTTATTTTTAAAATCAGTTAGAAACTCTTCACAGGAGCTTCAAATCTTTAAGATTTTTTTTTACATCAGTCATCAACCAAGTTCTCTGTCTCTGTCTTTGTTACCAGAGACGGGAATAGCCAAAAACCACACAGGTTAAATCAAAGTGACACCTAAGGCTGAACATTGCAGTAGCACTGGGTGCCTTGGGTTTTGTCAAGCAGTGTAGCCAAGGACTGGAGCCAAACCAGTTAATCACAATGAAGAGCAATGCTTCAGAAAACAACAGAAATCTCTGGGGAAAGATTGTGCTAGATGGTTAGAAACTTCACTTAACTGTACTTAAAGAGATGACCTGGAGTCTTTTTATTACTATAGGAATCTCTGTTACGTCTGTCACAGCAGAGAGGAAGGACTCTGACGCAGATCAAGTTGTCATGATCCAAAAATTGTCTGTGTTCTTTGAAAAACAAGTCATAACCAGAAGGCAAAAGAGTCAAAAAATGGGAATCTGAAGAAAGTCAAACATGGGAAGCTAGTACTACAATAAAATATGTGGATAAATATGTTGAGGTGAGTTGACCTAGAAAATGGTGAGTAGGCACACTGGGAATATGAGGAAGCAGGAAGTGCAGGTAACAAGACACAGGTGAAACACCAGGATGACAGAATAGAGAATTTGACAGACAACCATTTAAAAAATCCATGAAAATAAGTAAATAAAAAATAACACTCATCCCTTCCTTAATATTTAAGTCTTAGAGTTTCCTCTATTCTCGGAAAACTGTATGGTTGAGTTTGGGGGACTGCATGACAATGTGCTTGCTTTGCTAGCTGGCTTCTCTTTAGCTAACGGGCTACTTCTTTTTATATATTTTCTTATTCTGATTGCCGAGTGAGCCTTTGGCATAATGTTTTTATACTTTTAACACGTTGTGAATCTATGTAACAAAAAGTGAAATTTCAAATAAAATTGATAAAATTAGCCTGCCAGCTACAAGTAGATATTAGCTTTCTAGCTTAGCCTGCGGGAAAGCTGTTACTCACATTAGACACTAGAGGCAGCATCTGTGTTTTTACAGATCTGCAGACACCAGCCCCAAAGGTTAGTGGAAACAAGGTGTCAAAAGACACAATGGATGACTGATGCATGAACAAATTCTCACACTCTGAAGAAACACACTGATACTTCTTACTGTTGTCAAATGAAGATGCATCAGTGGATGTTTTTTTTATTTTTTTTTTTTATTACCATGTTAGTCAAATCAAGGCAGGGACTGTTGGTTGAGTTCAAAAAGGTTAAAGATAATTACAGTCATGGTTAAGGAAAGCCGGCGATGACTGTCACTAGAGAAAAGGAAGTGACCCTGCTGTCTTTATCGGTCAAAGTCGGACAGATTTTACACCCAAATTCAGCCCGACTTCCTTTCTGTGGCCTTTATAAATGTCACACAGCTTCCTGCTTCTCCTGAGAAAGACACACGCGTCTTCTTGTATCTGTTTCAACAACCAGTGCTGTCTTCTTTGGTTACTTGCAACAGTGAAGAAATGGCAAAAATGGCTCGACATGTGAAACCACTTTGTATCCAGAGACTCTTCTCAAATCCTCGTCTTCTAAAAAAAATCATCAGAATAACCTCTCTCTAAAGACTGAGAGCATTTAGTGAGTGTACTTACATCATACAGTCATGCTCTGACAACCTATTACATATTCATTAGACGTGTGGTACAAATGAGTTAAATGAATGAGGAGTGTGGAACTGTTGGAGGGTTTTAAATATACTGTTTTTATTCGTGCATCTCACTGGGTGAGCGAGTGCCCCTGCATCTGGAGGTTTGTTTAGGCGTTTGTTGCATCTGACGTTGCCCGGCACAGTTGTCATCTTCTGGTTAAATGATGCGTGAAAGTGAATATCCATCTTCTGTGATCAAAAGCGTTATGCGATGGCAGTACGATACATGCATCATAAACAACCCCGGCTGCTTGTGGAAGCGAAAATGTCACACTGGGCTCAGAGAGTGGCGCACTCTTTTTCAGGCTTTCTTTTTATGTGCACAATTTAGACAACATATTTTGAAATCCCCGTTAGCTCTGCGTTCCTTTGACCAATCAATCGCGTCAAACCTCACAAACGCCAGAGCTTTTCCCTCAAAATAAAGCCGAGGAGAAATGTGTGCAGCAGCTCTGGGTTTCGCTTTAAAGGCCCACACGTACAATTAAAGTGAGGCGGGAAATGGAAGGGGGAAAAATCTTTGAAACATTTGTTCACATTAGCAGTTTGATCCGAGAATAAATTGCCTGCTGCGTAGGGGTAGGGGAGCATTATGTGATGTAACAAGCCTATTTGCGAAAACACAAGTGCCGGAGCGAGGGTAGTGGGGGAGTCAGAGGAGGGGTTGTAGCGTTTAAGTGCACAGCAAGAAATCACTCAGCCTTCCTGGGAAGGAAAAAAAAAAAGTCTCCAGGCGGTCAACTTAGCTGACTGGAGGGAGAAATACAGTGGCCATTAAAGCCCCCTCAACACCTGTGTGGATTTCACAGATTGAAACTGTCCAAGTCTGTAAAGACAAATGCGTAGTGCAAGGTGGGATGAAGAAGAGGAACGGACAGTGGGGCCAACATTGACTGAGGAAAGCCCGATGCTGCTTCCTGTGATTACAGAGCTATTATTGAAATGTCAGTTTCCTTCTGTCTGCATGTCCGTCTTTAAAAGGGTGAATTCATGTGAGCATTTTACAACGTGTTAATGTCATCTTTATTTCCATTAAGTTCAGTCAGAGAAGAAACACTGGAGATCAAATGCTTAATCGCTTTTGCACTAATCTGTCCATTCAAGTACAACCTTACAGTGCCGAGGATCAGTGTGCGTGTGTGTGTGTGTGCAGAAAAGAGAGCGAGAGAGAGAAACGGTAGGAAGAGAGTCTCTCTGTTGATGCACAGAGAACAAGGTTAATTAGTTTTCTGACCTTCTCCGGAAGCTTAAAGAAATATTCCAGTCATCGTCTGAATAGATAGTGAAACCAGAGATGCTGAGTCAACAGTCTAAACAGAACAAAATGAAACAGTGCTGAATCCTAAAAGTGTAACTTTATACACTTTAAGTGTTACATATCAAAGGTTTACCAAAACTACCCGAACTACCTTTTTTGAATTTATACTGTTCATTTTAGTGTAAAGCATCGTCAGCAGGGAATAGCTGTGCCTTAAAAATGTTGCAAAGTTTTATTCAGTGTTTCAAGAAAATCATATAATCATACTTATAGCCCTGGAGATTAAGTCTTTCTCTGTTAACTAATGCTGATTTCATACATGTAAGTGTGTCTTTATCCTTAATGCTGTGAGGTTCATGAACGTAAAAAAAAGTCAAAAAAAAAAATCTTTATATATATGTGTATGTATATATATATATATATGTGTGTGTGTGTGTATATATATATATATATATATATATATATATGTGTGTGTGTGTATATATATATACATATGTATGTGTATATATATATATATATATATATATATATATATATATATATATATATATGTGTGTGTGTGTGTGTGTGTGTATATATATATATATATATATATATATATATATATATATATATATATATATATATATATATATATATATATATATTCCTGTAAATGAGCATGTTCTTATTGCTACTGCTTTTTTCTTCTCTTTTTTTTTGTCTTATGGTGTTCCACAGGGGTCGACTTTAGGGCCCCTGCTTTTCTCTTTGTATTTACTGCCCCGTCCTGTCCACTGTCCTGAGATAGCATGCCATCTCTTTCCATTGTTATGCTGACGACAGTCAGATATATGTACTGCTGAAAAGCAATAATGCTTTTCCTTCACACCACTTCTTGCAAGTCTTGAAGACATCAAAGCCTGGATGACTTTGAACTTTTTAAATTCTAATGAGAAAAAAAACCCCAAACAAACAAGTGATGGTGTTTGGTTCCAGTGGCCTTTGTGAACCCCGTCCTGTTGAATTGGGCCTTTTTGGCAATTTTTTTTCTTAAAGCCAACAGTCTAAAACTTGGGTTTTAAGATGGACAGTGATTTTAAATTGGATCAGTAAATAACTTCTGTAGTGAAGTCCTGCTTTGTGCAAATCAGGCAACTGGCAAAGGTGAAGCCATTCCTCGCACAACAGCATTTCAAAAGAGTAATCCATGCTTTTATCACATCTCTGCTGGATAACTGAAACAGTCTTTATTTGGGAGTCAATCAGTCCTCCCTCAAAGTCTCCAGCTGGTGCCAAATGCAGCCGCTCTCCTCTCAACAAAAGTGGGAGCCCATTACTCCCATCCTGGCCTCCCTTCACTGGCTGCCTGTGCACCTTAGAGTCCATTTTAATATTCTTTTATTTGTTCTAAAGTCTTTAAATGGTCTGGCCCTGTCCTACCTCTCTGTGCTCCTTCTCTGTTACGCTCCTGCTCAGTCCTTCTGGTTTGCTGCTCCTTGAGGTACCGAGGTCAAAACGGAAGCTCAGAGGGGATCGGGCCTGTTCTATTGCTGGTCCTGAACTGTGGAATGAGCTCCTCACTGTCCATTTTTAAAATTCATCTTAAAACACATTTTTCTTCCCTTCCTTTCAACCCCACGTGAGACTCAGCTCCCGTTTAAGAGTTTTATGGTTTGTTTTTAGTTGTTTTAATGTTCTTAATTGTTTTAAAAACAATGAGACAATTATTTTAGCGTTTTTTACCTGTTTTTTTCCTCCCATTGTTTTCATTGTTTTGATGTCTGCATGGCGTTGTCTTTTTACAGCACTTTGTTTCGGCCGTGGTTGGTTTAAAGTGCTTCATAAATAAAGCTGGCTTGAGTGGAGTTGCATCATCTTTACATTTGGAGTCTGTGATTACTTTTTATGTCTCATTTGTTGGCCATGAACACCAAAGTGGTTACTTCTGCAGTTGTTTATATTATTTTTGTTCCTGTGTTTGTCCAGGGATCTAATGTGTAACCATGCTTGCTTTGTCAACAAGTGAGCTCAGCTGTTAGAAGCCTATAGCATGTCAATGCTAAATGGTGCTAGGCCCAATGTTCCACCCCAATCTGAGGAGAGTAGTAAGTTAAGTAAGTTACTCTTACTATATTACTCTATTTAATGTATTCTTTTTATCAGGATTTTCACTGTATACTTTGTTTGCTACTGTAACTCTAAATTTCCCCATTGTGGGACGAATAAATGAGTATCTAATCTTAAGCTATCTTATCTTAGTCTAGAAATACAAAAGTGAGTGCAACTGTAACAGAAAATAATCACTTTTATCTCTTTTACTTCTCTACAAGGCAGTGTTGCGAGGTGTTTAAAATAATCAAAGTAAAACTGTGTTCAAGAAATCACAGTAATTTTCATGACAACAACCTTAATTTATTCCAGTTTGTGTCCTCCAACAAATATGTCAGTGGGGCCTTCGACCCCCGATGTCAGAACTTCTTACCGGCGCTCCGTTAGAACTTGACTTCCCTCAGTAGAGACCAGTCCATCTTTTCTGTAATACTCTGGATGCTTGGTGAATGCCTTTTTTCTTAGAAACTCTTACAAAGTAAATATAAGAGCAATACAAAGGAACTGTTTCCTCAGCTTAGCAGTAGTTTTTTGGAAACTCGAGCTCTGCTCCCCAGCACCGTCAGGGGTCATCAGGGGAGAGTTTTACAACTGTGCCAGACAAGACAAAGTAATACCCTCTGCCTGCACACCAGGGTACAGCCCTCAGCCAGACACACTGAGATACAAGCCTCTGCCTGACACTGGACATGGTACCGTTTCTTTGTCACCAGCGTGTGCATCAGCAGATTGTCTAATCAGTTTATGGAGTAACTGATACGACAACTGCCGAACCAGAGATCAGATTTGAAATCTTTGAGATCAAAAACCAATGAAAAAGGCTTTCGATCAAGGTCTTATGACCTTTGGTTATCAAAGGTGGTAAAATTGAATAACAATAATGAGCCCTAATGAGCGCTGGCTTTGGCACCCTCAAAAATCCATTCAATGTAGTCTAGTCTACATCTTTGCTAAAATTTATGCTTGTAGACAAATTTGTGCAATAGGAGCATAACAGCCCCCTAAGTAAGGGCCTGGACTATTTGTTTTACCCAACTGTCTCTTTAAGGCTCCCTACTCCACAAACCCCCTACCCTCTGACTGGCCAGGCCTCTAGAGGCCTATTAGGGGTGGAGCTATAAGTTGACCTTGGTGTTTGAGGTCTGCACCTCCAACATTTTATGAACCAGTTAGGAGATCCTTATGTGATGACCTCTTTTTCTTCTTCTTCTTCTTTTTCTTTTTTTGTACTATTTTAAGAACACACCTTTTTGACGGTGTACAGTCAGACTCACTGGTACTTTATATACATTCTGTGTGGTTTCATGTCAACCATTGCTGAGAAAGTATATACAGGAAGTCACGTCACTTCCTGGTTTTGATGAGTTGGCGAGAAAGATGTAACAGACAGCTGGTTGGTGCTCAGTGTTCAGGCTGAGGAATATGTAAAGTATATGTGTGTTATAAAATGTCACATATGGCTTTCTTGTAGCAAAGTAAAGCACCTAAAAAAAATCCTAAATAGAGCATACACTTACACCGACTTTAGTTTCTGGGTCAAACCTTTCTGAAATTAGCTAAATTATGTAGCGCAGCCAACCCCATTTTCTACAGTTAATGGTCTTGATTCCAAGTCAGTTTTTCAGTCCGTTTCTCAGTGAGGGGTCGAGCTGAGCAGGATTGTCTGTGGAATACACTTAACACTGACAAGCCAAATAATAATAATGATAAAAATAATGTTAACTATTTTTCCTTTTCCTTTCAGCTCTACTCAAATGCCATGTTATCAGAATATTGGAATATTTGATTTTTACTCTATTTAGAACTAGATTATTGAGCTGCAGCTTAAAAGATATAAAAACAAATGTGGACCAATTCAAAAATAAAGAATGTGGGATAGCTGCTAGCTCAGGCTCCTGGAATTATTAATATCATCCAACATGCTGAAACCCAGATAAAAGTAGGACCAGACACCCAAAACACCACCCTGAGCTACATTTACTTTGGGTACAGCGCTCTGTTAAAAACGTGATTCCTCCAGGCTGTCAGACATGCAGGAAATCAATCACTCATTTCCCTCACCATCTTAAAGTAACAGTGCATGCTATTACATGCAACATGGCACTGACAGTGACCTTGTGCTATACCAGCACTGTTTTCCTTCCTCCATGTCCAAATCTCAAAAGGAAATGCCTCGAAGTCGATATATAAGGATATCAGGCAAAGGAACTTGTCCACACCATGCGTACCTCCATTTAAATATGTAATACCAGCGGCTGGTCGCATATTCACTCTCACTGTCACACTACTTGATATGCAGTCATCCATCTTTCTGCCTGATCTGTGTTGGCAGCCAAACCACAGTCTCTCCAAGCTCAATTTGATCTCCAGGATAAACAAACCCACAACAATTAAAAGAGATATGAGGGTTGACAAAATCATTAACATGGGGCCAGCGTGACTCCCGAGGGGAGGGGGATTTTTGTTCAGTCAACAAACGACAAAACAAATAATCATTTGGTTGGTTGAGCAGCGAACACAATGGTCGTGAAACCTCTGAGAAAACAATCCTCGCGGTAATACACAGCGAAAAATCTTCACGCTTTCTCCCCAAACGCTCACGCGGAGTTGAAACAAACCACTCGTTCCCTTTTGAACTCATCTGTGGTGATAAAACAGAGTGCAAATCGTCACCAGTGACTGGAAACCGAGGCCGTTGTTTGTCAGACTGGTCTTTAGTTTGGAGTGTGTGGTGATTATCATAGCAGAGGCTGAGTCTTTGTTTGAAGAGCACACGCCCCTCAGGTTAGAAAAAAAAAAAAAAAACAGAAGACAGACATCAGGCGTCACTAATTTGACCTAATTTGCTTCAGATTTTGAATAACAATGACATTTCTCACCACTGGAAATCATTTTAAGGAGAAATCTAATAGGCACACATTTTTGCAAACAGGTCACCTTTACCTCTAAAATGCTCACGTTTAAATGAAGCCAGGAAGATTCTTCGAGCCTCAGATCCTCTTGCACGGTGGGTGTACGATTAGATACCAGCAGACGCACACAGACACTTAGTTAATGCCTACTGAGACTAAAGCTGGCTGTTTATCTGTGTTACCCAAAGGTGAGAGTCAATGGGGGGCAGCTTTTAGCAGCTGCATGTGTAAGTGCCACACTGTCCTCTGCTGCATCTGGGTAAAAGCACTGAAGAGAAATTGAGGGTGCAACCACTCAGGCTATTACTGAGGAAACATGCTTCTGGTTTTTGGTGATGAGGTCAAGAAAACGACCTCAGACTCTTAGGCAAATACGGAAGGAGAAAAACAGTTGTCAGATGAGTAAAACTGAGTCAAAATGATACAAAGGACGAAGAAATTCTGATATTTTGATACGGATCAAAAGTCTAATGTGAAAGCTCGAGAATTATCATCCAACTCTGTGCTCACCTACAGCTCTGAGGAGAGCTTAAGCTCCCTGTTGAAATTCATTAATCCCGTTCTTAGAAGCAGAAAGCAGGTGTTCCCGGCATAAACAAGTACAAAAAAAAACAAAACAACCGCTCTGATACGACCCACCTGCCCATCACCTGAGGGAAGACAGACAGCTTTGGCAAAAAGCTGATGTAAATTTTAAAGTGTATTTCAGGTTAGAATTTGTCTGAAGCCCATGGTGGAGTACCAAGGAGCAAAAATGTGTATTAAAACACTGGATACTTGTCAAAATTTATACTTGTGTTGTTTCATCGCCTGTAACTGAGTATTATGGCCACACTAAAGAATAATGTTGTACATTTATGACAAAAAAAAGGAAGATAGAGCATCTTGTATTTGTTTTACAAATAACAGAATAATCTGTTTTTTAGCCCAAAGCACCACGTTGTCATCAGGGGCCGTAAAAATGATTAATGGTATCCATGAGTAGGGCTGGGTATCTATCAAAAATTTTTGATTCCTGTAGCGATACCGATACCTTCACTTCGATACCGGTTCCTGGACCACACTTTTTTCGATACCAATTTTTAGATCAGTTCTAACAAAAAGAAAATGTCATTACATGTTATGGTACAAATCTTGAGTTTTATTTTCCATCTACATCTAATTTTCTACTCTGAGCATTTTATTTTTTACTATTTTCTTCTTAAAATAAAAAACAAAACAAATAATTGCCAGTGCAAAAGAAAAGGTGCAGGTGACAGGTTAGTGTATGCTAAGTACACAGTAAATGTGTTTTTAACTTTAAATGAACTTTCTTCTTGTGTTTATGGCGTTACTGTCAAAGACAAACTATGCAAAGGCAATGGATATTTAGAGATCAAATGAATCCTTTGAAAAAGTATGTCAAAAATATTTACAGCATACAGCATTGTTCAGTTGACAGATAGGGGAGGTAATCAAAATCTGTAACCGCCAGTTAGTTTTGCAAGATTGCTTGGCTCATCGCTTTTATGCATTATTCATCGAGTTAATGGGGCACTTTGTTCCACAAAGCAGCTTCCATATTCCTTGTTTTATTTTTGAGGTCTACTACTGTGCTCTCGGAAACACAACATGCATATACCCTGTTCTATATCTTTAGCCAAAGGTTCCCTTTCTTATTGTTAATCTTTGACGATTAACTCACTGATAACAGCTTTTTGTTCATTCTATGTACTTGAAATAAAATGTCCATTTCTTCAGCTGAAACTTTGTTTTTTCTTGATCTTCTCTGAGTCATGTCATTACCACTCACCATGTTTATAAATAGTAGGCCTGTGTAACTCAAATTTGTTGGATAGGAGTTTTGCCAGGAGGTTCCCCTTGACATATGACGTTATGCACCTGCCTCGCTTTCATGACACAGTTTGTCAACTGGCCGATTATTTGGGTTTGATGCTCCAGCCAAATGAGCCGTTCCATCACAGAATGTTAGGGCTCGTGGTCCCGTTTGTGTAATGACTGGATGTGCATTTGGGCCTAGGACTCTGGGTGGACTGTGCCAGATCTTTAGTGCAGGAGGTTCAAGAGACTTGACATGATGTCAAATAGACGTTGCAGTATTGACAGCTGAATTGTTATAAAATCCTTCTTCTTCTTCTTCTTCTTCTTCTTCTTCTTCTTCTTCTTCTTCTTCTTCTTCTTCTTCTTCTTCTTCTTCTTCTTCTTCCCGCTAAATCCACAGGTAGTTCATGAGTAGTTTGTTTTTAGGAAGCACAGTTTGCTTTGATATGATTTTTTTTTGTAATCATGCAAACACATAGAATAACTGAACATAGCTAAAATAAGTGAGTGTAAAGTTGCATACTATAGAAGAGACGTGAATACAAGGATTTTTTTTCTTCTCTTTTTATGTACCCGTTACCTGTTGTTCTTCCATTTTCACACCAATGTACAATTGAGCAGTGCTTTGGATCAACGTGTGCTAATGAGCATCTTTGTACATGACAGAATCCTAGATCATTTGACAGGCAACATAATGCAATACATCAGCCAGCTCATGTTGTGACAGGTGGAACCACTGTCAGGCTACATGATTTCTCGCCAAGCTCAAACCTTCCAAAGAAAACCATCCATCTATCTATCTATCCATCCATTTTTCTTTACCATTTTTCCCTGCCATGGTCAGGTTGAACTGGAGCTGATCCCAACTGTCATTGGGCGCAAGACTGGGTACATCCTGACCAGGTCTCCAGCCAATCACAGCAAAAACGTGTTTATGCACAAACTCACACCTACAGGCAATTCAGAGTCACTAATCAATCTGATTAGCATGTTGATTAGCATGTTGATTAGCATGTTGATTAGCATGTTGATTAGCATGCACTGGGTTCCCCTCAGAGAACTCCATGCACAACCAGGAACCTGCAACAACTGCATCACCGTGCAGCCTGCCTAACAAATCATAGTCTTTCATTTAGGAGTCGGTTGAGATCCCCACACTGATCCTAAAATCTTGAATAATCATAGTGCCACAACAAGCTCACCTTTCTGACCCTTTCATTTAAATCCTGACTTCTTCAGGATAATTTCTGGCATTTCTTCACTCTTCATTAGCCTGAAATGGCAAAAACCTCTCTTGAGAATAAACAGCTTAACTCTCAGTACTCAGCTCCCCTCAGAAGTGGCCCCGCTCCTGATACTACGGCGGTGATTAGTCGATTCGTCTCCCCTGTGTTACCTCCAGGAGTGTGGGTATTTCACATGGAATTGGTTCTCTGCAGCACCCGTAGCCTGCTTTTTCATCTGGCTCTGTCTGCAGCCTTGATTCTTCCCTCACAGATCCTACTGTCTGTGCTGGAACTCTACAACTCACACAAACATGCTCACACACAAACACACACACATACACACACGCAGTATGATAACAACACAGCCCTCAGGACAGGGACTGAATAGCCTTTCTTGTGATGATAAAAAGAAAATTCAGGGCTGATTATGATTACCAGAGATTATCCTTTTTAAGAAAAAAGAAGCAGAGCCCTGAGGCAGAGAGCACGGAGCTTCATTTTATGATCAGTGGCACAGATTAAACTCCAAAGCACCCTGTAACTCTTCCTTTAATTTCAAAGTTTCTAGCATGGCCAGCATCCTTGATGCACCCCCTGCATGGCTCACTGGCTGCCCACCTCTGTGTTTGTGGGCTTTTAGAATATGACATGCATTTTTTTTAATTCCTATATCTCCAGGTTAATAAAGCCATCTGTGGCAGTGGGAGCACACCTGCATATCTCTTTCATGCACCTTTAAAGACTAAGATACAATGCAATCATTAGCTACCTGCAGGAGGCTGCATCAGCATAGGCATCAACTCCCACACAGGTACAGTTAAAGCGGCCTCGCTAATCCTCCCACTCTGCTGATTTATGATGCTTTGTTTCCATTAAATTACTGCCAGAGCTTTTTTTTTTTTTTATTAAAAGCTTTGACCTTAATTTTATATGCAAAGCAAATGTTTGTGTATCAGTTACAGCATCCAGCACATTTACATTTGTAAGTGAATGGATGAATGTGGATGGATGTGTGTGTGTGTGTGTTATAGGGAATGTTTGCATGTGTGTACATATCACACGGGTCCTCTTCTCAGAGCCCTGAGCTTTTCACACTCTGTTGTTTTCTGGGAGCAGAGTTGCTCCCCCCTCCTCCTCCCTCTTGTCCCCCGAGGGTGTCGGCCTCAGCTGGAGAGCCGCAGATCAGCCCGAGCCATGAGAAACGCTCCCTGCCCCGAGGAGCCGTGTGGTGGACCAGGGTTCAGCTGGGGCAAACACTGCTAAATGCCGTGGGATGGCTCAGATCTGACAGGTTGGGTCAGGGGGAAGATGGGAGGTGGGGAATGAGTGTGTGTGGAGTGTCAGGAGCCGTGGAGCATACCAATGTAGGTCACTTATGACGGAGCAGATGGAAGAAGACTGAAGTGTAAATATGGTTTTAAAAAGCCTGCTGTACCACTTTTTGTACTTAATCTAAATCCCACACGGCTTCTCTTTCAAATATCACATTTAGTCCTCCGAATTTTTAATAAATGTGTGTGTCACTGCTGTATTCTAAGAGCCGATAACCTCTAAAATGGTGTTTAAATCGGTAACGGAACAGATCAGTATTTGAAGTAGCAGCACTAAGTAATCAATCATGCCGGGAGATACATGTATTTGCGTACAAAGCTTTTGGAAAAGATAAAGAGTGTGAAAGAAGAAAAATCGAGGTGAGGAGAAAGAAAGGACAGATGTGAGCAGGATGATTCAGAATCTGCACGAGCAGCAACACAGCAGGAAATGATTTCAGCCAAAAGACATTAAAATCTGATAGTAATAAAAAAAAAAAAGTTTCCGAGTGTGAATAGTTTATCATCCTATTACCTTGAGGTAATGTAAGTACACGGTAAAGAAATAAAAACCCATCAGAACAGTTTTCCATTCTCAAATTTACACTTTGATCTCTAAACACTCCGCTCTAAGTGGGATGAAACTATTCAATTTCACACGTTTTAACCGCTCAGTATTGACTTACTCATGAAGAAATCTTATTTGTGGGAACAGGCCAAGTACGAAAAGTTGAGCGTGCTGTGTAATTGAAATCATGACAGGCTTAATCCACATTTTTGTAAACAAGATTCTGCTGCAATTATCAGTGAATATGCCTCGTTGCTATTCTTCAGACGCAGTTCTAGTTTCTAGAGAACATGATGCTGCAGGGATGTTGTGTTCAATCTTGTGGGAGAATCTTGAACCTTTGCAGCGTCTCTTTTACATGTCACGGTATGTTATAACTCAGTGGAGTTGCTGAAGCTGCAGATATTGCTCTGTTAGATTCTCTTATCACTTTTGCAAATATTCCCATCTTTCCGAAGTTTGAGCAAAGGAGATGACCCAGACTGATGAGTTGCAAAGTCCCGCTCTCTCCCTGACTGTGATTTTACATTTTTAGCTTGACATTTCTTGCCTCCCCGTTAAGACCCAAGAAAAACCTAATAATTGTTTCCCATTGTGGCTAGTCAATAGCGCTAGCATTACCTTCAACGTTATGAATATTATCTATAACATAATCATTCCATCTTCTGTCCCTCAAACAATAAATACTTGTTTAAGAGGAATATGAAAGCAGAAAATAGGTTACCAGCTGTAGCTAGCCAGCTGGCTACTGCAACTAGCACTAGCTTTGATTCTGTTAATGCTATTTAAAATATAACAATGTCTTTTTTTATATAATCTTCTAAATGTATGGTTTTGAAGGTACAGTTGGGAGCAAAATTATTCAACCCCCCACACACCCTAGGTATATTTGGCTAGGTCAGAGCATTAAGCATATGAATACTGTTAATTTATTGCAACCTAAGTCTCCTAACATCTCTTCAGATCTCATGACTTAAAACAGCTTAAAAGTAATATGTTTTGCCTGAAACCCCAACACACCAGGGGGGTTTGAATAATTTTGCTCCCAACTGTACACACAAACAGCTAACTTACTTCAAAGTAGTGACAGTGTCAATCTTTAGCTAGCTAGCTACTGTAACTAGCACTAGCTTTAAAGTTGTAAGCAGTATTTGTTGCCTAGTATTAAAAAAATATTCAAAACAACAAGTCAGCTGTTTTGGAGGTACACACAAACAGCTAACTTATTTCAACATCCTCTCACTGTAGCCAGCTAGCTTACCACTGTAACTAGCACTGGCTTTCATGATGTTAATATTATTTGAAATAAAAAAAGTATTTCTTTCCTTTTTCCCTTAAAAGAGGAAGTCCATGGTTTTGGAGGACACACACAGACTGCTAACTTGGAAGATATACAAAAAGTTTACTAATTACAGCGTGGCTGTGGCTAGTGGTATGCCCCGTCTAGGGGTGGCCAGAACACAACATGATAAAACCCATTTCACCCAAAACCCAAGCTGCCACAGACAAACAAAAGGCTTCAGTGAAAATAATCTAGTGATTTATTTACATAAAACAAACAAACAACCAAATTTCAGGGGCGACTATGGCCCAGTGGTAGAGTTGTCGTCTCTCAAGCGGAAGGTTGAGGGTTCGATTCCCAGCTCCTGCAGTCACATGTCAAAGTGTCCTTGAATCAAAATATAATTGTCAGTGTTGTGTGAATGGGTACGAATGGATAAGGTAAAAACTGGTGGTTCCTAGAACAGAACATCCTCCCATCAGTGTGTGAATGAACGGGTGAATGAGACTAGTAGTGTAAAACCCTTTGAGTGGTCAGAAAGACTAGAAAAGAGCTATATAAGTACTGGTCCATTTACCATTCCATTCACAAAAACCGAAGCCAAACTGAAAATACCTCGGGGTGTAACTCAGGCCACAACTGAATTAGCGCTACAATAGTTTAAATAATAGAAAGAAAGGGATATAAGGGAATCAATTTATCATTTAACTTATCAAAAGCAAGATAACTTATCAAAAGTAAGATTAATCAGACTGAGATAACACTACATTAACCAAAAAGAATAACCTAAGAATAACCCAAATTAACACAATTCTTGAAACAAAGGAGTACATGGCGTGGCCGGTTGGGAGATGGGTGAGATGGGAGTCTCTCTGTGATGCACTGACGTCACAATTGTCTTTAAATAACGCCCCAATAATGACGCAGCCAATCAGCCACAGAGAACAGGAAAGCAAACCACCAATCATCGTTAGGTTAAGTACCTGAAAGCACTCGCACCTTGCATTCACTTATACACACACACCACAGTACCACTCGAAAACATTATATAAGCACACTTATATTAATAAACAAACGACAAAAAGATAAACATTACGACCTCAATTGTAACACTAGCTAGCTAAAGTTTAAGCTTACTATTATTAGCTCCATATACATATTTCAGACTTACTATTAAACTAGAAATCACTAACATGTTTGAAAATATTATATAGCTGTAGTTATTGTGTTGTTACCTCTCAAGTGAACACACATTCTGTAACTTTCATCCCTATCACTGTCATTTAAAGTACACATAACTTTAAGATGAGTGTAATAAAAGCACTGTTCCCCGAGGATTTTAGTCGCTCTCATTTGCGATCATCCACTCCTCTTAACTCAGACTGTAGCAGCCACGGCAGGGCCGCTGAAACAAGCTCAGGTGGTGAATTACATTGCTTTAAATTTGAATTTGAGTAAAGCTGCACCAGCTGGAGTCGCAGACACACACAGCAGCCACCTGTGTGTGTGTGTGTGTGTGTGTGTGTGTATGTGTCTGTGACAGTCAGATATGCAGGAGGGTTATTTCAGAGAGCAAAAGAAAGGCAATTTGACTTTGCTTTGCATCACATTGCATTCAGATGAAACTGTTGTAAAGGTGTTGTCAAGCTGTTCACACTGAAGCTGTACTACTGATGATTGTGGATGTTAATACTGTGTTTCTTTTAATTGCAAGGCGTCTATTTTTCTCTTAATACAGGTTAAAGTACAAATGTTTAACCAAACAAAGCTGTAAACAAAAGTAGATTTGTGATGCGGTGTTTGTCTCTGTTCGGTCACAATACGAGCATCTGTGCATGTGTCTTGTTTGTATAGGCTACATCACTTCCTTGCTTTTATCCACTGCTCAGCTCTACACAGCAAGGCGGGGACAGACTGACTGATTAAAACATGCAGCAGGATTTCAACCCTTGCTGTGAATGTGACTTTGTGTTGGTGGAGAGCAGGTGAGGCAGAGCCAAACACAAAGCTCTTGACAATCATATTTTTCTGTTCTTTTTTTTTTTATTTTTATTTTTTTTTGCTACAATTGTGAATGCAATTATTTCGACAACAAGTCGAATCACTTAGCACATATTATCTTCTTTCTGCAACAACAATACGCCACATAATTTTTGTCTCCTCTCCTTTACATGTCTGATTTCCTTTGTTCTCCTTTTGTCAGTCAAATTCGAGGCGCCGCTGTTTAACATAGACATTTTAACCTAGCAAACGCTCCCAAAATACAACAGGGACTAGATGAAAGTGAATCCTACCGTACCTCAAGGCGGTATTTAGCATAATCACTCTCAGATATCTAAATACAAAATCAGTACCAAACAGAGGGGCTTTTAAATCGCTCTTAGATCTTTTTTTTTAATGACTGATGAGCGTTAAAATATGGGAGAAGAAAGTGAGTATTTATGTTTTTGGTTCTTTTTTTTAAGAATTACTGAAAGCCAGTTCTTTTTTTAAAAATGATTCAGAAAACAATATCTTAAAAATAAAGCAGCAAGTTGTTGCAGAGAAGTTTGAAACAAGACAAACACTGGAAATGCCACAACACACACACACACACACACACACAAAAGAAAAAAAAACACTGAAAAGTTCAGAACAATGCGAGTTAGAGCAGAAAGTAATTAATATTTATTCTTAGTTTCCACTTTTCTGTTTACTTCCACTAACTGTTTTACAGCAAAAACACCAATTATGGTTCCTTAATTCGTTTTGTGCTGAATACCTCAGTGCACACTGGCACAGGGCACCGTCATCTAAAAGAGCAGCAGACATCACTGATGCATTATGTAGAAATACTTAATAATATATTAAAAAAAAAAATGCAAAGAGCATAAAACTTAATTTCGGTTTAATATAAATCACTTCAAAATGAAAAATATCACGTCTGGTAATGTCTGCAGGCTTCACTGCACTGAACACTTCTTTTCCTATCAAATCTGGAGCAACATCTTTGCTCTGCATTGTTCGGTAATTTGTCTGATTCAGTCTGTATTGTTTCCAGATCCACAGTAATGCTTGTTTGGTAGAGCTCTGTGTCTTTTTTTTTTTCATCGTGCCCTAGTCGCTTTCAAGGTACCAGGAAAGGTCTGTGTCCACCTGTTTTTCTCTTCGACATCAGACTGATGCTGCCACAAGTCGACTGTTCCTTCCCCTCCTCTTCCCTCAGTGACACAGAACAGAGCACTTAGCCTGTAGGGACTTTTGGCCTTGTAGTGGCTGCAGACTGCACCTCCAGGGGACAGTCCTTGGAAGGCAGACAGACCTTCTCTAACCTGACACTCCACGGCTCTCTCCAAGGCCCCAGACTCACAAGGCCGCTCCCTTTACAAGGTCTTGTGACACTGCTAAAAAGCTGAGCTCTGACTGGAGGTCGGAGGAAGTGGGGATTCAAGAAGACATGAAGAAAAAGCAGTCGTGTTAGTGGGGAAAGGAGTAACATTACAGAACTGTGATCATCAACCAATTGTTACTTGTTTTGTTTACATTTTTTTCATTATATTTTATTCTATTATCAAGCATAGGTTATTATTATTATTATTATTATTAACTAAAAGAAGACTCACTGGATGATATTTGTGAGACGACCATCAGCGATCTTAGTCTCACTGCTTTAGTTTATCAGAAGTGAACAGTTATCACTGATTGGTTTGATTCATGTTAGGCCCTAAACACAACTTTGAATATTAAAGGGACCAAATCCAGTCATGTAGCAGCCAGTAGTGATGAGAAAAGCAGTTATCTTTCAGTGTATTGAATCATCAGAATCAGTTCCGTAAAGTGATTCGTTCAAAAGATTTGTTTACTGAATCGTTCAGTACTCTCTGCAGCTCTGCCTTTAAATCACAGTTTAATGAGCTGAAACACGGCCGAACGTTTAATTCTGCTCACGATCATACTCACCTGACTTAGCTTGAATGTGACAGCGAGTCCCTAGCTTCAGTAACAAACACACACACACTGTACTGACTCAGACACAACTGAGTGTTAAAATGGTGAGTTGAGTTAAATTAAGTTGAATATATAAGTGGTTTGCAACCTGACAGCACATAAATAGCTTAAAAAAAGAACCCCAAAACATACAATTTTGTGATAATGAAATGTTAAATAAAATATTTGCTGCTTCCTCATTTTGGAGATATGAGAAGGAGCTGTAGGGGTGGGTTTGAGCGACACAAGGCTCCCAACCAACTCCGCCCTGTTGCGTTTCCTGACATGAAAGAGGGAGGGAAGGTGACGACTCTAATGATCTAGAGAGAGAGAGAGAGACGAAACGGGAGAGAGAAGAGCGCAACTGAAGTTGAGAAATGAACGAATCTTTTCAGTGAGTGATTCAGTTCAGTTTGTTCGATTTGTTTGATTCACCCAGATGTTTTGAACGAATGGTTCACAAACGACACATCACGAGCAGCTAGATTATTCAGGGAACACTTAAGCATCTAATCTGACCCTTCTCCTCTTTGTCTTCAGGGTAAGAATGAATCAGAAAGTCTGAGACCCGTTGCATTATTGTGGCTACATTATTTTAAGAAATAAATAACTGGCCCTTTTTATGCCACTAGAATTAATTAAGTTTTTTCCCTCCAGTCTAAATTCTTGCTCGTGTTGTACATCGCTTTGTACAAAAGTGTCTGCACAGTGAAGTTATAGATTTGTAGATTGTGCACCGTTCGTCCAAATGTTAAACCCACCATGTTTATATTAGCACTCAACCAGTATCTGTTATTTTACTGCTGACGCCAATAAAACATGAACAGCTTGAGTGATGGATGATATATTAAACAGATACCACATTACTCTTGTTCTGCTTTCGACAAAATACAACAATAAAAGCACAAAACAAGAGACGCAAAAATGCTAAATGTTCCCCCGCAATTCAACGGCACCTGAACTCTGCCAGGAGAATGCATATTAGCCCAACGAACAGGGGAGAGTTTGTTAACATCCTACTGACGAATCTGCCTGCAGTGTCTGCAGACGTGTTCAATTTTAAAAGCCAAAGGTTTTTTAAAAATCAGCTGCACGAGTACAGACATGAGCTGATGTCAGTTTCGTCACAGAGCAATCTATGAGCTTGATTTAATCAGCCGAGCGATCGATCTGTCACACCACATTCATGTGTGTGACATAGAGGCTGCTATGTAAAGCAGGCCTCTGTGTTAACTAATGCCATTCACACACTGCTGGCACAGCACAGGGGGAGATGTGGGGTTAAGCACTTGGTATGTTGACAGCAGAACCTGGGATCAAACCGCCAACCCTCTAATTGAGAGAGGACCAACTCGTTCACAGCCAAAGCAACTCCCCACCAACAACGAGCGGCTGAACATGCTCTTTCACTTTCTGAGTGTTTTAGGGTGTTTAAACAGAGTCCAACGAGTGAGAAAGTGCACAGCTTCAAGTCAGTCTGAAGGAGCTTTGCTAAAATCAGATCAACAGGAGAAAGTCTGAAAAAAAAAATGTACCAAGCAAAAACAAAACGCAGAAATCTCTCATGAAAGAGTGTGCTAACTTTAGATACTTGGATAAAACTAGAACTAAAAAAGTAAATATCTCAGTGATTTACATTGATGATCAATGATTTTAGTATGTATCAGTCAAGAATATTTAAAGGCAGGGTTGGTAACCAGATCTAGATACACTTTTTGTTATACTGGTTTAAATGATCTTTATGTCCTGATGGCAATCAATGCATGATGTGTTCTTAAAAAAAGAGCGAAAAATATCCGCTGTCTACAGCAGGAGTAAACCTGGGAAAACACCAACCAATCCCAGCGTTTAGGGTCCAATTTGTTAAACCAATCAAATCCTGTCCTGCAGTTCTGCCCGCCTCCTGCGCATACATTTTGCCAGCGTGGACTAGCCCTGATTCAATGTGTATAACCAAGAGGGATCCAAGTACGCTGGAGAATGGAAGGCATACCCTGATTACTGGTAACGAAGTGCAAAGCAAAAGCGATGTGCTGAGGACCAGTTTTGAGTCTATGGTTTTGAATCTGTCATGATCAAAAGGTTGCAAATCAGTGACATTCATGCATGTGAGCGGGGCTGTGGGGGCTAAACTGAGTCATGACGAGATGCTACATTCAAATTTATGCTAGTTTCTGTGACTACCAACCCTGCCTTTAAAAACATCATAATATACTATTGAAATCGTCACTAAGAATTAAATTCTTAAGTCTCATAAAGAAAGAGGAAGAACCTGAAAGTTGATACTAAGCTATTTAGCTAATGAAACATTTATCTCCTGCTCACAAACTTTAAATAATCCCTCAAAACTGAAATAGGTTTCATGTGAAATAACCTCAGACTGATTCTGTACAAAGTCCCCTCTTGTAAGGTTTTCCAGTTATCGTGTAATCTTCGGTGCGGTGCTTCTATAATAAAAGTGGTTGGGATGATAATGAAGAACAGGCTGCATGTCCGACCACAATGAATTCAAAAAGGTTGGAAAAATCTGCATGACAGTCCTGTGACTGTGCGCTTGCTAAGGAGGCGTTTATGTATATTAACCCTGTAAAGTAGCCTCTTTAAATTCATGAGAATCAGCAGGTTTACCCTTCCTCTCCTTTCCTCCTCTTCACACCCCTCTACCCAATCCAAACTCTCTGCACAACAAATCATTTCATCCCATCCTTCACTTGTACTATAGGTTCACTTTCACTTTAAGAGGAAAAGTTTCTCACATCTCTGCAAACTTTCCCTGAAAGCACACATATTACAAAAGATGTGACTCTGGAAAGCTCAAAGAAATATTTTTCCAGGTACATGTGCTCCTGAAATCATCCTGTTTCGTAACACTTTACTTGAAGGGGTCATGCATAAGACTGTCATAATCATGACGTGACATCTGTCAGTAAGATAAAGGACGCTTTATGCATGCTTATGTATGTTGCCATTAAATGTCATTTGGTTAATTATGTCACCTTAAATACAAAGTTGACATTTTTTCTGTCGTGACAACTTGACATCAACTCAGACATCATAACCTTTTTATGTCAGTCTTATGCATACCCCTTCAAATAAAGTGTTACCTCATGTTTTTACACCAGGGTGACCAACTGTCCTCTTTTACCCAGACATGTCGTCCTCTTTGGTTGTAAAATTATGTCCAGGAGGATTTTTTGAAATTCCCTAAAATGTCCAGCTTTTGTTCATCTTGGTCTGCAGACCATTAATATTTATAATAAAATGCTGTACTGGGCCACTGGAATTACTCTGATGTACCTTTATGTCAAGATGTTGAGCATGCATGCCACATGTGTCATGACACGAAAGATCCAGGCCGCTCCTTCTCTCAGATCAAAACAGAAAACACGCTCTGACTGCCTGTGCTGCGCTTTCAGACAGAAAATACTGAAGTGTAAAACACCGTTTTCACCAAGCGGTTCAGTTTGGTTCGTCTCGGTACGGAACGCATTTTATGCCGTTTCCATTGACAACAACCGGAACAGGTCCCAAAAACACCAAACCCTACTGTAAATGTACCTTTACAGACGAACTACAAGAAAAGTACCCCTCTTTCCGTTGTATTCATGACTGGTTGAAAGCAACATGTACTATTTGCAAAGCTGAAAATTTTGTGTCAGATGCAAACAAAGATTCTGAAGACTTGGAAAACCACATTGCCACAGAAAAGCACTTTTTTCACAGGTATTATTTATGGTTATGTTATATGTATTTGTTCATTCATTCATTCAAACAGAAAAGGAATGTTTTCAATAAATGTTATATAGTGGTACTTCGTCGTCTTTTAGTGTCTTTGGGTATTCTTGCTGCATCTCCGAGAGGCCAGGTAGGGTGTCCTTTTTTGGGGTTTTCAGAATATGGTCACCCTATTTTGGTATACATCCACACGCAGCTGAAAACGGTTTCATTCTTTTTTCGTATCAAAAAAGTTTGCTGTAAATGTGGAACCCTCACAAGAAATATGAGCGTCCAGGTGAAAGCGCTGAAACCCACTTAAATGGCTGTAGTATATATGCCAGGCCTGTAGGTGGCACTGTGACGCTGCCACAAAGTCCACCAAAAACAGAGAATGACACATGGAGCGTGCGCATTTGGCTTGTGCGAAGATGGAGGTGAATACAAGAAGTAAGTGAGAGACTATAAAAAACTTTTGCGAATACACCTAAACTCATCTTCATCTACACACATTTCTCTATCTACCAGAGCTGCAACAATTAATCGAATAATCGGTTATTAATCGATTCCTAAATTAACCATCAAGTATTTTGATAATCGATTACTCAGTTTAAGTAATTATTTGAGAAAAAGAAGTCCAAATTCTCTGATTTCAGTTTCATAAATGTGAATATTTACTGATTTCTTTGCTTCTCTATGACAGTCCTGAATAACTTTGGTTTGCAAACAAGACATTTGATGATGTCATCTTGGAGTCCAAGAAACAAGTGACATTTTTCACCATTTTCTGACATTATATGGACCAAACAACTACTCGATTAATTGAGAGAATAATCGAAAGATTAATTGATTATGAAAAAAATTGTTAGTTGCAGCCCTACTATCCACGCTTTACAGCACCTTGTTACAGTTTTTTTTTCCTAGACGAGCATCTAACCATCAATCCCCCACCTCATTTCACCCAGCGGGTGTGTAATTTGCAGTAATTCTGATGATGACAAATTGTCGCGAAGGTCATATTTGTTTGTGGACAAGAAATAATGAGATACAACAACAAGGAAAAACAAACAGACATACTGTACTGGCTCCTCCAACGACTTTAACAGTGAGTGCAGCCCGAGGCGGCTCCTCTCTCTGCTAATTACAGCGGTGTGACGTCCGTGTGGGCAGTGGGGTCGCTAATGCTAACAGACCTGTGGGGCTGTTTTCTCTCCCAGTGGAGTGCTCCGTTAATGATACACGCAAACAAACACTCAAGCTGAGGACAACTTTCCACGAGAACTCAAGGTTGCATGTATGAATAATGCATGACTGCTAACAATCAAGGCATTCAAAAATCTAACATGATAAGTGGGTGCTATGTAGGAGAAACTGAGCTTTGTCATGTTTTCTGTTTGTTTTTGCAGCTTAGCATGTCGTATTGAAGGAATACTTTAAACCTCGTCTGCCAAAGTGGGAGGGGTAGTGTGTTTCTGAGGGTGTTTGTTTGTGTGTGTGTGTGTTGTGAGGGAGGTTTGGGTGACCTTCAGGGAACAGGTGTTGGTGTCAGCATTTACTCTGCCACGGCACATTGAGCAGCACTGTGCAAACACACACTCGCACGCAGGAGAGGGAGGGGGAAGAAGGAGTGAGAGATTGGGAGATACAGAGTGTGTGTGAGAGAAGATAGGAAGTGTATGATAGTGTATCAGGAGGATTTATGGAGGGAGATACATATTCGATAGCAGAGAGACATATTAGATGCAGAACAGGAAGTTTGAGGCGGGGCGCTGCAAGAAAGTTACACACATCAGTGCTGGTGGAAGGTAACTCCTTTAGTGCTGAATTAAAAGCGCTAATATTTAATTTCCTCAGGCTTTAATGCTGCTTCAGATCAATAATCCCTGACATTTTACTAAATCAAAGGGAAATTTCTCTCCATTTTATCCTGATGCAAATGTAAAACATCCATGGTTGAAAGTGTAACCTGAGAAAGAACACAGAATATAAATGTAATAAACCCTCATAAGTTACAACGAATTGAATAATTTGTTAGGATTCAAGGTACAGTGTGTAAAACATGGGAATATTTACTGACACTTTGGGGTCTGGGGCTGCACGGTGGTGCAGCTGTTAGTGCTGTTGCCTCACAGCCAGAAGGTGTGCCTTTCTGTAAGGAGTTTGCATGTTAGTTTGCATGTTCTCCCCGTGCACGCGTGGGTCTCCGGATACTCCAGCTTCCTCCCACAGTCCAAAAACAGGCTAACTAGGTCAATTGGTGATTCTAAATTGCCCGTAGATTGTCAGTCTCTGTGTGTCAGCCATGTGACTAACTGGCAACCAGTCCAGTACCCCGCCCCTCGCCCTGAGACAGCCGGGATAGGCTCCAGTCACCCGTGACCCTGAACAGGATAAGCCATATCGAAGATGAATGAATGAATTAATCTTGAAGTCTGGATTGAAAAGCTGCTTTGCTCAACTGTTAATGGGTGACGAGATGGTGGCCTTTGAGGACAAAAAGTTCCTGTGATGTATGATAAGTGTAATCCTCCATTATCATATGATTTCATGGATTTTGAAAAAGAAAGAAGGAGAAGAAAAAAAAGCAATTAAAAAACATCCCTCACCATCTCACATCCTCTCTGCCGATGATTGGTCACAAATCTTAAAGGGGGGGTATCACACGTTCACGTGTTTTTAACATGGATTAAAAGTAACAATACTGGATGTACAGGTGTACAGATTTTCAGACATCTCTACATATTCATATGTTGCAGAAATCTCTAAATCTGTCAGGTAAAACCCACTCAAGAAGATTGTTTCTAAAAAATAAATAAATCAAAAAAAGAGAGAGAAAGAGATCTTCACAAGACTCAGTTAAATAATGAGGTCAGTATAAAAATTTCCTAACTAGTTAATGACAAGTTAGAGTGTCATGCATCAAACAGCCCATAGCTCTGCCCCCCCAACAGGCTCCCATAGAGCCAGCCAATCAGAGAGAAGGGGGTTTGGGGAGTGCCAGCCTTAAAGAGACAGCAGCTAAAATGAAGTGTTTCTGACAGATGCTGAAATAAGGGTTTTCTAAAACACCAGTGTGAGGAAAATAGTGATTTTTTTTTTAGCTGTAAATCATTAAACACTACAACAGGGGCACCAGGGGGACATGATAATGCCTCAAAAAAACAGTATAGTACCCTCTCTTTAAGCACTTTATCCAAATGTATTTAGAGACAATTTGAAACATCCTCTCTGTTGTTCACTGCTTGCAGCAGTTATGCTGCAGTGATCTGATCCAACTTGAGAGTATTGATAAAATGAAGAGTGATGTTACATTTGCTCTGTTTGCCGGCTACTTAACTACAGTAAACTGACACCAACAGCGCTGTGTAACTGTTGATAAATACCTGACCTCGTTGCGTTGCATCCGGTTAATACGTAGTTTTGAGGAAAGAAAAGTAGTGTTAAAAAAAGCTCCAATCTCCATTTCCTAAACAAACACACACCTTGTTAAGAGTCATGTCATCACAAAAGTGTGCGCACGATTCCAGCCAAAGATGGCGCTGCAATCCACTTCAAAGAGATAGTCCTCACAGCTCCTTTAAATGTATTTTCTCCTTTTTAAATGACGTGTGTGGCATGTTGTTGTCCCTTATATTGCTCCTACTTTTCAGAGTTATCAACCATTGTAATGGGTGTTTTAACCAATCAGAATCAGGTATTTAATACAGCTAGGAATGGTCATTTTTTATTCAGTTTATTCGATAGTTTGTTCTCTTGGTGAATGTTAATCCACATAGATTCCACTGTTCAGTCGTGCATTGCATGATCTTGTAAACTACAGGTGCTAATGCTAATGAGCAAAACTCTTTGGACAGATTAATCTGAATATGAGGAAATTCCATCATAATGCTTTCTTTTTTAATGCCTGTTCTGATACTTTTACCCTGGGGAAACTTTTAAAAATACGTGTATGTATCAGGTATAATTAAATCAAACAGCGAAACTTTCAGAGATACAGTTTTTCAGTGCGGATTTATAATTACATAAGATCCTTTCGGGTCGGGCTCGCATCTGTTGTGGTGCTCCAGAACTGAACAGCCTCTCAGCACCAACATGAGGAGCTTAAACACAGCACACAACATCGCAGAAGTCCTTGAATGTAGATTAGCTGGTAATAGAATCCCCATTCGTGTCCTCATTATTTAGCGGGTTGGTTAGAAGGGATGTTTTACAGTCGCTGCACAGGTGGTTTATGGGTAGAAGGAACCGAGCATCTGTTTAACCTGCGACAAGAACCGTACACCATGTTGTGTCAGACTCAATTGCTTTCAATTTTCCCCCCTCAAACATTCATGTGGACTAGTGTAACAAGCAGATCAATATGGGTAAATAAAGACAGAATACCCTGTGATATCACTCCAGTCAGCCACCGATAATCACTCACACAACACTGCACCTGTTCAATATGTTTCTATTCTTTCCACACAAAGAAAAATGATTTATTCAATACTTAAATTTAGCTGTGTGCGTGTTTTCTGCATGAATGGGTGTGTGCACACATCCTGTGTTGAAATGTTGACAATGAACAATACAATTGTGTGCTCGTTCACTGTTTTCACACAACACAGCAGCCTCTGCAGCACTGGCAGCGTAATGAGATTTCTGGTCCCGTTAATCGCTTCATTTTTTTCATCCCATTGTCGACAGCGGGACATACACACTCACACAAATCTGTGTTTAAGAACAGATCAAAAGCGTCTGTAATCTCTGGCTTAGGATGAGAATCTTGGGGAAAACTGGTGTGCCTTTTTTTTTTTTTTTTTTTCTCCACGCGAGATGCACTCATTTTCCAAGTTAATTATCGCAGCTCCTCAGACAATGCAACGCCTTAAGCAAGTGAGCGACGGTGAGAGGAGGAGAAGATGCTTCAGGTCATTCGAGCAGAGCAACTTTGTGTAAAGAAAAACAACATTTTCTACCTGAATTACCTCAGCTTTGAATTTGGGACACATTAATTGTTTCCACCTGTATACACCGTCTAAATCCTTCATGGAGCAGGTCTCATTATGTAGAGCTAAGTGTGTCAGCAGAAGAGCTTTTCACTCCTACTCACTGGATTTGGAATGAAAAAAAAAAAAAACAAGGAGGTTAAAATTTTGGCTTCCAGTTTGGAAGATGTCAACATCTAACAGAAGCACATCCCAACTTGAGCCCTGTGCTCAACGTGAAGATATGTTCCAGTATCAGGCTTCGCAAAGCCTAAAAAGACAAGGTTGTGCCAGTGTTGAAGTACTCTAGTCCAGGTATGTAGGAGCATCCCCGAAAGGCTCAGTCTACACAAGCAAGGATGGGGCGAGGTTCACCACTTTGTGAACAACTGCATGAGCAAATGGTCCAACAGTTTAAGAACAATATTTCTCAACCTACAATTGCAAAGAATTTAGGGATTTCATCATCTACAGTTCATAATATCATCGAAAGATTCAGAGAATCTGGAGAAATCTCTGCATGTAAGCAGCAAGACTGGAAACCAACATTGAATGCCCATTGTGTGAAACGTTGCGTCCTCCGAGCCAAAGAGGAAAAGGACAATCTGGATTGTTATCAGCACAAAGTTGAAAAGCCAGCATCTGTGATGGTATGGGGGTGTGTTTGTGCCCATGGCATGGCTAATTTGACCATCTGTGAAGGCTCCATTAATGCTGAAAGGTACATACAGGTTTTGGAGCAACATATGCTGCCATCCAAGCCACGTCTTCACTTGGATGGCAGCACAGAGCGTTGTCCCGTGAAGCCAAAACAGCTTTGGGCAGTTTATGTGAAGAGAGGGAGGAGAGGGCCACTCTCCTCTGACAACTTGAGACTGACACATCATGCCCCACCATCCTGTGTGTGAAAATGTGTTCCTATAGAAACTGCGCTCACCCACAAAATGGATGGTAAAGCGCCTCATTTATAACCGGGCAAGTTGACTGGTGAATCTTTTCTAATACTTGCTAAAATGAATTTTCACTTGCATTTGGCGGGTGTTAATTTAGAGCCCTGGTACCAACCAAAGATTCACATTAAAGCAGTAGAGTTAGACACATATAACCAATAAAATCTTTATTTTTCAGGTGAGAACTTGTACATTTCGCAAAAATCTGCCTTTTTGGACTGCTTGTTTGTTAATAAAAGTTGCAAGAAGCCCAAATTTGAAGGAAATTAATACTTTTTCAAGTCACTGTACAAACAAGCTTTTCAAGGCTAAACATCTCCAAATATTCGTCATGTTTTGCATTTTTAACCTGGTGTAAGCTAAACTGAACACAAAAAGAGTTTGCCCAATAACAGGACTAAACACAGGTGTCTGCAATTCAGGCCTGAGCTGGGAATTAAACCCTCTCATATCAGCAAAGTTCAAACACTCACTGACTGAGGAGGATTTGCAAATCCCAAACCAAATATTAATGACAATGAGTTTGCTCAAAGGTTCCCTGCGGAGCTCTTTTGAGGACGCAGAGTGCTTCAGAGCAATGTTTTTATGAGTGGGTTTTCAAGGATACACACAGGGCGCTTTGGTGAAAGAGGCTCAAGCTCTACAGGGGGCCTTTAGGTGCATGTTACAGTTATTTCTGCAATATGTGTCCTTTCTACATGCGCTGTTTATATCTGCTCTGGTGGGTTCAAAAACAGCGTTAATGACCCTGAAAATCACTGTAAACCATTTGTGAGTCATCGTCTCATTTTAAAGTTTCTAACTTCTACAAATTAAATCAGTATACTTGTCCTTATGTGACACATGAAGCTGTGTATGTGTGATAAAAGTATATCTTTCCAAGTGAGCTCACTCTGAGAGATTTACAAGTCAGGTAAAATGTTCTCAGCAGAGTTATATCCTCATGAATTGACATTAGCCCAGTGAAGTGTAAAAAGCAGGAAGAAATGAATATGTAGATGGGTTATTAGTGCTGATTGCACATATATTAACCAGGGATTTGTTACTGCTCTTAGGATGCTGAAAACAAATAAATTAATAAAATAACTAAATAAGGGAGCTGTTTGAGCCATGAGTGTGATAGAAATTTAAATTATTGTAATGAATTCAAACTCAGAGTGTACAAGTCGGAGGCTTTACAGTGTAGTGTTTCACCTGTGCGAAAATTATGGAGGATTAAGCCTTTCAATCACAGCGGTGTGAAAATAACACGTTTTAAGAAGCCATACAGTCGGTGTATGCAATCAACATAACAATCCAGGGTAACAAATAACACTGCATTTATTCATTGCTGCAATCACACTGAATTTCGTGGGTGTACGCTGAATTGTGACGGAGAGACAAAGCACAGGCCAAGGAAATGAGATCAAAGCTGTGTCGAGCGTCTGAAAACGGTACCAGTTTTTTGTTTTTGTTTTTTTTTTCTCCCTCTGTGCCTTCTCATTTTCTCCCCCCCAAGAACATGGGATTCACCAAACAAGTGCTGTAAGGGAACAAAGCAAACAAATTACGCAGTCACTGCTCATTGTTACATCGCTGTGATGGATGATGATGATGTGCCCTGAAAAACACTGTAAAAAAAAAAAAAAAAACTCTCCTTTCAGTGCTGTTTTGTTTTTAATATCCTGACACTCAAATCAAACTGCAGGCAGTGTATCACATTTAACCAACACTCTCATATCGCACTTTCCGTGTCCTTTATTATCTGGAAAGCAGTGACTTGTTGCACAGCAGTCAAATTCATAACACAAATAGTCTTTTTCATAACACCAACAGGGGACGGAGCATGTGATGGATTTATTTTAAGTGTCAAGGGTGTTCCGATAGCTCTGACTTCATTGAGGAAAAATCCAATTAAGAGGATCAATAAGCACAGACTCATGTCGTTATTTTTTTCTACAGCCATAGATTTTTAAAGGATTGTATGGAATCAATCAGTCAGTTTTCATTTTTAACAGTCACAGTGGTGTCAAATCATTACAAAAGCTATCTCAGGACACTTAACAGAAAGAGCAGGTACCTTGTTCTATTATTTAAAGAGACACAACATTGATCCAACTAAGCAAACACTTTGCAAAGAAAAACATTCCCTTAAAGTGGCTGTGAGGACTCTGTGTTTGAAGTGGATTGCAGCAACACCTTTTGGCTGGAATCACACGCACACTGTTGTGATGACATGACTCTTAACAAGGCGTGTGTTTGTTTTGGAAATGAACGGAGATTAGATCTTCTTTTAAACACTACTTTTCTTTGTTCAAGTCAACTTTTTACCGGATTCAATACAACAAGATGAGTTATTTATCAGTTTCAACAGCTACACATCGCTGTTGTTTGTAACCTGACAAGTAAACTGTCAGCTTGTACCATAATTTAGTAGCCAACTGTTATAGTCTGAGATGTATCTGTAGGCTAACGTGTAACGTTAGCAAATCCTCACGTCCTGCTCATCTGCCAAACAGAGCTAACGTAACCTCACTCTTCATTTTATTGACAGACTCTCAATAATGAACATTATCACAAACAGTTTGTGTTAGCTTGTGTTTTAGCCTTAAGCCCGTTTAGCTTCCTTCTGCTCTGATGTCCTTTTTCTGTCTGACAGATCAGCTCCAGTGTCCATCATCACTACTAAATAAATTACAGAAATAGTTTTTAGCAAAGAAAAACACAGTTCACTCCGTCAGCTGGCGTGATGTTGTCATTGAGACTTCAACGTGCTGATCGGGAAGCTAAGAAATAGCATTCAGAAATAACCTCTATTGGTGCTGATAATCTCATTTTAAGCTGTAGATTACGATCAGGCATTTATCTAGGAGAGACTTTTTACTTAGGAAGTCCTCACAGCAACCACCAAGCAGCAACCTCTGGCCATGAGAAATGAAGGTGATGCAGAAGTGCTAAAATCTGCAGTTCCTCAAGTCTCCACCTGAGGCTGGCCTCAGAAGTACCAGAAACCACATACACCAATTCAAAAATGATTACAGCAAAAATAAACATGTTTACAACCTCTTACAAAAGTCTAATTTCGCACACACCTGCTGAACAGGAGAAAATTTTTTATTGTGAAAAAACTGGGAAGCCAAAATATCCAGGGTTATGAATGTTAACAGATGGGACATGGGTTAAACTACTTGTTTCTGTTTCTGCTTTTTACAGTTTGTCTTCATGTTGATTATGATTTATGCTCAGGTGTTAACCTGCTGAGAAGTTTGGCTTTAAATCACTATTTGAAGTTTAAAACATGATTGTGCTCTTGCAGTGTCAGAAAGCCCTTTGAGTTTACTTTGTCGGCTCGTCTGCACCTCAGATTGAAAGGTTAAAATCCGTTACTATGGCTACTGTTTGTATATCTTCAGTGTTTATGGCAACCGTTTAAGTTGGTGGGAAGGTCACTGGCCCTTTAAGAGAATCATTCACACCACTGCATAGCCATTAGTGTCTTTTTCAAATCATCATGAGAATCTGTTCCCCTATGGACTCCAACCTTAAACACACAAAGTAAAAACTGGATTTAGAATATCAGCAGTTAAAATTATTTATTTATTTGAAGTCAAACCTGCTTAACAGAGGTTGGATAAAGACGACACATTTAATAAAGCAGCCACGGACGTCGCTGGTGTTTCAGTGTAAAGTGTGACCCTGTTAACTGGTGACTCTCAGTCGACTGACACGTTCGGCTGAGAGTCACCAGTGAGCACGGTCACTCTTTACTCCAAAACACTGGTTTCTCTGTAATGGTCAGGACTTGATAGAAGTCGACTCCATGAAAGAGTATCGTTTCTGACAACTGACCACAGAACAACAGGACATTTTTATGCTCCTTATGGTTTGAATTTAGTGTTGAAAGAACAATAACTTGTCTGAATGAATGGACACTTCTTCCTTTGCCAAAATCCGTAATCTCTTTGATGATGTGGGTTGTGAACTGGCCTATAGCTTCACTCAAAACCCAAGAAAAAGACAACTAGGTGGAGAATGACAGATATGGAGGGTTTAGCCTCGATGGGGAAGATTCCAATGGAGGAGCAGGTTCAGAGAGTGATGCTTCTTGATGACTGGAAGAGGATTCATTGAGCTGTCTGATAAAAATTCATTCACTAAATTTTTTATTCTATGTCCTGATATGTTTTTATCTATTCCATAAATTAAAAACCTACCTTTTTAGCTTTTAACTGAGTTTTATTTATTTATTTATTTATTTATTCATTTATTTTATTCTTTAACACATATTTATTTTTTATCTTATTATCTGTGCAATACTATTATTTATTATTTAGTATCTCTGTAGTATATCAATGTCTTATTTATGTCTTTTAATTTGGTTAATTTATTTTCTTATCCCATGTTTTAACATCTAATTCTACCTTCAGCGTTTCCTCAGTTTGTCAGCATACATTTTGATTTTGTTGTGTACTTTTAATGCACTGGGGGGGGGGTATGTGTGGGTGTGGTTTTGTTTTTGTGGGGTGGCAAGGGTGGAGGTTTCGTGTTGATCTGTAGGTTTGGGGTTGGGGAGAATCTTATTTTATTATTTTTCTGTTTGTTAAGCACTTTGTGTTATCATTTCAGGTATGAAAAGTGCTCTATAAATAAAGTTTGACTGAAGTTTGATTGATCCAAATTATATGCAAATAATGTCTGAGCAGTCAAAATGACTGCTATGGTAATTCTAGTAGTTGGGAAATTCTGGTAGACGGAACGTTAATGATCTTTGCTGTTTTATCATCACGTCAGTTCCATGTTTTGGTCAGAGGACGAGGTTTGATGTCAGTCAGCCAGATCACCCCTGCACATGCCTTGGTTCCACTAGCCCAATCGGTCAGAGCCCAGTGTGGATGTGTGGTGTCCGTGTTAATAAAGTGTTCAATCAATGCTCACGACTAGAGTGAGATAGAGGTTCAGGTAGGAGAGAGATATGGATAGAGATGAGTAAACAGAGACAGCCAGTCAGGAGATGCATTCATGAGAAAGTCCATGAAATCAAATCTGCTTTTTAAATGTTCTCTCTTAATTCCACCTGCTTTCCGTGAATCGTTTTTGGCATTAATTGAACCTATTCAGCTTTCTTACAATCAGCAGCCGCCCCTGCACTCACCCGGCTCTGTGCATCTGATACACAACTGCTCACAGATCACACCGCCGCAACTCGCATCTGTTTGGATTACCCTGCATTAAGCAACTGTGCCTCCTGAACACCACCGAACACGACGCCTCTGAAGTGTCTCAATTACCCACTGATGCTATCGGGGGCCTAAGTGGGTCCGCCCGCAGCACGCAGGGTTGCGGGGTGTTTTGTTAAGTGGGCCCTTTGTCGTCCACTTCCAGGGTTAATGTGAAGTGTGAGCTAATCCACTGGCCACTCAATAGCTTTAACAGCGCATGAAATCTCTTTTGTTAGTAAACCCTGTGCTTCCAGCCATATCTGAAATTGATCACTGTTCCCTCTGCCTTTCCACTCGTCATGGTGCTTTGGAGGGAGGCGTATTGACAGACAGAGATCCCTTCAGAAAGAAAATAAGAGAGAGGCAGAGATAGAGAGGCTGCTGGGGGGAATTAATGGAGGCAGGATGGAGTTAGAGGACCACTGAGGGATGACTGTATGTTTGTATTGACTCGTCTATCTGTCTATCTCAAGCTGTTTGGAGGTATCTGGTTTATTTTACAGAAAAGCTCAGCCGGGGGAAGAACTGTCAGTAGATTGACAAAGTAAACAAAAGATTTAGCTCATTTGAAATGTCGTGTGGGGAAATTCATTTGCTGTCTTGATGCCTTTAAGAAGAAGATTAACTTTTTTTTTTTTTAGCATAAAATTCTTATAAATCACAAACTTCTATGGTGCTTTTGTAGATTTCTAGGCCTTGAGTCGATAATACTTCATAACAGTGTTCATTAATTGTTCAGTGCTTTACAAAACCCTCTGATTAGGATTCTAATGAAACAACACGCTGCAGGTTTGGTTCTGAGCGATGCAAGCCAAAACAGAGGAGTTGTACAAACAGAACGCACCCTTTGGTCGGAGGGAAATATTGAAACAGATGTTAGTCAGACTGTTGCCCGGATATCAATGCTTTCAGTGCAGCTGACATATGCAGGATTTGGCATTCATTATGTCCAAAATGTCCATCAGAAGAGCACGAGCGCTCCAGCCTCATGCTTTTACTGTGATTGCTTTATTGGAACAGTGACTGAATTTTTTGGGGGGGAAAAAAAACAATTTTAGATTTTATGCGTGTTTACTGAAAGCAGCAGGAGCACGCGCACAAATTTCATCCCCTTCACCCTTTTAAGGAGTAAACACTCGCAGCCTGTTTGCAAAAATAAAAAAAAAGAAAATCCCAGCAGCACAGATGCCAGAGTGAAGCTTCTCTATTGAGTGCTCGGTCTCTCTGTCATGACTTTTGGTTCACGGAAGGATGGATGGATGGATGGATGGGGAGGGAGCTGGGATTGAGCGAATGAACAGAATGGAATATGCTCTACCTCATCTCAGCTCACTCTTCAAGTGTAAAACTGAGGACTAATGGTGTTAAGAAAGCAAAATGACGAATGGAAAAGTTGTATTTTCACAGTGCCCACTCTGAGCTGAAATATTGATCATCTTTTCAAGGGAAGTGCTCTTATGGAGAGAGAAATAAATCACTGAAAAGTCTGTCAGCTGTTTTTCAGCGAACGTCAAACCAAGAAAATGTGTTTGATTGTTTTTTTTTTTTGCTGAAAACAAACACTTATTCTCATTTTTTAACACGCGTTACAGTGCTGTCGGCCCATGTTTCTGTTATCTGTTTAGGGACAAACCTTTTCAGTGTTATAATTCATCCGTCCTTCATAGTCAACCTATAAAAGCTCCCTCCAAGTGTCTTTATATGCATTGTCCTGTGCCACTTCGAGTGCCTCTTTGCCGTCCTCGGATCAAAGCTTTTACTTTTACGATCCTTTTCACTCACATCCTTTTTGATAGTTCTGCCAGCGACCATGCAGGCACGAAAAAAAATGAATGAAATACAAAAAAAAACACAAAAAAAAAACAGCAGATGTTTCCAAAGCCACTGGTGTGAAACGAGCAAACTCTCATTTGATTGTTTTTTTTGTGATTTTTTTTTTTTTTTTGGCAGCAATCCGGACTTTTCATGCCCTCTGTTTGAAAAAAATAAATAAATAAAAATAAAGTAGCACCATGAGAAAACTTTTCTCCCTTAAGTGTTGGGAGGAATATAAAGTTATGGAGCGTGTGTGTGTGTGTGTGTGTGCACCGAGAAAAAAAAAAAATCAATGAGGTTTGTGAGTGACTGACAGCTGAAGCCTGTACGTCAAACTTTTACAGATCTGCCTGTCTCTCTGGTTTTTTTTTTTATTTTTTGGAGAGCGCATGTCTGTCCTCACATCTCCAGTCGGCCATGTTTCTGACTGTGATCAATCACTGTAAGTATCCCATACAGAGATCTCTACATCGCTCTTTTTCCTGCTGCAGCATCAGATCGGATGATCAGACTCACAGCTGGCTGCTGTACGTCTGGAGAGGGAGAAAGAAAGAGAGAAAGAGAGAGAGGAGGGAGGAAGGGGGAGGATGGGGGAGGATGGAGGGGGGCAGCCGCACGATTCTTTGACACATGACAAGCGCTTCAGCTCTGATCCGCTTTCTGTAAAGAATCATTAGCTGCTGAAAACGCAGCTGTGTCACACAGGTTCACAGCTCAATCGCTACAATCCATCTCCATCTCCTCCCTGGATTCTTCTTCTTCTTCCCCAGAGCGAGGAGGAGAGGGGAAGGGAGGGGAGGGTAGGGGAGGGGAGGAGGGAGAGACGGAGCCGTCTCCCTGCACTGTCTCCTCTCTCGCACTTTCCATTAACGCTTTATTTATTTCTTTCTTTAATGAGCCGACCTTAACGAGCGCTGACAGCACGTCTGGCGTCTGGGCCCTCCTCATCACTGTCACCGCCGTGACCTCCTCCCAAGTGACAAACTTGCGTCTAAATGGGGATGTGAGAGGCTGCTGGGCTATGTTTAACTAGGAGGGCACCTACAGAGACAGCCTTATCTGAGAGGTTAGCTTCACATTTTCAATACGGCCTCTCAAGTGTTTCTTTTGTCTTCTTCTTCTTCTTCTTCTTTCCTGGTGGTTGATTGCGGAGAGATTTGGGGAGTGAGATAAAAGCTGTGTTGTCAAAGCTGTCGGTTTCTCAGCTTGACACACACTTGGAAGTTGAGTAGGTGCCATAGGGAGGAGGGTGTGAGGGCCTGTGATGTTACTGACAGTTGCACCGTTCGTCTTCCCGTGTCATCCGTCCTGCTGTTTCTTAAAAAGACAGTGTGACCCGCTTCCTTGGAAGAGACGCGGGGCACAATATGCATAAGCTCCTCCTCTTCTGCAGATCACAATTTCACGGAGAAACTCTTGAAAGAGTCTCACCTTGTTCTGCGTGTGCGGTAACAGACGAGGATGTTACAGCAGAGTTCTGGTGATAGACCGTATCTGTCAGACTTACCTCACAGCAGAGGAATAATGATGCCTCCTGGTAGAATTACACTGATGAAACCATTAATTCTGTAAACACAAATTGCACTGAACTTTTCAAATCCCCAACAAACTACCAAGGCAAGCGCTAATGAACAATTTATCTCAATGAATTCATTTGTTTCTCATTAGTCAGCGCTGCAGTCGGTGTTTGCGTTCTTCAATGGGCAGCGTGTGAGCCTCTCTCCAGAGTACTTACACAAACCAGACACATTTTCTCTCTTTCTCTCCCTCTCTCTCGTTCTCTCTCTCTCTCACTGCTTTTATCAGCGTTTCTGTTCGGGAAAATGTGGGCATTGCTCAGCTTCGGCTTTGAATGACTAACGAGGTGTTTGTTTCAGTAACATCAATGTTTAGTTTGACTTTGGGACCAAAGTGTTTTAAATGTTTTGAACAAAAATGTCATCAGAGAAGCTACATATGCAGGGGGGGACTCCATATTTTCACTGCAAAAAAAACCCTGAAGTCTAAGCAAGTGTTTATGCCGTATTTTACGTAAAAGAATAAAAAATAAATGTAATTTTAGACTTAATATGAGGCACATTAACCAGACCAATCCAGACGAATGTCTTACTTTAAGCTATTTAATGACAAATATGAGGTCTGATTGCTTGTAATGAGTAAAAAACACATCCACCAATGGGGTAAGAAAAAAGTGTCTTGTCATAAGACATTATTCTAATTTCAAAAAACTTGACGAGCAATTTTTTTTTTAACCCAATTTGCAGTTTTTTTAACTTGTTATTCAGACCTCATTTTTGTCTTTCAAAATCTTGAAATAAGACACGTCACTCGTTTTCTCAAATGAATGTGGAAATTTTTACTTAAATTGAGACATAAATTCTTGCTTAGATTTTAGTTTTTGTAGTGTTGAAGCAAGCCAAAGTGTTTTTAAGTCTGTAGGTAAATAAGCAGACTTCTCTCTTGATTACAACATCATACAAGTGATTTTACACCACTGAAGGATGGAGCGCCGTCAGCTAACCGTATACATTAAGGTCTGGATTACTTGTAATGAGTAAATGAGTAAAAAAAAAATCTGCCAATGGGGTAAGAAAAAGTTTTTTGTCATAAGACTATTCTAATTTCAAGAGACTTGACAAGCAATTTTTTTCGACCCCATTTGCAGTTTTTTTTACTTGTTACAAGCTATTTAACCTCATTTTTGTCTTTCAGTATCTTGAAATAAGACATGTTTCTGGCCAAAGTGTATCTAAGTCTGTAAGTAAATAAGCCGACTTATCTCTTGATTATAACGTCATTCAAGTGATTTCACACCAATGATTTGGAGACGTGGATGGAGCACCGTCAGAAAACCCTATTTCAGCCGCAGCCTTTATGAACCACTAAAACGAACACTGACCTGCTTTTTGCCAATCCACCAGCTCTCTAGAGGACCCCTCCGCTATTGCCGCAAGACAAAGTCGTCACGATTGGGCTTCAGTTCCAAAGTAACTGTATTCGTAAAGATTTAAGATATAAACAAACAGCACAGGATAAATTTTGATGAACAAAGTGACGAAAGTGCTCAGTGCTAAAACTCTAAAAAGGGTTAACTAGTGTGAAAATGAAGAAAGTACAACGTACAGAGAAGGTTGTTTATGTTGGAAAAGTTTTATGTTTAGTTTTCTCTTCAAAAAAGATTGACCAATTCATGATGTCACAAATTGAGCAAGCCTCATGCCCCGCCCACATTTTCACATATCTTTTTGAACAAACTGTTTATCCAACATTTGAACTTAATATATGTCTCTTTAAATCTTTTTCAATGTAGAGGTGGTAGAGTTAGGTGTTGAAAGATGATATATCAGGTTGTAAATGTTTCGATGGCTGGTTTTTCTGATGCTGCAGTGGACATAGTGACCTGCTTTTGTCATTGTTTTGTGTTGTTTGTCTGTAATTGTGTTTTGTGACTTGCTGCTTGGCTGGCCAGGAAACTCTTGTTAAAGAGATTTTGAATCTCAGTGATGCTTTCCTGGTAAAATCATTTTTAAATACATAAAGTAAAATAATATTTGCTTTGAGCCTCTTTAATGCTTTGAAGCATATTTAAAAAACCGATGGGTTAAAAAAAAAAACTGCTGCTAGCACAGGCACCGCTACCAGACATGAATTCATCTCTAATCCTTGACCTCACAGTAAATTTTCAATGAGCAGATAAATGTTTCAGTCAGTTTTGCATGAAGATTTTCCTGCGTCAATCACACAGAGGTGACTAAACGTGAAAAACTGCTCAGATAAGTCATTAAATATTCAACCTTACAGAAGACGGTTGAAGGAGCAGCAGCCGAACAGTAATTGAAAGCATTTTACTTTCATACGTTTCTTCCTTCTTTGCTTTACGGCTCTAACATTACAGTACAGCACATAACAAGACGGAAACAAAGCCTGTGCCGTTTCACTTTGTCTTTGAGGCCTGTCTTTTTTTATCTCCTTCATCTGCTCACAGCTAAACAAGCCGGATGAAACTGTTTCTCTTTGTCACATCTAAGAGCGAATGCACATGTGTGTCCTGATGTTAACATATCATTCTGATCCAACAGATGGTGACAACTGAGACTAACAACCCCACAGGCTACTTCAACTATTGCTGTCCCTGCGGTCAATGATGCTTTATTAAGAAGTAAAAATAACAGAGAGGTTTGGATAGCTACGTGATAATGATGCTAAACTCCAGAGGGAATGTGCATCAGAAAAATACTGGTGCCACTAAAGCAGCGGTATATGATCCTTGATAGTTAGTATTAGGGTTGCGAAATTGCAGGAATTTTCAAAGTTGAAAACTTTCCATGGGAATTTGTTTTGAATTAAGGGGAATAAGCAGGAATTTGATATTAGCTGAATTTACCTGGACATATACATGTATGAATGTCATGAATACTGGCCAAAATATGTGTCTTAAGCAATCAAACATGCAAATATGCCTGATACAACAGTTATAGATGACATTAACATTTATGGTTTCTTCCACAGAACAACACAAACCATGAATGGTGGAAAAAAAGGAGGTTCTGTTGATTACAATAGCTTATATTCCCTTTGTTTCCTCAGCACCCCCCCCCCCCCCAAAAAAAAAAAAAAAAAAAAAATAATAATAATAATAATAATAATAATAATAATAATAATAATAATAATAATCCCAATTCAAAAATATTAAAATATTTAGTTCAGCCTCTCTTCAGGTCATCATCTTCAGTGTCAAAAAATGTTTTCTTTCTCACAACAATAAAAACCATGAATTGTGAAAAATAAAAGAAGTCTTTGGCAATAGAATTTTTGGAACAATTAATTTAACTTGACAGGAACAAAACCCTGAAAATTTCAAATGTTCCCCAGCTAAAATTCCAATGGAATTTATCAGGACTCTTTCCTGAAATTTACCAAAAATGTTCCACTCTTTTGCAAACCCTAATTAGTATGAAGATGAAAATGCAAACAGGAATGGACCCACAACAATGTCTGTTGAGTAGCTTTCAATGTTTAAAATGAGAATTAATGAAGCCCTCTCACTTCACTGCAAGATTCTGCAAAAGTTTCCCAGAATAACCCTCTTCTTTTTCCCCTAACAGACTTCTCTACCATTTCTATGACAAGCTGACTTCTGCTGAGGAGCAAACTGTGCTACGGTTAAAAGTTCAAGAAAAGCTGTAACTCTTAAAACTCCTTTTGTTGAGATCTGAGAAATGTTTGGCTGATTCCAAGGTCAAGACCGAGTCTTCATCCTCCAGGCCACTCACATCCAAAATGCAATGCTTTTAGCCGTAATCTGTAACATGATGAACCCATTTCAGTAATTACGAGCAATTTCACTGGCGCACTGCAGGTGTGCAGGTGCCTCGGAGTAAACAGATCACAGTGACATGGATTTTCCTGTCCAAAAACCAGCTGTGGCAGTGACAACAACTACAGTGTAGGACAAACCTACGACCTTCATCCCAATTAGTACAATAAATGATACAAGTTTGTCTAATGGTCTAAGATGAAATCAATGGTACTCAATGCTTGCTGTCAAAAACAGTCCAAAGAGACTTTCTAAGCAATCTTTAAAAAGTCTGACTTCTAGATATATGTCTGATTGTAACCCACAACTTAAACTTATCAGCACTGATAGAGGTTATTTCTAAATGCTATTTTTTTAGCTTCCTGATTGGGTCAGACAGGACCGGATTGATTTATGGCATGTTGAAGTCTCTATGACAACGCCACGCCAGCTGACGGAGTTTAGCAGTAAGAAGAGAGATCCGTGTTTTTATCTGCTGAAAACTATTTCTGAGATTTATTTAGTAGTGATGGTGGAGACTGGAGCTGAACTGTCAGAAAGAAAAAGAATGTCAGAGCAGAGGAAAGTTAAACAAGTGATAGCACAGGCTGAAGGCTAAAACACAAGCTAAAGGCTAAAACACAAGCTAAACTGTTTGTAATAATGTTCATTTCAACCCACATGCAGCAGTTATTCTGCAGTGATCTGTTCAAACTTGAGAGTCTGTCAATAAAATTAAGAGTGAGGTTACGTTAGCTCTGCTTGGTAGATGAGCAGGACATAAGGATTCGCTAATGTTACACGTTAGCCGAAGGATACATCCCAGATGCCCTGGCTGTGAGACACACTTAAATTGCCGGCTACTACACTACAGTACAAACAGACAAAGTTTGCCATTTGTCACTTTAGCGTTGCAAAGTTGTGAGAAAAGTAGAAAAGTAGTGTTTAAAAAGAAGATCTGATCTCCATTCATTTCCAAAACAAACACACACCTTGTTAAGAGCCACATCATCACGACAGTCAAGGTGTCACTTCAGTCCACTTCAAATAGATAGTCCTCACTGTCTCTTTAACAATTTCTTTACTTAGTTCCAGCGGCAACCCAGAAAAGACACCTCAAATTGACACTGAACACCTACTGCTGTCAGTATTTGTTTGTAGAATGTAGCAAACTTTTGGGCTCAAATAGCCAAAGAGCTGCAAATTACTTTTTTTCTGAGACTGATTTGAGGAAAAATTGCAGAATTTTTCTGATAAACACCCGAGTGCACCTGTGCAAAACAGAGCTAAGATCAGAAGATTTATCGAAAGTTGATGTGAAAAGTCATGTCAAAGTGGAACTCATTTTTCATACTTTTTGGTAGTAGACAAAGGAATATCCATCTCATGTAATCCGTTCAGTGTGTTGTAGAGGTATTTTGAGGAACGGGGCGATGTTGCTGACACACAGTAGTAACAATAGGGAGCTGCATAATGACATGCAAACAGCCCTGCTGTTCTGAACCGGAGGTAGAGGTCTGCATATCTGACATCACCACACATTCAACCTTCTGCATAGTTTACGCTCACAGATTTAGCTTCATCAAAGGTTGGATTATTTAATTGAACAATTATTTTGCCTCACGGTTGAACTCTGACCTGCCTTTTTAGCATGAAATGTAATTGGAATATTGTGCTGCAGGCAAAGAGTTCATAAGGTTTACTGCAACAACAGTGGAATATCTACAGCAGTTGTGTGTGTGTATGTGTGTGTGTGTGTGTTAGCATTAATGAGGTTTGGAGAAGGCGTCTTTTGTTGCTGCAAGAAAGTACACAAAATCCCAGGATCCCCTTGCAATTTTTTCCCAGGAAACTGCATCAGATTTTGGCAAAGAATCACAGGAAATACTGGGCCGACTCCCTCTGGCTTCTTAGTCAGGTCAGGTCTGCTAAGACCTGGAGTCTGACAGACGAAACTGTGTGGAAAAAGAATCTGAGTGCGATCACTATAGGCCTGATTTTCAGAATAGAGCATTGTCATAAACAGACCTACATAAACTTTATACAATACAGATATAATACTCTAAATTGTGCACCGTTTGCATCACATTTGGTTTTTCTCTCTTGTATATAACACTACAGAACTGTGCTTCTAAATAGCTTTAGTGCGACGAACTGCTCGTCCAAAAAACATACAGAGGAGATGAACAAAGTGCTGAAAACGGATGCTGCTTTTATGTGTGCACTTATCAGCAAAGTTCCTGTGTGGATTAGTCCTAATCCCCTGCCGTTATGGCCACAATGGTTTCATTTAATAACCCCACATATTGTAGCTAAAACGTGTTTGTTTAATAATGAAACTGCTGAGGATATGCCAGAAGGGTGCAATGAAGAATCCCCAAACTGAGAGACGAACATTCAGCGTGGCTTAGCCTAATAACACACCCGAGGCTTGTTATGGCACCAGATTATTGTAAGAGGAGAAAAGGGGGTTTATTCCATATGGCATTATTAAAGAGTAATTAAAGTTCAAACAAAAGCTAAAGTTCAAACAATGACAAAAAGGACCCAAACAATATAAGGAAAAAGAATTTATTTAGGAAATGTAGCCAAAGCTTTGAGCACGAGTGTATTCCATGATATCATTGTTGGCTTTTTGAAAAGTCTATATTTTAAGTTTGGTTGATTTAAAATATAATATTTTTTTAAAGATATATCTGATGCTACTACCACCATATATTTAAAGCACTTTAAAAGTAGACTACTTTAATTTCTGTTGAATTGATCAGTTTTTTGAGCAATAAGAGAAGATGGCTAGTTTAGCGTAAACACTGAAGGCAGGAGCCATTAAGCACACTGGCGCTCCCTATGGATGGAGTGATAACCCTGTTAAGCTGGATGTATCACTCTGGTATTCAGCAAATTACACACTTTGTCTCTTAAAGAGATAGTGAGAATTTTCTAAGTGATCTTGAAAAAGTCTCACTTCTAGATATACGTTTGATAGTAATCCACAACTTAAAATGAGATTGTCAGCACCAATATAGGTTATTTCTAAATGCAATTTCTTCCTGATCAGGTCAGGCAAGACCGGACTGATTTACAGCACACCAAAGTCTCTATGACAACACCACGCTGGCTGACGAAGTTAAGTAGCGAGAAGAGAGAGCTGTGTTTTTCTCTGCTGAAAACTATTTCTGCGATTTATTTAGTAGATTCTCTAGCCACATTCTCTCTCACCAGTGAAGCTAAACTGTCAGACAGAAAAAAGATAACTACACAGGAAAGTGATAGCACGGGCTAAAGGCTAAAACACAAGCTAAACTGTCTGTGATAATTTTCATTCCAACCCACATGCAGCAGTTATTCTGCAGTGATCTGATCAAACTTGAGAGTCTGTCAATAAAATAAAGAGTGAGGTTACGTTAGCTCTGATGGTAGATGGGCAGGATAAAAGGGTTTGCTAACGTTACATGTTAGCCTACGGCTACATCTCAGACCCTCGGACTGCGAGAGGCACTTAAATAGCCGGCTACTAAACTACAGTACGAACTGAAAAAGTTTGCTTGTTGTCACGTCTCAAACAAAAGCGCTGTTGATACCTTACCTCGTCGTGTTGTATCTGGTAAAAAGTTGTCTTGAACAAAGAAAAGTAGTGTTAAAAAGAAGATCTGATCTCCAGTCTTTTCCAAAACAAACACACGCCTTGTTAAGAGTCATGTCATCATGACAGTCTGCACGCAAATCTAGCCAAAGGTGTCACTGCAATCCACTTCAGACAGATCATCCTATTTGCTGCCAGCCATTTTTTAGAGCATTGTGCGCGACCTTTCAAGACCTACAGAATATTGTTTTCTATGACTATGTAAACTCTGAAACTACCAATAAAGAAAAAAGTAGACTCTCTTCTTTCATCTCTCACACTGATTAAAAAAAAAACAAAAAACAGGAAATTATTTTTTGGGGGATAGCTCTCATCTCTGAAGCTCCATCCTTTGATTCTCTACCTGATCTCTGTCTCCGAACTACCACAACCCATTCTCTGTTCCAGTGTGAGCTGCCTGAACTTTTCCAACTTACAACATCTCACCATGTCTCTGTCATCTTGCATCTACTTGTCATATCTCTGCTTATTTCTCATCCAAAGAGAGCATAAATGTCATCTACAGTAGTTTTCAAGCCTGATATTGATTGACAAGTTCAAACAGGCAGCACCCCCACCTGGTGAAAAAATATAATTAACATCTATTTGTAATCGAATTGATATCTATAGACATCAGTGGCAGCCAATGAGTTAACGGTCAAATGTATCAGTCAACATGCAACTTCACTGTGGAAATTTGGGAAAGGAAAAAAAACACAACAAAGGAAAAAAAAACACAACTTCTTCAGCTTAATGTGCCTATTGACACCTACCCCCCACACAGTAGTTAAAAACACTTAAAACTGCAACATACAAACAAAAATCCACGTCACTGATGCTCTTGTTTGCTTTTGTTGGTCAAAAAGAGGCTTGAACGTTAATTTCAGCGTGTTTTATTTGCAGCTTAAAAACAATCCTACAGGAGCTTTAAAGTTTACTTGCTCTGCTTATTTCAAACATGCAGAAACTATTTATGCGTTATGAAGAATATATTTATTTTCATGCAAGTGTGTAGAATTCGTGAATCCACTTTGACATATTTTTACACAGAAATGTTCAAGAGCAAGATTTCATTCTGTGAAAAGGATCAAGAGGATTTATCTCTTTCTATTTTTCGCAGTTCATTCACTTTCCCCTCACATACTGTACATACTCAAAGCTGAGATTAAACCTTAAAGAATACACTTTCTACGAATACAAATACATTGAAGTCCCTACTCTGTATTTAAATGTGCACCTCAACATGTCTAGAAATAATTCATACAAAGCAGAAAACCAAAATGCTCCTCATAATTTATGCATAAATGTTGCAGCAGAAAACCTCAAAATAAAACTCAGCATATGGCAGCACCGGGTCCGTCTCACTGTTTCACCTTCCTCTCTTTGATTGTGCATCTTGTGAGAGCTTACCGTATGCTTGAATCAAACAGGAGAAGTAATTAAGCAAAGTGATGGTCCTTTAAAGGCGTCACTTGATTCATGTTTTTTTATGCTGCACTTGCAAAAACGTGCCCTGCGGCCTCTGCAGACTCTGCCAAAGTGTGAAGAGGAATACTGCTGAGGAGGAAGGGTCATGGAAAGGAAAATTCACGACATAACTCAAACACCGAACGGAAAACTTCTTAGCAAACAAAACTATATGAATAAAATGATCGTACACTCTTCAAGTGTGTGGCCCAGGTTTGCTGGATACCTGCTGCCCCTTTCCTGCATGTCACACCCCTCTCTCCCTCTGTTTTCTAAATGCATAAAACAAAAAAAGGGGGGAAATGGCAAAAAAAAAATTCTCGAGAGTAAGATCCTTCTGGGCTGGAGCTCTAAACCTGTGAAACAATCTGCCTACATTCCACTGCTAAACAGAATCAGTCGATGTTTTTAAATAGCTGATAAAAACACACCTGTTTCATTCGGTTAACCGTCTGTACACCTTTAATTGCCCTCTTTTATTGATTTCTGCTTCCGGGTATCTGTGATATTGCTTTCATCTTGCACTCGTTCTCTTTATTGCCTCAACACCTTGTTTGTGTAAAGCATTTCGTTACATCTTTGTCCTCTGAAAAGTTGTGTATAAATAAACTGATGTGGGGTGTGATGGTGCGACTCCTGGCTGTGACTTTTTTCTGCATATTGTCCTAACTCTCTACTCCTCACAACTTTACTCTTTCTTCATCTGGCCTATCTAAAGAAGGGAAAAAAAGAGAAAATTTCTATGTGATTAAATCACTTAAAGGCAGGGTTGGTAGTCACAGAAAACTAGCATGAATTTGAATGTAGCATCTCCTCAGGACTCCATTTAGCCTCCACCAATCCACACTTGGAGCTCCCCCAAAACAACACCCTGCTCACATACATGAGCTGCTGATTCACGACCATATGATCATGACCGATTCAAAACCACAAACTCAAACCGGTCCTCAGCACATAGTTTTTGTTTGCACTACGTTGCCAGTAATCCGGGTGTAGGTAGTTTTTCTGCAGTTCTCCAGCGTACTTGGATCCCTCTTGGTTATGCGCATTGAATCAGGGCTAGTGCACGCCAGCAAAATGTATTCTCAGGATGAGATTTGATTGGTTGAACAAATTGGATGCCAAATGCTTGGATTGGTTGGTGTTTTCCCAGGTTTTCTCCTGCTGTAGACGGTGAATATTTTTCACTCTATTTTAAGAACTCATCATGCATTGTTTGTCATCGAGTCATTAAGATCATTTTAATTAGAATAACAAAAAGTGTTTCTAAATCTGATTACCAACCCTGCCTTTCAAGTTGAGGTTTTTGGCATGACTATTTTTTCAGTGAATAAGAAATTGTGATTTTTGTTGACAAAGCAAAAGAAGTACAGCAGATGTGCTGTAGCTGCCTACAGATTGATTCTATACATGTGATATGGGATCAGGTCATCTTAATGTCATCTTCGACCAATCAGAAGCAAGTATTTAGCAAGTGAGTTAAGTCACTTTGTGAGCCCAACACACAGCTTGGTTCCACTAGCTCCACCTCTCTGCATCACCTTCCCTGACTGACCCACCTCTCTCTATTGGATTATCACTTCTTTGGTGTTGGGCACAATACACTTCTTACTTTTCTTTTCTTCTTTCTGTCTTTCGTTCCTAAACAGATAGAGACAGAAGCACCACCCTTATCTCCTTACTTCCCCCCTCTTACACTGTATCATTTCTTCCCTGTTTTTTTTTTTTTTGTTTGTTTGTTTTGTTTTTGTTTTGTTTCATCTGTTTGTTCTTCTCTCCTTTTTTCTTTTTCTTCTTTTTTCCCACGTAGGTGTTGCACTGCCCCCTCTGGCTCGGAATACAAGATTTCCAATAAATAAAGGTTGCTAGACTAGTTTCCAGTGAGGGCTGGTGACGGTCACTGAAATGCACCGACACAACAGAACTTTCAGCTGCAAGATAAAAACCACATTAATCTCAGAAAGAGTTGACACTCCATGTGGTGTTACACTATGAGAATAATGCAGACAAGGTTAAAAAAATATATATTTAGGAAGTGAGATGGATCCTTAGCATTAGAAGTCGATCAGACCACTGCACACATTTCCTCATGCTGTGAGCAGATGGTACATCGTTTTCTGATTTACTACAGTGTGAGCCATCTCCCTTTTTTACTATCTCTGCTGAGAGTTGTGTTTACGAAACAAACACCGAGGAGCAATAGTTGGGCAAAGCAGAGTCAAATGTCAGCATTCTAATCATCGATGAAATTCAACTATCAAAATAGTCATTAGCTGTAGCCTTACGGCTAAGAAACAGAGACTTACTAAGCCAGAGAACCTGTCGCAGTGGTCAAAAAGATGGTTTTTTTTTTTCCCATACTAGCATCTTGAATTTATCATCAGTCATACACACCTTTAAAAGACTACATTAAAGCCTTCATTCGTATCCACAGAGTGAATCTAACCCGTGGATTCATCGCCATAACAAAGAAACAAGATGTGTGACTCATTCCGTCTCTGGCCTCCCACTCACATCTCTTGCTGATAATTAATTGAGTGAGAGTGGGAGTCGGAGGGACTAGTTGCCCTGTCATTGATGCGACGGAATCAACACAGCTTTCTGTTCGTGCCTCTAAGCTGCTAACTAGTCCTCCAATTATTTGTTGAGAGGAGAGCACAGAGAGACATTTATCATCCGAGCACTTTTAAATAAGATATAAGGGCAAGAAACGGAGAATCCTCAGAGTCTCAATAATTGACAGATCATTTATTATGAGCACTGAACTGTGCTAAGGTGCTCACTTGAACTCTTTGGAACTAAATGACAAAAAAAAAAGTGACAGCTCATCTGGATTTTGCTTTAGATGTAACGTCAAGAAACACATACACAAACTCATCCTCACAGCTGCTGCGACTTTAATCAGGATACCTATGCTCCCTTTATTACACCTGAGATTTTTAAACAGTATAGCCTTAGGGGCCACTTTTGGAATCTGACAGAGGGCCAGAGGCCAGTTTATATAATTGTCTGTTTGGGCTGTCAACCTTTCAACATTAACTCTAATCACTGCTCTCAAAATGGCAGCGCGTGTCATCTCCGGCTGCAGCGACATCATTGGTGCGTTAGACAAAATAATTCCCACAAATTAAATAAATGAAACAGCAGTGAATTCAGTTTCCTGGCCTACATATTATGTTGGAGATGAAGAGATGTAAATACAGCCTTCAATAACTGTCAAAACACGACTGAGGAGGCCGTGCAGCGGCAACATACTGATATCTGCTAATAATCTGCGTCGTTTAGAAGCGACAACATGCAGTGAGAAACATGCACATTGGCATCATATGAAGACAATTATAACGATCTGTTTGGTTATTAACAATCTTGCTGTGTTTTTACATCCAACTCTGAAGACGTGAATTCCATATTAAAGCGTGTTTTTGAAGTATTCTTCTGGAAAAACTCAGGTGAAATAAAGAATCTTTGGATGAGCTCGAGTAGAAACGAGAGCGACAGAGAAAGCCGACAGCGGAAGCTAAATGCTAATGCCAGCAAAGCAACACCCTCACAATCAAGGTAGCATTTTCTACTGGACTGATGATTAGCTTGGCATTTCATTACTGAGAGATAATCATGGTTTTAGTGACGGATAAACATACTCAACGTTTCATTTTGCACATAATATCCTGAAGTTATACTTTTCTTTATGTTTGTAGAATCTAAGATGATGGCTTCGTTTATACCATCGTCTTACATTGTTGATCATTTGACCGACTTTTTTGTTGATATTATTCTTCTAATACTGTTTTGTTGGTGTTACCTTTTTTATCCACTTGTTTTATTCCGTTTTAATTTATTACTGTTTGATGATCTGTAATTTCTGCCTCTTACACGTTAAGTTTCTGCTGCTTTGTTTTGAAGTTTTTCAATTTAAATAATTCTATATCTCACATCTCTTTTGTTTTCTTTCATTTTTTTTAAATTTCTCTTTTTCATTCATTCATTCATGTGTCCTGCTTTTCTGAAACATTAAGTTTTAGCAGCCGTCACTTTAAAGCTCCCTGCTCCACAAACCCCCTTCCCTCTGATTGGCCAGTTCTCTGGAAGCTTGTCACAGGCAGAGAGAAAAGCAGACCTTGGTGTTTGAGGCCTGCCCCTCTTGGAGTTGGTTTCAAACAACTCCTGGAGAAAAGTTGAGGCTTCTTCTTAGATCCTTATCTGATGACCTCATCATTTCAACAAGTCTCCTCAAGATCATATAATTTCATCTGCCAGACACCTGAAATTTCCTTCAGGGATTAATGAAGTTCATTCTATTCTATTCTATTCTATTCTATTCTATTCTATTTTGCCCTGTATTCTTTTATATAATCTAAAGTAGGAAAGAAAAAAAATGTTGTTTTCTTATTCTATAATTGAAGGCTTAACCAGAGTTAATTCACCATGTAAAAATTACACACAGTTATCTAGAGAGAAACAAGGACACTAAAATTACCCACTGAAATTTTATGTTTGAGATAAAACATTATTCTTAGACACATTCATGGTATATTTCTTATCTGTTCCTACTGTGACTGAATCATTAGGGATAGATCGTATTTCTGCTTTTGTTTGGTCAAATGTTCTTTTAATCCATTTTTTTTTTTGTTGTCTCTAACATGCATAAAAAACTGAAAGCCAGCAAAAAGAACAAAAAGCAGACACTGTATCAGCTTTTCTCTGAGAGAGGCATCCGGCCACCAAGCTGTGTGTAAGACATGAACGGACAGGTGCATGCTGGGAGACTCTACGGGCCTCCAATGTGAGGCATGCTGCGAGCTTTGTCCCTGTGCAGGAAGTCGTACTGTTTGCCCTTGATACAAACCGATCAGGGGGACTTTAGGGATTACTGAGGGAAAAAGAAAAAAGAAAAATAATACTGCATACATATTTAAGGCAAATAAAGAGGTAATAATGTCTCGAAAAGATGCATATTTTTAAGAAAACACTGAGTACTTTTACAATCTTTCCCATTTCTGAAAAAAAAAAAAGAAAAAATCAGAAATTTGTTGTGGTGAGTTTCTCCACTGACAAAGCCCAAAGTACAAGTGATGAAAGAGGTAGAAATCTGCTTCACAGTGTGTATTCCTCTTAATATCAAATGACACTGAGAGTTGGCGGCTGAAATGGTTATGGAAGCTATTCAGTGTCATATTGGTGTTGATCAAAAACCACTTTAAATTGTTTGGCAGGATGTACGATGGCATTATCATCAACAGTTAGTTGTGTAAAACAGCCTCATAATCCTTGAATGTTATTGAACCGGTGTAATGATCAGATATAATGACTCCCAGCAGATTACTGCTCATATCATTACAGTTTAACCATCATTTGAAATCACTGGCTATAGAAGAGTGATTCTGGAGGCTCATTTTGCTGTTATCCAAAGTAAATCTCTCCTTATTCAAGGATGAAGGATGAAGGATGAAAGATGACTCATGAGACTATATTGCTTTGCTCTGTTGCTTCAAGGATCAGCTTTTATATCCCACAAACAGCTGTGTTTGTCCTGCACTGACCTTACGAACATATTGTTTTCTAAATGGCAACCCTGCCCTCAAAGGTAAGGAGGAAAAAAGTTTTCATTTTCCCACCTACCAAAACAAATCCTTGAGCCCTGACAAGAAGTTTGAATCCATTTCCTTCACCATGAAACATTTGCAGTCAATTTAGTGGATTGAATCCTGCATCTCTTGCTATTTTATTGCTCTTCAGTAAAACTCGAGGCATAAAAAAATATAACTTTAGAAAGAATCTGAAAGAGAGACTTGATTACTTTACTGAAAAACCTCAGAAAAACTGAGTCGACTCAATAATATCCTTTACACAGCTTTATCTACAAAGTAGAGCTCTGCACAGCACATTTTTAATTGCAGTTTGTGTCATCTGAATTTCCTTTCATCCACTGTGGAGCCTTTCAAACTCCAAAATAAAGCTCTGCCAGGTTTTGTGATGCCTTCTAACATCAGTCTGATTAGCTGCACCTGTATGCTTTGCTCGTAGGTAGTTTTTAAAACCCAAAGTACATCAGAGTTATTGTAACTTTACCTTACTTGAATTTACTTCTGTTGTGTCAACTGAGCTGAGCTGACTAGGAAGACTTATTCAAAAGCTTAGTGATTTCCCAGCACTTCAGGTTGAGTGACTGTGAGCAGGCCCACAGTGTCCTCTTGATTAAGGAGTATTCAAAAAATTATAATAATAATAAAACAAATAAAAGAAAGAAAGAAAAACAAAAAAGAAAAAAAAGAAGAAGATATAAATAAATAAATACCTGCAGCTGCTAAGCTAAAGCGAGCCTTAAAAATTAAGAATAAATATATAAAAGAATAAAAAAAATCATGTAGTTTATATCTTTATGTGTTAATTTCTTATCTTAACTGCTCTGGGATTAAAGCAACATTACTGAAAGTCATATTACTCAGGGACGATTAGCAAATGTTAGCTACTATACCATCAAAATATTGTATAAATCAAATAGTACGTCATAAATAATACAAAGACACAGTAAAACCCCTCATTGTTTATACGTATATGAATCTTTTAGTTCATACATTTAATTTTATGTTTTCTTTTGAGGAAAAAAAAGTAAATTCTTCTCCAAACTTTCAAGTGAAAACTTTAGCATTCTGTTAGATAAGCTAATTTGCATTCTTAGCCAACATAAGCATGAGCAAGCAACTAGTTATCTTAAGTTAGAGGAAGAGTAGTTGGTGAAACACTTAGCATGGCTCTGTTGCAAGGTTTAACAAACTTTCAGCCAAAATCTTGAAAACATAGTAGTTAGCATTATGTTAGTTACTCCTTTTTAAGTTGTGAACTCTTTTTTCATAGAAGTCAAGGTTAAAATACCTTTAGGATGATTTCATGATAAGAAACTCACTGAAGCTGTCACAAAAGCTAACTTTAGCACTCAGCCAATCCCCAGCTAACATCACCAATCAGCAACTAGCTGACATTACTGCTAGCTTGGACATAACATCTACCTATTGTTGATTTCATGGCAAGAACTTCACTGATAGCCTATTAGCATTTACAGCTATGTCACAAAAGCCAACATTAGCACTCAACCAATTCCTTGCTCACATCACCAACAATCAATTAGCTTAAATTTCTGCTTAACTATAGCATGTCAAAACAGTATGGAGACCAGGGAAGTCTGCATTACTTCCACTTTGAAACATTTAGACTGTATTCAAAGACGGCAGCGCAAACCAAAATAAAAGTTACACACAGAATTAAGCCTTAATTATCCAATTTTGTTGTCACTCATTTTAATTTGATGATTAAAATAAAGAGAAACCAGATAGAAATGATAGAAGCTTCCGTTAGATTTCTTGGAAGGACAGTGTTGCTGAATCAACAGCAGTTTCCTGTGTGGGCATAGACAGATATTGCAACTGCCAAAAATCTGCAATATCTCATAATATAATAGTTCATAATCAGAGTCTTTACAGATTAAATTTGCCTTGTCAAGATGTAAATAACATATGCATATCATCTGTCAGCCCTCTTCCTTAAGATGACTCTTACTGCTTCTTGGCTCTCAGCTTATTCTGTCCCTGTTTTGTCACCTTTGAAAAAAAAAGATTTAGTTGACAGATGTTTTTTTAAACAAGTGTTTTCTTTAATGCAGCCATCACTCTCTATATATATATATAAAAAAAACACTCTGAAACACACATATACCAGCTTGGCCTCGAGTTCACTACTCTTCTTTTGCTAGAATGAAAGCACAAGCACCTGCAGTGCAAACACTTACATTGCACTGGGCTCCCAGCTTGAAGTCTCTTGGGTGTTTCATTTTGCAAACAGGAAAAACTTAACTCATGAGTCTGCAGATTCTTTCTAAGACTCTGGGCAACTTAAACTTTAAAAAACTTAAAAATCAATCACTAAAATATGGCTTCATCCCATGCAGCAGATTGTAGCGATCTTAGCCTCTAACTTTTCCCCAGAAGTTGTTGGAAACCAACTCCAAGAAGTTTGGGCTTTCCTTTTCGCTATGCGACTCGTCCCCCTTACCATCTGTAGCTCTGTATTTTGCCATTAACTTGGACTGATCGTTGCGCTCTGCGGCTAACAGAGGGTAAGGATGGAAATCAAGCTCACCAACTGCACTCGTATATCTACCCTCAAAACCTGGAACACACTCCATCTGATTCCCCCAGTCTGTTAGTACAACAATAGTGCAGTCACTAACAAAACCACAGTTTCCCCAAGACCTTCAGTTCACTGACTCAGGTATCAGAAACATCAAATTCAGCCCCCAAAGTGTCAAAACACCAACCCTAAAGCCCAAATCTCATCACATGAATGCAATCAAGGGGTTTAACTCTGCATATGCTCGCTCAAGATGTCAGCATGTCAGCGTTGGGCTCTTTGAAAACCGTCATCCAAGAAATGCGATCGCACTAAACAAATCCCATGCGCAGTAACCTTTAACAAGCATATTCATGTCAATTTGTCTCCAACTACCCTGCCTCACTGTGTCCCGTGGTGTACACTGAACTTAACTTTCTCATTTTCCCATTTTCCAAATTAAAAAAAAAAGAAAAAAAAAACATTTTGACAGTTTTTTTCCCTAAGAGGGAGCGTGATAACCTCTGATTTATTCCACCAAATGGAACAAGGATTTTGGGTTGTAAGATCTGCATTCAAATCAAGTCAATATTAATTTTGGCTCATAATTTAGTTTCCACAAAACGGCTCCCTTGGCATATCTAAAGTGAACATTTGTTACAGAGTATACATGCTTTGTTAGTGTAAGTTGCAGGCTCCATCTGGCGATGCTAAAAGAATTAGTCACAGCCATAAGAGTTAGGGAGCACAGACGCGGATGAAGACAACCTGAAAAGCTCATTAAAGGAATACAGGAATCATTTTTTAAAACACATAATGGCACGCAAACTCGTTTGTGTGCCAGAGTTCTTTAGAAACATATTCAAACTTGTAATGTAGAAATGAAGCCTGTTAGCTTAGTATTAAAACTGGCAGCAGGGACAGCTAACAGTGTTCAAAAGCAAAAGAAGAAACATTAAAAAAAAAGGTAACAGACCTCTTCCATTCACGACTGTACGCCACCACCAGCCAATCAAGTTTCACTTTACATCCATCGTTAAACTACTTCATGTATGCACTTCACTCCTGAAACTTTACTGCTGTGGGCTCCAAGTTTTAATGCAAACAGACATATTTTTCACCATGAATTAAGTTAGACTTTTCCCCACTAGCTCGGGGGGCAGTGCCACTTTCCACCTCAGTGACTGTATCTGTATATTGTTTCCTAATGTTGGTTTGGTCAACTTGGACAGCTTTATACATGTTGTAGTGATGTTAACACAGAAATAGCCGCAATCACTGTCAGACTCCTCCTCCTTCTGAGTGGGCCACCAATAGACTGTAAAAAAAAAAAATGGACTTCATCTTGCTTGGCTCAAACTGAGGTCACCACAGAAACTGCTCCCCCTGGTGGCTGGCTGCGGTACAAGACAAAAACTACACCCTCTATTCATTCCAGATGGGATGTGGTCAAACTTAAAAAAATTTATTACACCTCGTAGAAACGTTTCTCACATCCATTTGCTGGGGTGATATATTATTGGGCTGCATTCTGTTCAAGTCCTCTTTTTTCTGAAATGTTTCTTTTTCATTAGTTATCAGAGGTTAAAAACGGGGTTTTACATCTCATTTAAGAATGATTGACAGCTGCCGTTCATGTGTAGTTTTTTCGGGAATAATAAAATACATCAGGAAGGAAAGTTAAGAGATTAGACTGTCGAAAAGAAAAAAAAAAAAAAATATATATATATATATATATATATATATATATATATATATATATATATATATATATATATATATATATATATAGTCACCTGTTTCCACTCAGATTTTCCCAGAGTTCCTCATAAGTCTCTACTGTGCAGACTGGCTGCACAATGGCGGCTCCCGTGACGGAGGTTTTTTTGGCTTCAAAACCGTACAATGGTTAAAGGCGGAGCCACACTGTCCATTCTATATACAGTCTATGGGGCTACCCAGCAGCCTCCTTGTCAAAAGAAATGCAATATTTCAAGTTGTGGATACTTGTCCACTGTAAAGTGAGTATGTGAAAGGCAAGACTGCTACTACTAAACATTAATTGTGCTTTATGACAGTTTCTACTTGAGGCACAAGCATTGGGTTGGAGTGAAGAGACAGCAGCTTTGCCATGAATACCAGCTTCACTTTTCTATACAGTGTAAGTAGATGTCCTCTTCTCTCTATAGGGATGGTTTTTCTGCATACCACCAAGGCCCAGTGAAAAATACTGGAAGGTACTTCTCTTATGCACAAAGAACATAAGAATTCTTATTTCATGCCCTTATTGTAGACATCGATTTGTAGAGATAACCCACAAAATGACAGTCTAACCCAGGCATGAGCAGAGGGTATGGAAAATATATTGTGTTGAAAATATTCAAAGAAATGCATTACTGCTATCAGAACAAATTGCCCACTTAAGCTGGCCTACAACTACATTACAAAGGAGAGGTCTCACCACAATCATTTACAGGAGAGGCATAATGCCTGAGAGAGATGTTAAACTAGAGAGGCTGTGTTTCTGTGCAGCAGGGCTGCAGACGAGCAAGGAGAGGTTGTCGCCTATTGATGGCAGATGGTGTTGTTCTCTCCGACAGATATAAAACAAAATAAGCCAGATGTTATAAAGTTACCACCACAAATCAGTGGGGTGTCATGTCAGCAAGGAAACGATGGAATTGAAGAGGAGGTGGAATTGATCTGCGAAACTCTAAGATCTTTAAAATCTAATCAGTTTATTCTCATGAGATGATTGTTCCAAATTTAAAAAGGACTAGATATATGCCTGATCGTTATCCACAACTGAAAATGAGATTATGAGCACCGATACAGGTTATTTTTAAATGCTATTTCTGAGATTCCTGATCAGGTCGGACAGGACCGGACTGATTTACGGCAGACAGAAATCTTTATGACAACACTACACCAGCTGATAAAGTTTAGAGGAAGTAGAAGTTTTTTACTCTGCTGAAAACTATTCCTTTGATTTATTTAGTAGTGATGGTGGACACTGGAGCTGAACTGTCAGACAGAAAAAGGACGTCAGAGCAGAAGAAATCTAAACTTAAGGGTGCTAGCATGGGCTAAAGGTTAAAACACAAGCTAAAAAGTTAACTCCAACCCACATGCAGCAGTTATTCTGCAGTGATCTGATCATACTTGAGAGTCGGCCAATAAAATGAAGAGAGAGGTTATGTTAGCTCTGCTTGGTAGATGAGCAGGACATGAGGATTCGCTAACGTTACACATTAGCCTATGGATACGTCAGACACCGGGCTGTGAGTAGCAGGAAAATAGCTGGCTATTCACTTAAGATACAAACTGATACAGTGTGCTTGTTGTCAAGTTAGCCTACAGATACCACCCAGAGCACCAGCAGGGCTAAATATAGTCGGCTAATTAACTACAAACCAACAACGTTTGCTTGTTGTCACGTTTCAAACAACAGCGCTGTGTAACTGTTGATAAATGCCTTACCTTGTTGCATTGTATCTGGTAAAAAAAGTTGTCTTGAACAAAGAAAAGTAGTGTCAAAAAGAAAATCCACTCTCCATTCACATCCAAAACAAACACATGCTTTGTTGTCACGACAGTGTGCGCACGATTCCAGCCAAAAGGTATCACAGAGTCCTCACAGCCTCTTTAAAAACAAGGAGTATCTGAGCCTAAAAGTTCTGGTTTTAGCCAGTCAACAAACAGGTTTGAATGTAAGTCGGGAAGCTGTACAGGTGCTTAAAGGTGTTTTGAGGTGCTGCCACATCACACATCTCCTTCTGTTTTCAAGGCAGAGTTAAGCTAACTGGCTGTTTGCTGCAGCTTTATATTAGACATCAGAGTGGTATTGACCTTCTTGTATAATCCTTGTACTGAATGTGAAGAAGTCTGTTTTATTCAATCTGACCTTTACCTGATCTCAGAAATGCACCAAACGCAGCGAAACACAACAGAGAGGGAGAAGGGGAGGTGATTCACCGCTTGATTTATGCTCCAACTCGAGACACACTTCATTTTATTATTATGTGAAAACGTTGTTAATGAAACACAATAAAGAAAGAAATGTGAAAATCTGTGGGGGCATGTGTGCCAGACTGTAATGGGATCCATATCCTATAAACCACATTGTCCTCAGGTGTCTCCTAATTCACAGCTGTGCATTTAATTCACACAACTAACTGCTTTTCTCCCTCACAGTTGGGTTTTAAATCTGCAACTAAACGTGGGAAGGAGCCAATGGGCAGATGAGATCACAAAAACTGGAGATACTTAACTCCTTGGCACAGACATCACTTACAATCTGCCAGATATCAGTAATTAATTACCATGAGCAAGTGGCATGATTTTATCAGCCATGGAAAAAATTGGAATTAGGAGGGGGTTTATCAGCGTCTATTAATGCATTGTCAGGAGCCTCTAATGGGCTGATGAATATATTAGTCGTTCTGATTTGGATGAATGGTTGTCGGGTGTGCGTGTCCTGGCTACTGGGCAGCAGAAGGGGGGAAAAAAAAAAGAAGTGTTAAACCAAAAAACACTCAAGCTGGAAGAAAACCATTCAGAGCCTGGCGAACGAGCAAATGTGATTACTTTACAGCGAGGACTGTTGGATGGCTTCTTTGAAAAAATGCAAATAAGCCCTCCGTAAAAGCATGAATGTTATTAACTTCATAATTATTTCTTACTCTTGAAACATTAGCGATGACCTCAGCGCTTCTCCTTGTTTTTTTTTCTTTTTTTTTTTTTTAAATCCATTTTGTAATTAGCATCAATTTTGAAGCACAGTTGGGAAAAGGTACTAATTTATATCGAAATGTCCCTCTAATGTGCCTTTTATATCTTTTGTCTGATTTCCCTGGAGTTTGTAAACAAATGTATTCTTAGAATAAATCATACTGAGTATAATAAACCACCAGGAGATTAAAGCTGAACGTTAAAAACTGAGTCTAATTACAATTGCAAAAAGAAGCTTTTTAGAAACAAACAGAATTAAGCTCTGGGTCAGCAGTGATGGTACAAGACATGAAAAATAAATTTAATGCTGAAAGTTGGTTTTTTTTTTTTTTTTGAGAAATAAAGGCCCTAAATGCAGCCAAATTCTGTTTACCCACATAGTGACCCCAACATATTTTCACTTTAAACGTTTACAAGGACCAACCGATAGCACAACAAAACAGAGACGACTGCTAGTGAGGGACACTAGGTGCTCTCTTCTTTTGTGATATCAGAAATAGAAATTGCTTTTCGCCTGAACTTGATTTGTTTATCAGTTTTCAGATTATTCTTTTGGCTGCAAAAAAAAAAAAAAAAAAAAAAAAAGCCTTCAACCTCCTATCTGCTGACAGAGAGTGATGTGTTTACAAAGCGTATATTTCTCCTCTGGATCTCCATTGAGAGTGTGCGAAAACAGGAAACACAAAGAGGCCTCTCGGTGTATCTTCAAAGTGAATCCTTTAGCTCAAATCGAGATGGGTTGCACGCAGTGTGTTTGCGAAGTTGCCACCTTTGAGGTTTGTTTGATAATAGCCATCCATTTTCATCTATAGCAGACCGGTGAAGTGTGGGGGGGCTCCCTCATACTGACACATCTGCAGCTTATCACCCGCGCACATACATGAAAGAGAGGATGATTCAGAGGGAAATGAGAGATATTCTGACAGATTCATTGTGTTGTGTTTGCCGTGCGGCGGTCAGTGATCTGTGACAAAAGCCTGTAAATATATGAGCTGTTCTAGTTTTATGAGTCAGATTTATTCTCTCGGCGGAGCAAACTTTCATCTAAATGTCAATGTCAAGAGATCCTGACAATTCGTAGAGCTGGAGCAGATTTATCATCCCGGTAAGTTTTACACAGTTTGTCTGGCAACTTCGGAATATTTAACCTCGGATGTGTCACTTTGAGACATCATGAGGACACAGTTTGAAAATAAGGTGTCGCACCTCTAAATAAAGCACACTGCATGTAGAGAAAAGTTGATTCTTGTGTTTGTAAGCGCCTTAAAATATCTGCGACTGCAGAGCCTGGTCTCGCCTTCCTTACAATGTGTGTACAGTAAGTGCATGTCATCTCGCGGTGGCGTTGGGTCACCTTGCGGGTGCAGCTGAGGTATTAAGAGATTAGGGGCAGAAGCTCACCCTGTGGAAGGTTCTGGTCTGGGTGTGCAGCCGCATGCCCGGACCTTAATTGGCTCTTGTGGCAGTGAGTGCCCCGCCGCTGCTGAACCGAGTGCTGGTCAGGGGTCGGCCGCAAAACAGGCCCGTCCTGTCATCCTTCCTGTCAGCCTGAAGGTCAGCGCCGTGGACCAGCATGGCAGGAGGAGCGAGACTCAGCCACTTACCACAGAGTGCCGACAGTTGTAGTACAGCGACCTGTGGATGAGACAGAAGGTTTTAGAGGTGGAGGAGGGAAAGTTTTAAAGTCAGCCAGACTTGCTGGTTCTTCCATCTGCGGCTGCTGCACTCCGAAAAAAAAAAAAAAAAAGTTTCACATTTCTGTCTGAGGTGACCGATGGGCTTTTTAGCTTTGTATTGCACACTTGTCACTCCAAGAATCCCAGGGTTGAGAATCAGAGCTGGCCATGAAATGATCCACGGGGCATTGATGGATGTAGAAAGCAACGCGAACCAGGAGAGCTGACAAATTAAAGCAAAAGGGAGAAAAACGCAGCTCTGAATCCATGATAGAGCTCGCGCCTGGGGCTTAGATAGAAGATGGAAGTTTAAAACACTGGCAGATTTTAACATGATTCACAGTCGTGTGTGCGGGAGACATCTGTGTGAAGAGAGCGAGAGAATCAAGAAAAGAAGGAAAAGACAGACAGAGAGAGACAGAGACAGAGAGCTTCTGGGAAAAAAAAAAAAAAAAAAAAAAAGAAAGCTCTCCCAAAAGAGCAACTCTTTAAAAGATGTTGCTGAATAAAAAAGCGCATCTAATAAGTAAAAGTAATTAAATTTTCCTCCCAGACATCTTGTGTCACACACACACACACACACACATCTTATCCTGCTGTTCTTTGCTGCAGACAAAGATAGGCAGTAAAGCAGGAAGGGGAGTGCCTGAATGAAGATATAGGTTTTCTTCTGTGAAGACGAGGCCTTTTCAAGCCGTGTTGATTAAAATGTTGTATCAAATGCTGCGCTGGCATTCCCCGCGTCTTTTACTGCAGCTCTGAATCTAAAGCAAGGACAAACATGGCCATCACAAATAAGCTTTTTTTTTTTTTTTTCCTCGCCATGTCATACCTTTGCTTTCAAGTTTCTTGGCATTGCTGAATGTGCAGTTGTTCTTTTCTGTTTTCCTTTTAATGCCAAACCGAACATGAACGCACGGTTTTAATGTAAACACGATTTTAATCCCCCAGCATGTGAAACGTTTTTCTTTTATGCAGAACTCATTATAAAAAAAAACGAGCATGGAGCATCACATAAACATGCTTTTTGGATTTGTTTGAAACAATTTATGGGGAAACTGAATGAATTGTGAAGAGCGCACGCACACGCAGAGAGGAGACATTACATTTTATTGGTTATTTGCTGAAAGTAATGAAGAAATGATTTCAATCCAAATGAAGAAATGAATGAATAAAGAGGAGAAACACAGACCAGTGCTGGATTTATAAAGGGACATTTCATAGAAATGAAATGAATTCTTGAATTCTTTATCTACAGGTAAGGCTTTAAGGTTTAAAAATGGAACATCGAAGTTACATATGTGGGGAAAATTCTTCATGTCCATTTTTTTTCAGGGAATGAAACTATAGCTTCAGGATTATATGACCCTTACTTTTTACCTAAAAATAACATTTGAGAGGCAGTTTTTTAATTCAGTTGTATTTGTATCGCACTTTTAAGTCTCATAGTTTTCACACAAGCACAATAAGTGAGAATTGATCTTGTTACCAATCTGCCCATCTGATTATGATTATGATATTGCTGTCTAGCTGTAGTTAAAACTTGTTTTTGATGATCAAAACCCTTTAAAAAATGTTTTTTTTTTTGTTTTTTTTTTAAACATTTATTTTTATTTTTAAATTTTAAACTTCACATCTTCATCAAAAATGTAGTTTTCTTATAGAATTAGACACATACAAGTTTTGGATATCTTTAGTTTTACTCTCAATTTATTTTCACCACACAAGACTTTAGATCCCTGGTTAATTGCTGACCTGTCACCAGCAGAGAAAGGAGCCCACAGAAGGAAACACTGCAGAAAGTAGCGAGGGATTTTCAAACCAACAAGGAGCAGAGTAAAACAGACGTTAGAAAACGGAAATCTGAGGAGAAAGTAATGTTTAATTTGATTTATTACACTAAAGCAGGCAAATAGAAAGACTTTGAGGTGAAATGTTAAGTTTAATGTAAATTTGACCCACAAGGCTTCCATAGCAAGGTTGATAAGAATGCAATAAGTTTCCCCACTAACTTCGCCGTGAAAGCACTACCAGCTTAAAAAGATTGTTGTTTTTAGCTTTTAAAAGCATTCTTTTAAATCAATAATAATAATAATAATAATAATAATAATAATAATAATAATAATAATAATAATAAACTTTATTTAAATAGCACTTTTCAAAATCAATGTTACAAAGTGCTTTACAAAATAAAAACAAACAGTAAAAAGAAATAAACAGTAAAAGAAAAATGTGAGGAGGAGCTGAGAATACAACAATATAAAAAGGCTAAAAACCACTACCAGATAAAGAAGAGGAAAACATCAGAAGAAATAAAAACGAAATTAAACGAAATTAAAGCAACCAATAAAAGGTTAAAGCAACACAAGATAACAGATTTAAGATCCTGTCCATGATACTGTTGAATGAAAAAGTTAAAAATAAAGTAAATGCAGCAGTCAGACCACTAAAACACGCTAAGCTAAATTCTCCATTAAAAGAACATTGATAAAAAAATGTGATTTTAAAAGAGATTTAAAAGAGGACAAATGCTTGGTGTAAACTTGTTTGTATCTTCAGTTGTTAGCTGGGTAAAATGCAGCATCATGCAGACATGTGTCTTTCAGTAGCTAATGCTAGCCGAATCAAGCATTAGCTACTGAAAGTCTGAATGTTCTTTTTTTTTTAGCAAAGAAATACACAGCAACACTGATTAAAGGCCTCATTGTTCAGGTAAAGCAAACTACTGACAGAAAATGTCAAAAAGTATCATGATTGTTTTTTTTTTAAAGGTAAAAAATTTACAACCCTTATCTTGCTATGTTTTAGCCAGCCTGCTAGCAATGCAGTGCTTCTTTCCTTGTTAAGAGCATAGCATAGCTGTTCTTGAAGTGAAATTAAGTTACATCATCTAAAGATGTGTTTGCAGCACAATTAAGTTACTTCATTTTTACACACAGGGAGGAAAAATACAGAGAATTGAGGAACTCCGTCAATCAACAATCTGTTACTTGGCTCCTCCTGGTACAAAACTTTAAGCTAGCAGCTTCTTTTAAACAGTCAAACATACACTAAAAAGAGACGCAGAGACAAATTTATCTCCATGTATTGGAGTGTTCAAGCATTTCATTTCTACTCTCACGCTGAATACGGCGAGGAATCATCATTCATAAGTGGCTCCTCGTGTACAGGAAATGCTAATATATGCCGCTTCCCACAGAGATAAGTCAAATCTCACACCCACACCAAGCAAAGTGTTCGGAGAGTTATTTCTTTCCTGCCTCGCACACTTCTGCGCTTTCACACACAGGTACACACACACACTTTATATCTATGCTGACATCCCGCATTGTTCTCCATCTGTATCTGATATTCCTATGGAGTGATAACGATTAGGAAACTCTGACACCTCTTTGATTTCCAAGATTTAGCCGATCCATAGAGATATAATTGGTCCCAGTCCAAAATAGTTTCACAAAGGTAACACAACCCCCCCATCCCCAATACTGCTCGCCTCCTCAGCTGCACAAGTTGTCGAATAATGACACAATTTCCTCGACTCTCTGCCTCTCGCAGGGTTTATTAAGAGCCTCGTGCAAAAGAGGTGCTACAAATGTTGTTATGCTGTTGAAAATAAACACGTCTATCACATAGAGCGTCAACAGTTTAGGTAATGAATTAAACATTGGGCTGTTCGAATTTCATGTTTTCGCCCTACAGATAACTGATTATTATTGCTGTTGACACTCTGCGTACCTTACAGCTCAGCTGCACATTGACAAGCTCACAAACACACACACACACACACATACACCTGAGTTACTTTCATGTCAAACTGCAGTTAATATGCAAGTTCGGGAATTTGTTTATTTACATGTACTTTATGAGCGTTAGCAAACTGAAATGAGCCATATTTACTGCACCAAATAACAATGCCAATCTGAAACTTTTATGAAGAAGCTCGGTTTATAACGTGCATCCTGAATCTATCTTATGCTAACTTTGAATGGCAAATGTGACCGGTGAAAATGAAGACTTGTTTAGAATGGGAAGATTTAAAGTGTACAACCTTGCCTGGAAAGGTGTCCAAATTTATACAGATACATCCAAATGCTGGAGTTGTTTCTATGTGGCTGTCCTTGTTTGTTTGACGTTTAAAATACTGAACACAATACAAATAATTCAAAAGCTCCAAAGCTACTTTTTGAATTATGAAATAGCCTCAGAAAAAAAGTTGTGCTGCTTAAAAGAGAAAAAAAAACACAAGGTCAGACTGAGGCCCCACTAAATGTAGTCTGCTCCCTGGTACGCGCCTTTCCCATTACTAATCAGCCCTGCCTCACTTTTTAAGTGCCTTGTCTTGCTCTTTCCTTACAGATTGTGAGGTATTATACTCATTTGTTCTCAAGAGAAGCTGAGCGTAATTAATGTTTTGAAACAACTACAGATTTGAGAGCTGACCCTCTAACCTTCTAATCCATAAGCTAAGTGGTTTCACATTTTTCAGACCAAAAAATCTCCTCCTGTAGGAGTTATGATTACACCTGATCTGAACCAACACCCTCACTGAAATGATGTGAAGAAAGTAGCCAAAGGCTCAGCATGATCCATATACAGCTACATCATTTCCATTTCTAATCATACTAATAGGATAGCTTTAAGGATAGCACTGTCAGTGTGGCACTCTGTCACTTGGTTCACATGGATTGGTTATTTATTGTCCTCAGGTGATGGATCTTTATGAATCTGGCTATTCTTGATTTTAGAGACATATGGATTATTTTTTTCTAATAAAAATATTTCAAAATCAACGGGGCTGGTTGTACTGAATGTTTGAGCAAACATTTAGTGTTCTCTAAGAGTATGCAAAAACGTTTTTTCTTTAAATATTTTTTACACCTGGGTTTCCAGTTATCATTCCTGTTTTTTAACATAGGATTGGAAGTACTTGTCTTATTTCCCTAGGAGATTTGTGGCATGGAGTTCCCACAATTACACCAAAGAGACGCCTCATTAGTTCCTTTCACATGAAGCAAAGGTGGAAAAAAAAACATTTTTTTCATCTTTTTTTTCCTTTTTATTTTGCCATTTTACTTTGTTTTATTTCTTTTTGCTTTTAATTATTGTTTCTTTTAATATGTTTTCCTGACCTTTTCTATGTGAAGCACTCTGAATTGCCTTTTTGCTGAAATGTACTATATAAATAAACTTGCCTTGCCTTGCCTATCAGTCAAGGCATTATTTTTTTCAGCTATAAATAAACCCACTGCTCCAACTTAAACAGAAAAAAATACACTAATGGTTTTTGCAGGCCTCCAAGATGTCTGATTAATCATGTCATTTGGATCCTATGAAATCACTAGATTGTCAACCTATCCACACACGAGAACCTACTCTTCTACCCAGAAGGGCTTGTACATTTTTTGGGTACTTTCAATATAAAGGTTGTTCTAACTGGTCACTCTAAAAGTTGCCTTATAGAGCTTTAGCCAGAAGACACAAGCAAAACAAGCAAGGCAAGGCAAGGCAAGGCAATTCAAAGTGCTTCACATAGAAAAGGTCAGCAAAACATATTAAAAGAAACAATTTAAAATTCAATTAAAAGAGCAAAAAGAAATTAAAGAACGTAAAATGGCAAAAGGGAAGGTTAAAATATATTTAAACAGGATTTAAAATATAAGCATTAAAGTCACAGTGCAGAGTGTAGAGGTGTGCAAGAAAATTGATATTAAAATGATTTGTTTAATTAGAAGCAGCTGTAAAAAGGTGAGTCTTCAACCTGAATTTATAGGAGCTGAGAGTTTCAGCAGACCTGATATTTTCTGGAAGTTTGTTCCAGATATTTGGAGCATAGAAGCTGAACGCTGCTTCTCCATGCTTGCTTCTAACTCTTGGGACTGAAAGTTGACCGGATCCAGATGACCTGAGTGATCTTGATGGTTCGTACTGGATCAGAAGATCACTGATATATTTTGGCCCTAAACCATTTATTGCTTTATAAACCAGCAAAAGTATTTTAAAATCTATTCTCTGACAGACAGGGAGCCAGTGTAAAGACCTCAGAACTGGACTGATCTGATCCACTTTCTCTGTGTTCTTGAGGACTGGAACAGCAGCATTCTGAACCAGCTGCAGCTGTCTGACTGATTTTTTAGGGAGACCTGCAAAGACGCTGTTACAGTCATCAAGTCTACTGAAGACAAAAGCATGGACCAGTTTTTCCAGGTCCTGCTGACACATTAGTCCTTTACTCCTCGACGCATTCTTTAAGTGATAGTAGGCCGACTTTGTAACTGTCTTGAGGTGTTTGTTAAAATTCAGGTCTGAGTCCATGATCACACCCAGATTTCAGTGGTTTTTAACTTGAATGTCTGGAGCTGCTCACTGACTTTTAATCTCTCTAGCAATCACATAGTTTGTTTTTAGATACTGTTGTGTTACTGTGTTCTGGGAGCCAATGAGGTTTTGTACGTGGTATAACAGTGGAAGGGTCTTTGCACACACACCAAAACACACACACTGTTCTGACTAATGTCCTATTTACACAATCTGATGGACCAATCTCCACTACAGCACATATTTTATAAACTATGGTGACACATCGTCCCATCAAGCCCCACACATTTTTGAACAGGTGGTGTGATCAGGGATCCTGTCATCCTCAGCCTTGTACCGAGTCACTAGTGCAGTTATAGAGTATTCTTTATGAGGTGTTTGATTAGAGCATAAGCGCACCAATCGATGATGATGACATTCTCATCACCTCTGCAGGCAGAACTGACACTCCAGTCTTTGCGTCTTCACAGAAAAAAAAAAAGTGAGAAATGTAATTTTGACTTTTCAGGTGTTGAAAGAGACTGTGATATCACCTGGCTCTGTACCCCTCCCACTGATGTGGAATATTTCTGCAAACAGATCAATATACCCCACTAAAGAATACAAAGTCAAAGTCTATTTCTCCTTGGGTTTGTTTTTCATTTAACAACGGGTAAATATCAGAGGAAAGTCTAATTAAGTCAACTCAATATGTGCAGTCTGTATACTTTCTGCTTGCACATGAATAACTTTAAATCACTTGTAGAATACAAAGTGAGGGTAGGCGTAGCAACTGCAAGTCTATTTTTGCAACATCACTAAGTGGAACCATCCTCCCTCTGGCAAAGATGAAAAAAAAAAAAAAAAACATTTGGAGAAGAGTCTCAGTCTGAACCGGATGGATTGGTTTTACCGATCTTACAGGAATTACCAATGAGCTTTCATCTGAGTTTCTCTCCTTGAATTGCATTTCTAAAGTTATTTATATTCAAAACAGCAAAAAGTTGAGAATTGTTTAAAAGTTATAGGCCTTGTTTGCATCGCTCAATTTATTTTGTTCAGCTTTAAAGGTTCAACACTAATTTTCCAATCCTAGTCATGGGGCCCAATAGGAATACACAATTCTCTCCTAAACTTTTATGAACTTAATCATTTTACAGAAGAAATTTCTCTTTCCAGTTACTTACAGTTAAGTAATTGATTTACTTCCATTCTATTAATTCCAGATTAATTACTTCTCCTTTGATCCGCTCCATGATCTCCGTTGTCTTTCCAGAGTAGTCTCTTCAAACTACCGCAATGCATTCTCTATTCGAGTGTGAGCTCAAGTGTGAGCTCTATCATCTCACATCTTGTCATATCTCTGCTGATCTCTCACCTAAAGTGAGCATCACTGCCATCTACAGTAGTTTGCAAGCCTGATATTGATAGACAAGCTCCACCGGACAGCACCCCTACCAGCTGAAATACATAATTGACATCTATAGACGCAGTCAATGGTTGTTATCGAATTGACGTCTGTAGACAGTGGATTTTTTGTTGTAGGACTGAGTTTAGGAGCTGAACTCATGAAAAGACACAGAGCTTGAGAATGTAACAAACACCAGAAGAAACGCATGGAAAGCAACTACAAAATACAACTGAAACATTAAGGACTACACTAAGAAACAAGAAGACAAAAACACACCAGGGAAACAACACCAAGAACCACAAGAAACACTAGGAAATGGGGAAACCCAAAAAAACATAAATCCATCATCACAGACATTTTTTATATGTTTTATGTATAATTTTTTATATTATATTTTTTATATTTTTTATTTCTGCCGCAAAACGTTTTTTTTTTTTTTTGTTTGTTTGTTTGTTTGTTTGTTTGTTTTTTGGGGGGGGGGTTGGCTTGGTGTGTTTGTGACTTCCAGTACTTCCGGAGCCAGCCTCAAGTGCACACTCAAAGAACTGCAGATTTTAGCACTTCCGCATTATCTCTTAATTTCAGACCGGAGGTTTCCTCTTGGTTAAAGTTGGTGTTTTTCAAGATGGAAATACAGGCACTACTTCAACATAGTTGATGTAAAAAGCAAGAACAAACATGTGGAGTGTACTTTATGTCCCAGAGCAAAACTAGAGCCGTAATAATTATTATCTCTGGTAATTAATAACATTCATGAGGGAGTCTTTAAGTAACTAATTCAATTACTTTTTCAGGAAAGTAATGAGTAACTACAACTAATTACTTTTTTAAATTAATTTGCCCAAACTGGTGGTATCAGGAAGTATTGTTTTGATAGATTATGTTAACAGGAAGTGGTGAAATCATGATCAGTCCACTACATGTACTGTATTTTTTTTTTCTGTGGGATGATTTGATGTGTAACATATGTGATTGGCTTTTACCTTGTGTTGTTATTGCTAACTGAAATAAATAACAGCTGTCAAGGGACTTTGACCAATTAGAGGCAAGTAGTTACCACAGCCAGGAGATTGGAGCGATATCCAGGTAATACTTAAAAGTGAACTAAGCTTGCACACAAGCATTGTAACCACTTCTTCAGGCTTCGTGACCTATTCTGCAGCCAGCCACCAGGGGGAGCTCCAAAAGGTTTGGCTTCACTTCAAAGTAGCTGCTGTGCTGTCCATATTTATACAAAGCCTATGGTTGTGCAAAATCAGGGTTCTTATTAAAAGTAAGGGGAAGTGGGAGTTTTTCTTCAGGGCCATTTGTTCCTCTCAAACTCTGGTAGAGTTTAAGTAATCAGGTAGTCTTTGATTAGAAGTTAAGTCACGGCTGTGCTTCACACAGCATGAACTTTATTCACTGCAGTCTATTGCTAAACTAATTAAAGCTAACTAACAGTCCCTTACAGAGCTTAGACTGCTTTGTTCCAGAGTAGGAGAGAATAGACTCTTCAATCTGTGGAAAGGTTGTTCTCTAAATGAATAGGTATGGTTAAACTGCGCTGCCTAATCTAAAAGTACAACACCTTGACTTCTATTCTTCACAGACTGTTGTTGTTTTTTACCGTTACAATACATTGCAGGCAATAACGGAGAGAAATAGAGGAAGGAGGAAACGTGGTTTCTGTAGATGTTACTGCTGTTTAGCTTCTTCACAGGTGCCAGTTTCACTTTTCAACCTCTAATGAAATCTTCCTATTAAGCTAATTCATGGTTTATGCATAACAAGTCAATCTATTCGTATTTATTAATGGAGGATCCATGTTTGATTCGGTTATCGCCTCTCACTGTGTCATTATGTGATAATAATAAATGAGCACCATTAGTCCTGCGTTTATAATCATTGTTAGAGTAAAATTAATGTTTTCCCAAAGAAAATACATTTTCATAACATCATGATGGGGTTTCGCACAATAAGCCTTGAAGCAGCTGCAGAGGAAGACGATACCCAGCCACCAACCAACCCCGCTCTCCCTCTGTCTTTTTGTATTTCATTTCAAGATTATGTTTGGGGTGCATAATTATGACACTCATTAAAAGCTCCTATGCTGAAACAGCGTCAAATGGGGGGAAATATCCTTGGCTGCAATCCAACTCATTAGAATCCCCGATGACGCTTTATGGGATCAGCTTTTTTTATATTAGCAGCCACTATTTACTATACAGCAGAATGAAAATATTACTGTAATAACTTATAATTATGTGTGAGGCAAACTGTTCATTTGAGTCGCTGAAGGAGAAGCAGATTGAGAAGTGTGGCTCTGCGTGCCAACAGCCACAGAGGTGAGCGGGAATGGTGACAGCTCCAGCCTCGTCAACATGGTCATCTGTTATTTTGGCCCAAACATCAGAGTGCTGACAGTGAATGTAACAATACACATGGCTCAAAGTTTGGCTGGAAATGCACTGGAGCAGAGTTTTTTTTTTTTAAACTTTGTGAAAGAGGCTTTGGAGGAGTTACAAACAGGGGTCAGGAAAAAAATTCAAAGACTGGAGTGTTTCATATATTTTTAAAGAAGGAGCTTCACAGCTTCACTCCTGAAAATAGAATAAAAATATAGGCCTTATTTTAACTGTGATCACAGCAAATAAAGGCTCAAAATGCTAGAGTCAGAAGACAATTGGAATCAAAGGATGCATGTCCTTCAATATGTAACTCATACGCAAAAACAACTGCTATACGGAAGCCTTTGATTTCTTACTGAGGCATAAATAAGAATATTGTCTCTACCTCAGTCTGCACAGCCTATACAATGCTATAAAAACAGAGATTATCCAAGCTTGGAATAAAGAGTTTTGAGACTGGTTCTGACCAATAGACAGATAGCTTTGAACATGCTCACTACCAGCACGTTTAAAGCTCCTGTGAAAAACTTTTTGCTTTGTTGATTTTGGCGCCCCCTGTGGACAGAACAGTATGCCTCATAATGACACTAAATGAGTCTTGTTTCATGATGGTATTGTTTCCTTTTATAGGTCATAAACAAACACTATGGTTCACTTAAGCTTTTTCATTACTCCTCACAGAAGCTTTAAATTTCATATAATTACCATATTGTATATATTTGACTGGGGCTGCACAGTAGCGCAGCAAGAAGGTCGCCGGTTTGACTCCAGCTTCCTCCCACAATCCAAAACCATGCTCACGAGGTTAGCTGTTGATTCTAAATTGCTCTTAGGTGTGAGAGGTTGTCTGTCTCTATGTGTCAGCCCTGTGATTGACTGGTGACCAGTCCAGGGTACCCTGCCTCTCACCCTGAGCCAGCTGGGATAGGCTCCAACCACCTGTGATCCTGAGTAGGATAAGCAGATGATATATTCTACTGGTTGCACATATGGTTACATACAGGCTGGCTCATGTGACCAAAAGGAATCATTGTTACAATGTGTTACAATTAGTGGAAAAAGGATGCTTTGATTACCAATGTCAGTCAGTACGTTTACATGCAGCTTCAGAAATTTGACTATGAGCTGAGTCAGCGCGAGATCAGACTATTAAAATGCATGTAAGGTTAGTTGCAGGTTAGCAACGTTGATTGACGCACCTAGATAATGCGATTGCCATCGGGCTGCTGTTGGATTCAGCAGGTCTTGGTGAGCCTCGGCTTTCAGCCGGAAGAGGAAGTAGATGACCATGATAAATGGTGTCGCTGCGCTCATACAGTCTATGGCTCCAACACAACTAACACACACCATGACACATACATAAATAAAAACATTAAGAGCTACAGCTGCATCCATCTCGGCCATCATTGTTTCAATGTTGTTTTCTCTTCAAGTGAACCAAAACTAGTTTGATCCAAACGCAGCTTCGCTCATCAAACAAGGACACAGAGCTGCCCATCGAAGCAGAGTGAGACGTTCTTGGGCAAAAGTCCGAACACGGTGCTTTACGGCTGAAATACAATAATTGCGGTTCAGCTGCGTGGCTGGTCCGAAGGGTCACAGCTAATCCACAGCCATCCTATTTTGGATGCCGGAGCTGTGACACATCAATTCAGAGTAGAGAAGAAGAAGGAAAAACTACCCAAAAAGAGCCAGAGACTTTCAAAATAAAACAAACTGCGTCAAAACTAGATCGTATTTAGCTTTAACAATGCAAGAAAACGTCACAATGAGCAAAGACACACCAGGAATCAACAGGTTTGAGGTTTAACAGCACAACATGAATGAAAAGTCCTGCGGCTTGTCAGACTGAACACGCAGCCGGTGTGAGTTGACAAATGCAGTCAACATGCAGCAGAGCAGGGCTGTAATGCAGATGCAGCTGGTGTATTTGAGGTGTTATTTTAAAATGACCGCACACTTTCAACATTTTTCCTGTTCGGTACGGTCTGCTCTGTAGAGATTGACGCGTCTCTGCAGCGCACCCCGGCAAAAATAGACTCGCAGCTTAACAGCTATGAGCAGCCGTTGGTGGCACGCGCCTGAGATGGATCACAGTGTGGGCTGTGTGAATGCAATGATTGACAAGAGTGGTTTCTAAGTACGGCGTGCCGACGGATGATGGCGCTCACGCTGTATGCGTAAATTGGGGGTGAGAGTTTTCCCGTCTCAGAAAAATGGCAGAAATAAATTATGTATTCTGTGCAGCTTTTTTTTTGAAAGCCCTGAACTGTTTATAAGGCATCTTGAATCACTTTAATACAAATAATCAAAACAAGGACTTTGTTTTGAAAAGAGTGTTGAAAACTATTAAGCCCCTTAACTACAAGGTCCTTGAAAAGGTTTTTCCAGCCCAAACCTTTAAAACCGCTCTCCTCCAAAGAGATGAACAACCTCCCCACTCCTGAGTGACACATTACCAATTTTCATCATGCCTCTTTGAAGTAAGAGAAATTGAAGGTCGCTATCCACTTAAGTGCCTTTTAATCTTAACAGACAAAAGAGGAAGCGGGTGTCTAGATTACGTGCAGGTGGCTGCAGGCCTTGAGTATTTCTGCTATCTTGATTATCCAGCCAGAGCTTAGATGTTCTCTCCCCCTCGTGCTGCAGAATTAAATCCACAGCAGGTGAACTCCATCTCACTCCTAATTAAGAGTGTGTGTCCATGTGTGATATTGTTCCTTGTCTCACAACCCCAATCCGTTTGGAAAAAAACTCAGAAGACAAGGACGGAAACATTGCTCTGCTTGAACATATCTTTTTCCTCATGTAGTCTCTGTTTTTTTTTTGTGAATTCGCGGCTGTTTTGATGTATTCTTGTGTGCCGGCACACACATTTTACGCTTGAACTCCTGTGTAGTCTGACACCACTTTTGTTGCTGTGGCCAAACTCACAGCTCTAATTGTCTGCTCTGTCTGCCCCGTGTCTTTTGTTCTGACAAGGCTGCCTACAGGTCAAAGATCAGTGACCCTGCAGGTCATCCTGCAGCATCAGACTCATGACCTGCAGGGTCAGAGAGTCGGCCGAAGCGAATGCATTCACATTCAGCAGGGTTTCGATTCTGATTTGTTTTTACTGTCCTTCTACGGGGTTTAAAAATCATTGGTTCATTGAATTAACTTTAAAAAACTGAGACTGGAAGGCATCTGTGCTCGTCAATCTGCGTGTTTATCTGTGATTAACAAAAACACATGTACCGTAAGGTAATAGCTAAGTAATGCCAAACTGATTTTTTTTTTTTTTTTGCTTTGGCTGCAGATGAAATTGCTCCACCATCTATTGTTTCTGGAGCGTGCACACAGAAATCGTATCAGCACACGCAGAGGAGATGCATAAAACAGAAATCTATTGTCTCCCTGGTGATGTGATTCCGAGCGTTGGGCGATAGACTGAGCTGGGACGGGGATTGGCAGCATCTCAAGATGGCTCTGAGGCTTCTCTCACTGCCATGCTTTATGGTTAAGAAGCCAGCAAATTGGGAAAGTGGCTTTATCTAATTAGAAAATACATTCCTTTAGCAGGCAGTCCCCCAGGCAGAATCATCATTATTTAAACTGGCTGGCCTTGAGAGAAGCAGAAAGCAGCATTCAGATTCATATCTAATGCTCGCCATGGAAATGATGATGTGCAATGGATGTGCTTATCGTACAATTATTGGATTTATTCTTATTTTCCTTTTTCTTAATATAATACTCTTTCTCTCTATCACCCCTCTTGGACTCCTCATACCCTCAGATCTCTATTGTATATTAAAAGACTAAGTAATAATTATCGTTTTCATTGGTCGAGTTCCATGCTGTGGATCAAATGGCTTTGCAGATTGTGTCAGTATGTCGTTACTCCACATTAATGCATCAGGATTGGTGCAGAGGGCGCAGCAATCACCAGAGGAAATTGGTCTAAACCCCTTCAGGCTGTGCTGCCGTACACAGACGTGATATCTTGAACTGTAATTATGTGATATTCTCTGCAGCATATTAGCATCGAAATCCTCATTCAGAGGAACACAATAGCAGCACACTTTAATGTGGGCTGTTGAGGCCAAAGGCACAGAGGGATTAACACAGGACCTAAAGAAGAGATGCTGACTCAGACTCAGAGCGATGCAACATCGACAACTTCACACACACACACACGGCACAGAGCTTTGAATTTACACACAACGGCTGGAATTTTTTGCACTACTTTTCATTTTGCTCTGTAAATGTGTGTATTTTTGTAAGTTGGGGTGTGTGTGTGTGTTTTCCATGCATGTCTCTGTGCTCGTGTGCCTTTGTAAAGCCCACTTTGAGGTTTTTGTTTGTACAGTGAACAGTCTTTCAGTGTCTTAGCCCACTGTGAGCCCTCGTATCCCCCAGCACTGTTAATGAGGCCACTGGGAATGGACACGGAGGTGTGTGTCAACACATAAATCCTTTTAAGTTTGTCTGCATGTGTGTATATGAGTCTGTGTGTGGTTGTGAAAGAGAAGGAGAGATACAGAGAAAAACACCGGGGAATCGTTTTAGCTACTTTTGGATGATTGTCCCTCATTAACTGGGGGAAAAAAGAAGACAAGGACGTGGCCACCTTGACGTCAAACGTTGGTTGGTTCTACTATGTTTTGAAGTCTGAAATTCTGCATTTTGGCCCTCAATATTTTTGAGGCAGAGATGATTGTGTTAGTGTGGGAGGCTAAAGCTGGAGAGGATAATGGGTTTATATTTGCTAAGTCATGCGCTAAAGCTAGCTCTAGCTTGCTAGGACGGTGCATCTGTATTTCAAAGGGAACTGAATAATTCAGGTTCTGTGGATGCTATTTAGTTAGCGAAACACAGACTGCAATGTAAGCAAATATGAAACATGACTCAGTATCATAAAATATAATTCATCATTCTTTCTGTTATTAATTTAAAAGGTGACGTGCGTTACCTTTTCAGTTATCAACACAGTCCCCTGTTGTTTAAAGGGGCTGTGAGGACTATCTGTTTGAAGTGGATTACAGCGACATCTTTTGGCTGGAATCGTGCGCACACTGTCGTTTGTTTTGGAAATGAATGGAGATCAGATCTTCTTTTTAACACTACTTTTCTTTGTTCAAGACAACTTTTTACCAGATACAACGTAGGTAAGATATTTATCAGCAGTTACGCAGTGCTGCTGTTTGAAATGTGACAAGTAAACTTTGTCAGTTTGTACTGTAGTTTAGTAGCCGGCTATTTAAGTGCCACAGCCCAGTGGTCTGAGATGTATTGCAGGCTAATGTGTATCGTTAGCGAATCCTTATGTCCTGTTAATCTGCCAAGCAGAGCTAACGTAACCTCACTCTTCATTTTATTGACAGACTCTCAAGTTTGATCAGATCACTGCAGAATAACTGCTGCATGTGGGTGACATCAGCTGGACAGTTGGAACATCATCATCAACAGTTTCTTCGCTGCAGGATTTCGGTAAGTTAGCCTGTTACCTTGAGGCACCAAATTGGCTGAAAGCTATGGGCAGAGAGCTCTGAGAAGAGCGTGGGTTCAAACTTGTAGGCACAAAGCACCAGCCAGTCACAGCTCAGTACGGTAAGATTGGACAGAAATTTATAGGAAGAGAAAAGTATCTGAAAAATATAACTTTTACCTGCTGGGGCGATTGTTACAGTTGTTTAAAAGAGAGAAATCAACCAGCTTCTCTTACACACTGCTCACACATTGTTTACATACTCCCTGAATAAGCATGGTCCATTTTTTATATTTCACAAGCAGTGCTTTTTTTGCAGCATTGAGTGTGAAATGCTCCTAGAGTATGGATAAACTTGCATCAGCAACTTCTCTTTTGCTGTTTTGTTTACCTGTCGCTGCTCAGTGGCTGTTTTGCATGTGCAACTCCCAGCAGAGAAAGTTTGTGAGGATGTGAGATGGCTCATCCCTCAGCGACTCAGCTCCAATGTTCAATGCTCTGTCTGCTGACTGCACAAAAACACAAGCAAGATGAACGAAACAGACTTATTATCCTCAATTTGAATACACTGAAAGCTAATTTTGTTATTAATTTTGTTTAATGTGGAATAATATTACCTGGGAAATAATATTGGACCACAGTATGCTTTCACGTTAATTTAAAAGTTCTTTTGAGGTCTCTATGACGACACCTTGTCAGTTGACCAAGTTTTGTAGTGAGAAGAGAGATCTGCTGAAAATGGTTGTGACTGTAATGGCGGAGCTGAACTATGTGACAGGGAAAAGGACAGAAGAGCAGAAGAAAGTTAAATGGGAGAGTGATAGAGCATGGGCTGAAGGCTAAAACATGAGCTAAAGGCTAAACCATGAGCTAAACTGTTTGTTATAATCATTCCAACCCACATGCAGCAGTTATTCTGCAGTGATCTGATCAAACTTGAGAGTCTGTCAATAAAATGAAGAGTGAGGTTACGTTAGCTCTGCTTGGTTGGTGAGCACTTCGCTAACGTTACACATTAGCCTACGGATGCATCTCAGAGCCCCGGGCTGCGAGCAGCGCTAAAATAGCCGGCTACTAAACTACAGTACAAACTGAAACGTGACAACAAGCAACGTGACATCTTTCTATTTTTTCCTGTTGATGGGGGGTGCTAAGGGTAGCAAAGCATCCGAAAAACCGAACTTTCAGCTGCAAGATAAAAACCGCATTAACCTCAGATATAGTTGACACCTCATATGGTGTTACACTATGAGAATAATACGGACAAAAAAATAATAATCTCCGTTCATTTCCAAAACAAACACACGTCTTGTTCAGAGTCATGTCATCACGACAGTGTGCACGCAATTCCAGCCAAAAGGTGTCACTGCGATCCACTTCAAACAGATAGTCCTCATAGCCCTTTTAAGACGCTCAAATATATTTTTCAACAACAATGTTACGGTCTCCATAACCATAATCTAAACAGGCTCAAGACCGCAACATAAAAGGGACACCACAAGTAAGTTTAAAGAAAAAGAATATATTTTTATTGAAGATAAATCAATGTTCAGAAAAATAACGCAAGAAAACCCAAAAGGACTGGAGACTCCAGCCAAAATAATCAAAAGATAGGAAGCTGCCGGGCCAGCTATGCATTGGACCATCGTACCCAACAACTTCCCCTAACCTAAAAAAAAAACAACCGCAAATAAATCCTAAGGAATAAATCCAAAGAAAAACCGATAACTGGACTACCGGGGGTCTCCAGCCCAAACTAAAACAATAAACCTGGATAATGAGAAAGGAAGCAGAAATCCAAAACTCCAAACAAACAGACAAACAAGCATGAAAACCTGTGTGCTGTTCACAGGTGAGAGAGGAGGACTCTGCCCCGTCTGTCCCCTTAAATCACCTCCGCCTACCTGAGCGCTAATGGCAGTCAGGTAGGCGGAGGAAGCAGGCAGAGGGAGGAGGGACCAGAGAGGCAGAGAGAGAAAGAGAGAGAGAGAGAGAGAGAGAGAGAGAGAGAGAGACGTAACAAACAAATAGATTTTTTTTTTCTCCACATCGCATAACTCACCCATAGATCCGCCCCTGGATTAAAGCAACCTGAGCTCCCATAACCCTGATCCCCTCCATTGATGCATCACTTCATTCAAAAGGAGCCCCAACCAAATATTGAAAGCATTTATGAGACTGATGACATTTTGAGTTTTCTTTAACTTTAAGCCATAACTATCACAATTAAAAGAAATAAATGACAGAAAACTTTCACCCTGAGTGTGCTGAAGCTATATGATATGTGAGTTTCACTTTTTGAACTGAACTTCTGAAATAAATCAGCTTGTCAGTGATATTTGAATATACTGAGATGCACATGTTTGTGTTGTTGTCAGAGATAATCCATAGGAGAGGATTAGTGCCAAAGGAAGACAAATGCCACAGTGGTATTTTGCATTATTAAACTGGTCCAAAACTCTTTGTGTGTTTCTAATAAGAGCAGTACATGTGTGTGTCCACGTTTCTAGAGAACAATTTAAAGCAAAGCCGGGAGCCAAACAGAAAAAGCCAGGAGATCAGCATGCTATAGACGGGTAAATGTCTCCTGTGTACAAACATCCCTCGCATTATTAGATCGATCCTTTCATCCCTGCTCTGCTAGCGCCAGCCGGCTCGTCATTTCAAAGTTGAAACCCTCACTGGTGTTGTTTCACATCAGCAGCAGCAGCAGCAGCAGCACCCTTCGGATTTCACCGGCGTCTTTTTATTCCCCCACTCTAAAGTCCGAGTGTTACTGATGTGAGGCCCCGCTGAGAATCGTAGAGGTGAAAAATTTCTGTAGCGCAGCGACATTCGGTTAGGAGGAAATTAGCTCATGAATATGAGAGAGAAAAATGAAAGTGAAGTAGAAAAACAAGTGATGGCATCTTTAACTCTTCAGACTGTTGCATGTGCTGTTGAGACTGTTTGTTTTTGGAGTGTATGAACAAATACAAAGTTCATGGATGAATAATCGAGTTGAAATGGCCAGTTGAAAGGCCATTGACACTATCGGAGTGGAGCTTGACTCTCTGAAGGTAGTGTCAGAGAGGAGGATGCTGTCAAAGCTGCGTAGCATCCTAGACCAGTGGTTTTCAAGTGGGGGCCGGGGCCCCCTGGGGGGCCGCCAGAGGGTACCAGGGGGGGCCTCAGAAAATTGGAGGAAAGGGGAAAAATAGAATCAAATTATTTTTATTTTTTATCATTCTTTTTATACAACCATTGTCCTGAACGTACAACACATAAACTATGTAATCATCAGATTCTCAAGTTCCCGATTGTATTTAACTACAACTCGTGTGACAGTTCAAACTTGGGCAAGATGATGTCATCATCTGTGTCAACTGGCAGTTTACGCCTGTTATCAAGCTGCAAGCTAGCACAAAATGAAAAGGTTTTGACAGGAAAAAGACCAAAGGAGCAGTCCAACAGCCCTGCTGTGAAGGATTCTGCTGCAAAAAAAAAAATCTAAGAACTCATGGTTGACTAAAATTCAAAAATATGAGGCAGCATACATTGAGTATAGCTTCAAAGCCATACAGAAAAATGGCCATGATTGCCAGAAATGCGTCCTATGTCTGGAGCCCCTCTCAAACAAGTGTTTAAAACCCTCGAAACTTCAGCGTCACTTGATACAAAAACACTGGGCAGAGGCTGACAAAACGGTAGAATTCTTCAGATGAAAAGAAGAGCATTTGGTCAGGCAATCTGCTGCATTCATGCAGCAAGCTACCTTGCCCATGCAGGTCCTGAAAGCATCATTTTTAGCCTCATACCGCAACACAAAAAAACAAATCTTGGTTTGCATAGGGGGTCGCCTGTCAGAAGCTAATGCTGTTTGGGGGGCCTTGGCATGGAAAAGTTTGGGAACCTCTGTCCTAAACAATGTCTGACATCCACTCCACACAGTGTACTGGTTGGTCACAGGAGTGCTTTCAGTGCAAGACTGATCCCCCCCCCCACGAAGCACCACTGAAAGACACAGGCGATCATTCCTGCCTGTGGCCATCAGGCTTCATAACACGTCCCTTTGAATCGAACACTGGATCACACCTCGCCAATCCATTAATACACTTGAAATATCTGCTACACTTCACAGCAGCTGTTAACACTTGAAATAGCTGTTTTGACCTATCTGTTTAACGTGCAATACCTTGTTTTTTGTTTTATGTGCAATATCCGTTTATTACTGTTCATTAAGTGCAGCATCGGTGTAACACAGATCACAAGAGCAATACCTGTTCTACACTGTCCTGTCCTAGTTTCTTCTATCTTGTTTATCTTGTTTAGTACTTATTACTTATTGATCACTCCTGGTACTTACCACTTATTTTTATTTTATTTCATTTTATTGCTTATCTTATTGTTTATCTTATCACTTATTTTATTTTCCTACTCCTTACTTCCAACTTCTGTACAACACTGAATTTTCCCTCTGGGATTAATAAAGTATTTCAGATTCTGATTCTGAAATGAATATTCGAATGCCAAATAAGTTGTTAAGTGCTGAACACAACAAAAATATTTCAGCTCTGGGATGTATTCTTCTTTGCATTCATTTTTTAACACACTGATCCTCCGTCTGAGGAAAATCTGTCCTTAGTTTTACGACTGATTGTCTCCGGATTCAGTGTAAAAGCAGCCAAAGCTCTTAATGCTTTCTGTATGAATGCAGAAAAAAAAAAAAAAAACTCTTGACATTGAAAAAAAAAACAGAAAAAAGCTTGACATTGAAGTTTAAAGCATGAGATGAAATATTTAATGGAAGCTTGGAGGCTGGAAAAAGCAGACGTAGAAAATATGAAAAGGTTTCGGCAGTGCAGGGAGTAAGAGACTGTTGTTTACTGTAGCTGCGTTCAATATCTTAAAAATGGCATAAATGGACCTTTTTAAGCTTTTGGCTCCAGAATAAAAGCCCTCTTTGCCTTCACTGCCTGATGACAGACATAATCCAGGCTCAGACAGCTTGTGTACAATAAACTATATAATTTCATGAAAATGAACTGAGTGGAAGCTATCACAGCCTGAGATGGTCCAAAGTGACGCTCAGAGATTTTCTAAAAAGACTCGATTAAAATCAGTCTTGTCCGTCCTTAATAGAATTAACATGCAAGGAAAATTAATTATGCATTGCCATGATTGAGTTTTTGCCTTTAATCACGACAATTTCAGGCTTGACGAAGCTCAGATTGGCCAATTTAAGAAGAGGTTAATGGGTTCTTATTATGGTTAGATTTCTCTCACTGCGCAGAGAGTGTGTCTGAACAACAAGAAGAGCCGGAGTGACCATCCATCTGATAGAAAAGCGGCTGTATTTTTTTTTTTTTTTCTTTGTGAAGAACGCCACACTGTCTCCCTATAAACTAAGACATGGGGAATTATTTGAGTCGGTAAAAAAAAATTAATTACGTTTGAAGAAAAAGCGCCGCTTATCCGAGAGGTTTTTTAAGTTCAATTAGTTGCAAAATAGTTCAGTCAGTTGGAGAAACGATTTCAGCCGATGGAGACGACAGACACTCATCAAACTGGAGCATGAAGGGAGAACATTTCCTGCATCCATGATTTTAGAAGTGTGTGGCTTTTTTTTTTTTTTTCTTTTATTCATGAGAAAATTAATAAAGTTCTGGAGCTTAAGTTTTAATTAGGCTGCGTGAGGTAGAAGTTGCTCGGTTGCAGTGGTTGAAGGGCATCTGTGATCTTTAATTATTTATGTTTTTAACCATTTCCAAACATGACAGACTGATTTTTTATGGATTTGGCTGAAAGCTCCTGCAAGTTTTTTTAATGAAACAAAAGTTTCTCTTGATATTACTACATCACCTACAGAAGCAAACAAGACCACCGTGGATACGACTGATAGATTTGATGCTGTAGTCACTCTTGATGCCTTAAATCATCATCATCACCACGTGGGGGAAAACAATCAACAAGAAGCTGTCAAGACGGCCTTTGTTGATGTAATTCATGGGGGAAAAAAAGTGAGTGTTATCTTTGACTGTTAACAGTCTCCCTTAAAATTAAAAAAAAAATAAAAAAAATTAGACTTTTAAGAAGAATGAAAAAAAAATTGAGCAGGATGATACAGTATGTCATGGGTGGGAGCAGAAATCAAACATACAACAAACAGCTGCCACTGAACTGAGCTCAACACAGGTGCTCCAAAGTTTCATCCTTCCTTCCTCCACTTGCGTCGTTCACTTTCATCTTAGTCCCTCCCACCAGAGATGCACAGGAGAGATGCGAGGAAATGAAGAGAGGAGACGAGGAAACTAGATTTGTTTCCTCTCCTCAGGAGCGTCACATGAAGCGACATGTTTTAGTGATGACACCGTCAGCTGATCACCTCTGGATCATCTGTCAGTCATCTGTTTGTGTGTCTGTAATAACTCTAATCAAATAAAAACAGTAACAGAGCTTTGTCTGTTTTCAACCTGTTTGACAAACACTTTCACAGGAAGATAAACAGACCTCTGTTTATTATGTGTCCTGTTTAGAAGCACACGGATCACTTTACCGAAAAAAAAGCCTCATTATTAGATTATTAATTATTCAGCCTTGAGCGGATCTGATCGTGAACCCTGAAACTTATTAATACAACCTAGTTCATGATGTCTCAGGAACACTGGATATCAGTTATTTATAAGGTTCCAGGGAAAACAGAAACCCTCCTACTCTTTACAAACCTTACGCTCATGAATGAAACGTCACAGGTGTTTTTTTTTTCCCTCAGACTTAAATTCTCTTCATAAAGAAAAAGAGAACCAACAAGAAAGTGAACGAGAGAAAATAAATATCTTTATCAGTTCTTTCTTTCTTTTTTATTGCACTATATGAATTATTTTTCTGTTAGTTGAATTTGACCTAAACAGTTCCATAAACTCAGCAGTGATTCTCTGTTATATTGATTTTATGATGGTTGTCTTCAGTATTTTGTGCTTTAAACTCATATCAAACTTTTTAACTCCAGCTTTACGACCTGATTCATGATTATCCTCCGGTGATGAGAGGTTTGACAGTTTCAAGTCTGAGCCGCTGCAGCGTCCAATCAGTGAGTGATATCCCATATGGGGGCGTGTCTGTCAGTGAAAAGAATTTCGCGAAGCCTGCTCTCGTGTCTCCTCCGATCAATCTCCTCCCTCCTCCCTCCTCCCTCCTCCCTCCTCTCTCCTCTCTCCTCCGAGCACTACAGATACAGTCTGCATTAAGAGGAACGCCCACAAAACGTCATATCTGGTTTGGACTGAGGGGGAAAACAAACCGCTTTCCACAATACCGAGGAGCTGTTGTGTGCCCTTTTGTACCACAAATAAGATAAAAAAAAAACCCAATCTTAAGTTTTATATTTAACCAAACTGAAGCACAGAGCCGAGGCTACAAGCGATCCAACGGGAGGATGAGTTTGATCACCTTTGAGATCTAAAATCAAAACATGAGTACGTCTGTAGTCAGCACTTCATTACAGGTACAATAACAGAAGCTACACCCTATTCAATAAATTTTAGATTGTTTTATATTTCACAACAGGTAGGTATCTGAGGCAGGTAATTTGTGATGAAGCACAACTCCAACAAAACCACTCGTTAAAACAATGTGTGCCTCCATCAACCGATAGTTCTTTAGGCTGCTGTGTGTGTAAATCCTTGTGTGATATAGCGGCTCATCAATAAGCTTTATATAGGCAGCTCATGGGGGCTATTGAGCAATAACAGCCATTCAGTCAGTCAACTGAACTTTTAAATGGTTTATTGCAACAGCAGATATATTTTCATGTTTGGCGCCAGGCTCTGATCTCATCACTCCTTGCAGAAAGGTTTACATGGCAACATTGAGGAGTGATGAGTAAAACATACAGAACATAACCCCCCCCCCCCCCCCCCCCCTCTCGTAGCCTGCAGGTGGACGCTGGGTTGGCAGTGGGGGCGAAAGAACATGCAGCAACACAAATGCAGGGCAACAGCGGCATTGAGAGGCAGAAGGAGAGATGGGAAATATTCCAGTTCAGTTTAAATAGACCACAGAATTGAGAGGCAGAGAACATGATTGGAAGAAGGTTATGACGAGTGGGACATGTGACATGAGTAGCAGCGCAGCTCGAGTTGTCTGCCTGAACTAGCTCGCAGGCTCCATTTGTGTGAAGCACAAGTCACTAAAACCTACTAATTTCCTTGTCAGACAATGAAATCCAGTGAGGTTTAATTCATCATCAAAGGTGATTTTGCCCCTTACCAGGTTACTCAGCCAGGTAGCAGAAGATGTCAGGGAATGACACATCAGGCCATTCAGTGGGATTATTCGTCCACTCTTTAATAACATACAGACAAAAATCTAAACCCACTTGTAGTGATTTTTTTAAGCATCTAGCCTTTTAAACTGGCTGCAATGAATCAATATATGACATTTTAATAATTGGCATGGAAATCTGATTTTGAAAATCGGCGTGTTTACAATGCTGCGGATGAGGGGGAAGGATTGTTTTACCCCTCGAAATTCCCCACCCCTAGCTATGATGCGACTGTGACGTGAAGCCGACTGTATCTATTAACGCTTTGGGACCACCTTCAATATGGCGCCTCAGAAAGTACATCCGGTGCCGTGGAGGAGAGAGAAGAGAGGAGAGAGGAGTTTAACGCTTTGAGACGCATCCTGTATAGACAAAAGGGCAACCAAACACAGGTGAGTGACGAGACAAGTGAAACACATGAGGAGCTGAAGAAAGAAACACCAACACCGTTGGAGAAACACACAGGGAACACTAAAGACTAAAAACAAAAAGACAAAAACACACAAGGAAAAAAACATCCGGGACCACGAGAAACCAAGAACACCAAGAAAACACGAAACCAAATCATCATACAATTTTTTCAATGAAAATTCATTTACTGTTTAAGTAATATATTTCAGTGGGTGGCAGTAATGTGACAATTATAGATGACAGCCGGCATGAAAACTCCACAGAGGAAGAAGAAGATGTTTTATTTAATAAACATTATAACCACTAACTGGTTGCTTATTCGCATGAATCCTGGCAGCATAAATGCGCTTTTTTAAATCATTAAAATGTCCCTGTTAATGCTTTATTATAAATGAACATTCATTGCTTATATTGCAACCACTGATTGGTCTGCAGTTTGTTTTTGGTCCCTAATTTTGCAAGAAGCTGCAGAAAAATGAAAAAAAAAAAAAAAAACCCAGCAGTGAGACAGTAACACCGGCAGTCAGAGAGGATAACGAGCAGAAAGGCTCGCAGTGCAATCAGGGCACTGGGAATTTGTCGACTTCAGCTGCTTAAAGCACTTATGTGTCCACACACACTAAAATATGTTCGACGCTCTTGGCGTTCTCTTCCCCCTAATTTAGTGATTGGTCCGAGGTGTCCTGTGTGTATTTTCAAGCAAGCTGCTAGAAACACTGCTGCTCCCACAACCCCCTGAAGATCAAAGATGTTTTAAAATAAGCTATGAACACCCAAAACTTGGAATTTGGTGCTTTTGGGTATAATTACGCTGCGTGATGTATTGCTTTGTGGGCTGATAAAATATGTACATCCCCTCAGTAAACACTGCAGTTTGAATTTGTTGAAAGCTGCATTTCTGTCGGCTCATTCAACAACCTCTACAGCTTTAAATTGCATGGGGAATAAAGAGTGTGTTTAATGTGCCTCTATTTTGTGCAAGAAGCTTTTTATATCTGTTGATTTGATGTAGCTTCTTCTTACTGAATAAAAACTGGAGCTGGCTGCAGTTTTCTGTCATCTTTCAGGGGCTTAACTTTCATTGGCAACTGATGTCCCGTGCAACATGTCTGTACCATGTTTAGAAATACGGGAAATGTTGTGGGCTTTTCTGTCATTGATAAAATTCAAAAGTCAAACTGCTGCATTTTAAGAACTTAAAGGCAGGGTTGGTAGTCCCGAAAACTAGCATGAATTTGAATGTAGCATCTCCTCAGGACTCTGTTTAGTCCCCGCCCTCCCACACTCGGAGCTCCTCCAAAACGTCGCCCCGCTCACGTGCACAAGCGCTACTGATACGCGACCATATGACGGTGACTGATTCAAAACCACAGACTCAGGCCTTGTTTATATGACAACGCTTCACTCGAAAACGCAAAAAACGCAGAGAAAAAAAATCTGCGTTCACACAGAAACGATGATGGACTGAAAACGCTGTAGTATGCATACCAGACCTGTGGGTGGCGATATAACTGTAGAGTCTTTTGGTAGTCTGCTGCCGAAGAGGCGGGCTGATCATCTGGTGTATATATTAAATGTGTCTCATCTGAGTGCAGAAGTGGAGCAACAGATGAACATTATGTTGAAAGGCAGTCAGCAGATTCAGCAGCACAAGAACAACCCGATAAGTCCGCCATTTAACTATTATTGTTGTCCGGTTCGCAAAAGTTCCCACAACAAAAGTGGAAAGAGCACGCGCAAAACGGAGCGTGACGTCAGTGTTTTCACTGAAAACGCTGGCTTGCCGTTTATACGGTAACGGAGGCTGCAACGTTTCAGAAAAATTCCACTCTGAAGGGCGTTTTAAAAAAGCTGTGTTTTAGGTCGGCTGAAACAGCGTTTCCGTAAAAACGAGAGGCCAAAACACAACAGAACTTTTGCGTTTCACCCTAATATCGTTGTTGTGTAAACGGGGCCTCAAACCGGTCCTCAGCACATAGTTTTTGTTTGCACTACCTTACCAGTAATCGGGGTATAAGTAGTTTTTCTGCCATTCTCCAACGTACTTGGATTCCTCTTGGTTACGCACATTGAATCAGGGCTTTTTTTGGTCTGAAATAATTTGAGAAACACTGCTTTACAGTGTGCATGAGCTGCTGAATGTTTTTCTCCTCTACTTTCAGTTTGTCTTTTGATGAGGAGCAGCCATCCTCAGATGGCTTGTGTGTTCAGAAATGGAGAGGCCGTGGGGATGCTGGAGGTTCTGCTGACGCAGTCAGACACCCTTTTTTTTTTTCTTTTTTTTTTTCAAAATAAGAGACAAAAACGTATAAATGTTATTGTACATGTTTTAGACTGTTCAAATTTTAGGTTTATCCTGTAAATTTTATTTATGTTAAATCACTGGGTTTTTTCCTTTCCTTAACCTTTAAAATCCAATTCTGTTTTTGTGTTTTTCTTCAGTTAAAACTGTTTTACTCTCTCCATCTCTTCACACACCGCAGACATGTTGGATAGATGATTGTTTAAAGATCATCCATGGAGCTGCAGCCCTCTCACTAGACCGTATTAAACAGCAATGGGAAGCTGAACTTGGTATGGACATATCTGGAATCATATTGCAGAGAGCAGTGGGACTAATACATGTAGCGTCTATATGTACCAGAAATGGGTTACAACAGTTTAAAGTAATGCACAGGCTCCATTGGTCCAACAGCAAACTTGCTAAACTTTGTCCGAGAACAAATGAAAACTGTCATGTCGGTGCAATCCAGGCACCCTCAGTTATATGTTTTGGGCCTGTCCAATTCCAGACTTATTCTGGACCGAAGTGTATAATACCTTGTCAAAAATATGTGACACACAGATTGTGCCGAATCCAGTGACAGCCATATTTGGGGTTGTTCCACATGACTGCAGGATTTCAGCTAATCAGGCAGCAGTAGTGGCCTTTTCTTTACTCCTAGCACGACGGAAATGGAAAAAAATTGAAAAAATGGAAGTGATGTATTTTACCCTTCTCAGGTGAATGTGAGTGTACAAGGTCATTATGTATTGCGTTCAGTACGTTTGTTATTGTGTATAATGGCTGAAATACACCGGCTGCGTCTGCGTTGCAGCTCCGCTCTGTCACGGCGCCAGATCAGACAGGTTTCCATTCAAGTCAGTCTGTGTCATTCATACTGGATCCATTCAGTTGCTATTCAGCTGCGTGGCTGGTCCGACAGGTCGCAGCTAATCCGCAGCCATCCTTTTTTGCTGGATGCCGGAGCTGTGACGCGAAAATTCAGAGTAGAGGAGATTGAGCAGGACAGGAAGTAGTGCACGGAAACTACATAAATAGAGCCTGAGACTTTCAAAATAAAACGAATTGTGTCAAAACTAGATCTTATTTAGCTTTACCAATGCAAGAAAACGTGACAATGAGTGAAGACACGCCAGGAATCAATAGGTTTGCGCTTTGCGGTTTAACAGCACAACATGAATGAAGAGAGGTTTATTAATGGAGAGGAAAGTGCGGGAATTCCGCGGTCTCGCGACTCCAGCTGTCTATCAGTCCTGCAGCTTGTCAGACTGAACACGCAGCAGATGTGAGTTGACAAACGCAGTCAACACGCAGTGAAGCAGAGCTGCAACGCAGACGCAGCCGGTGTATTTGAGGCACAATATGAAAATTTAATAAAAATATTCAAACATAAACTGTTTTACACTCATATAACATGAAGCAAATGGTAAACAACTCCCATATATTCAGTGTTCCAAGTATAAAAAAAAATGGCCAAAGCAGTTACTCACAGGACATTTTGACTTTAATCTTTCAGCGTTATATTTTGTTTTTTTTACTTTGGCCCTAATCCTCCATCGTACAACAGAAACTTCACGCAGGAGTGGAAATAAATCTGACACTGAAGCAGCCGTCACATTTTCTGGCAGTCGAAAGAGCAAAACAAGTTTCAGTTGTGGTCAGAAAAGTTTTCTACTTTTAAAAACTCAGATCAGGTAAAGTCGGGTCAAAAGTTATCAGCACAAAAAAATTACTTTTATAAAAAAAAAAAGCTGTCTCGAGCATACTGTGAATTTTCAGGTTTTTAGGCTAAAACAGATCTTTTATGGATGGCTGATGATGAACGAGTTGTTAGAAATTATATTTTGCACCGTCAGTAACACGCTAATGTGTTTTGTGGTACTTATTAGCATCAATGACATTTATAAAAAAAAATAAGCTTTTCAATTTGACAAAAAGTCGTTAAACCTGAAAAATATTTGTTTGAACTCAAAACTTCCTGTTTTTCTCACTGAAGGGGGACTTTGTTCACAGTATTGTACTGGATCCTCTTGATGCAAGGGCATCTCAGAGAATTTCCAGTGAAAACATCTGAAGAGGAAAGTGATGTGAGAAGAAAAAAAAAAAAGAACTACTGAACAAAATATTTTCATTTGTTTCCTTTTTATATCTGAAAAAGGAGAGGAAAAAAACAGGTTTTTAGATTTAGTCATGATGGTCATCATTCAACAGCACAGACGCCTGATAACAGGCAGCAGGATATCAGCGTCAAGCTTCATTATAGCTGTTCTGACATGAACACTGCAGCACTTCAAGACTTGTAGGTGCAGTCATGGTCTAATTGGTTGTAAGGAATTTGCTTCTTATTTATGTATCTATTTATTTGCTGGCTTAGACTTTCAGGGTCAGTGGAGCACAAAATTGCTGTGCAAATATATATTATCCACTACATGGCAGATTTATCATCTCCATAGTTACTGGTCTCCATTTTCTGTCGTTAAAGCAATTACCAGACAATAAGGTCAAAGTGTGAAAGACTTGTGTTTGAACAAAAAGTCCCCAAATGAGAATGTGAAGGAAGGACAACAATGGGAAATTAATTTTTTACGCAGAGGACAAGATTCATTTGTTGAACAAACATCATCAATATCCAGCCGGCATCTTACAAACAAACATCAGCACGGAAATACAAAACAGAGGCAGCAGTGAGCAGCACCGTCTGCTTCACACCGAGTGGTCCCAGGAATGGAGGAAAGGGCGGCGGGAATAATTTGAGCTCCAGCTCTAACAGTTACACTCAATCTGCGAACACCGCACGATGTCGTGACCCTCTGGGAACGCAAGGAGATGTCATTATTTAGCCAGTTATAAGCTAATGTGAAAGTATGAATTTATCCTCAAAATTAGCCTCAAAATTAATAACTTGTCAAACTTTTCAGACTACTACTTTAAAGTGTAAAAACATGGAAGACACCAGTTTAAATAAATAAATAAATAAATCCAAAGGCCACTCCCATGTAACTCATCTTCGAGCAGAAAGTCTGAATGAATCTCTCTGGGGTGTGTTGCCCCTTTTGCTGAACAAAGCCCACTTTGAGCTCAAATAAATGGTTACTCTGCTGCACACAGCACCACAGGATTTGTTTACAGAGCTGTCAATCACAGCAAGGAAGAAGGCGGGGTTTGTGACCTTTAATGCAGCCAGCCAGTAGGGGGAGTCTGTGATTACTGTTCTTAACAGACACTTACAGATGCCTCAGACTGATCCCACAGCTCAGCACAGACTGTAAGACTCTCCTCAAGTCTCCATCTCTCTCCAGCCTCTGTAAATTCATAAATGAGAGTGTGTGTGTGTTTGTGTGTGTCTGTTTGTGTCTTATTTGGGAGTGAACGGCAAACGTCTCAAGCACAACTTCTATCACTGGCTGCAAATGTGGTGGTTTAAAATTTACCTCACACTTTTCACATTAATAAAATGAACTGAAACTTCAGATGTGATAATGAAGTCGTACTTGTTTCTTGTTTTTTGACTTTCCCTTAATATTTCATGTAAAGGCTGACGCGCAGAGATGAGAGAGAGAGAAAAGAAGGTTTTACATGTTCAACCAAAGTACCCAGCTGGAATTGAGAGGGGTCAAGAACAACAGACAACTTTTTACAATCCATATCTGCTGATGTTACAAAATATTGGGACGATAACCAAAGAGGGTCTCTCCAGTTAGAGACAGAGTCAGTTTCTACACCACCGTAGTAAAACTTCTAGTTTCTTTAATCCCTAAAAGAAATCACATGAAACTGTAAAACTCTAACTGGTCTGTTTATAAATGTATCCGTCGGTGTCGAGGAAAGTTTGAAACCCAAAACTAATCGCATTCCAAGTGAAAAATAAATAAATAAATAAATAAATAAATAAGGAGGAAAAAAATTCTATCAAATCCTTCCTTTGATCTCTCTGAAGCAGTGGGCATGTAGATAGTGAAAAAAAAATTAGTAATCTTATGACAGCCTATCTAAAAAAAAAAAAAAAAAATGTTGGATGCACTTTCAGTTACATTTGCACTTTAAATTTTAAAGTACTCATTGCAAAAATTGCCCTTTGAAGTGAGCATCTACTTATTTTCAGCTCTTCTTTCGGGGAGAAGTCTGTTCAGGAGCCGGTGAATCATTATTCAATATTTATTGAAGCTTCATTTAAAAAGCTTTGAGAGAAGATCTTTTTTATGTTCAGTGTCTTTTCACTGAGTGCGAAGCAGCGGTTATAAGCAGCATGAAAATATTTTCCAGCCAAAAGGTACATTTTGTCCGGACACTGAGATTTCTGTTTATCTAAAAACCAACATGTTATAAATGGAGGATGCTGCCCAAAAAAAAAAAAAAATCTAATGAGAGGAAAAACAATTTAATGAAGTCCATTCCAGCTCTTACTCACACTGAGGGGGGGAAAAAATACAGAAATTTGTTTCTCAGAAACCAGAATGTTGGAGGACTAATGGCCGAGTTAGAGGACTCAATCTTCCTCTTCGGTAATGTTCAGTTCTGACTCATTTTTTCATGAAGGGTATAAACAGGCGTGTTTACCACAGCAGAGTTAGTTAGAGAGACAGTTTTGGCAGTTATTTTAGGGCATTTCTACCTGTTAAATTATAAAGTCTGATATTTATCAGAAAATCTACCTTAAGTATAACTCATATCTTCCATCACTATGGACGGCATCACTGTATTTGCAGCTTTATGTAGATAAACTGTAAACCTGGATGGTACAATAAAGTAAAAAAAAAGTTACATAAGGAACCGACATTGTTTCTAGGACTACATCCACACCAAGCCGAAAACAGTTTCATTCGTTCTCATATCAAAAAAGTTTGCTGTAAATGTGGAACCCTCACAAGAAATATGGGCGTCCAGACAAAAGCACTGAAACCGCTGTGGTACATATGCCAGGGCTGTAGGTGGCGCTGTGACGCTACCACAAAGTCCACCAAAAACAGAGAATGATACACGGAGCAAGCACATTTGGCTCGTGCGAAAACGGCGGTGAATACAAGAAGTAAGTGAGAGGCGGGGGCATTGCATCATCAGTTCAGAAAATACCGGACAGTTTGTCAACATGGAACAGAACCAATTCACGGTTTCAGATATATCCACTCTGGAATCTGGTTTGAAAAAGGATCGAATTCAGGTGGCCAAAACGCCGGCTCTGTTTGGATGAAACGTGCATACGATAAAAAACTTTTGAGGACACACCTAAATCCGTCTTCATCTGGACGGCCCCTGAGTCTGACATTTTATTGATGTACTTTTGATTTATAGGTAATAAATATAGGTTCGGGCAGCGCAGCTGTTAGTGCTGTTGCTTCACAGCAAGAAGGTCGCTGGTTTGGACACTGTGTGCCTTTCTGTGTGGAGTTTGCATGTTCTGCTTGTGCATGCGCAGGTTTGCTCAGGGTACTCCGGCTTCCTCCCACTGTCCAAAACTGTGCTCACTAGGTATTGACGTGGTGATTCTAAATTGCTGTAGGTGTGAGTGTGTCTGTGAAAGACTGCGTCTGAGTGTCAGCCCTGTGATTGACTGGCGACCAGTCCAGGGTGTACCCCGCCTCTCGCACTAAGTCAGCAGGGATAGGCTTCAGCTGGATTAGCGGTACAGAAAATGAAAGAATGAATGAAATATGTTGGTAATATTTAATTCACAGTCATATTTATGCTGTAGTTGTTCTTATGATAAACGCAGGGACCCTGGAAGTTATTTTATCCTTTCCTTTCAGTCTGGCCTCTCGAGGACTTCCTGGCTGTGTCACCAGCTCTTCCCGCCCTCACACTTTGGGCTTCAAACTAAATATTTTTGAAAGAACTGTTTGAGGTCTCGGTTATATGTACCTCCTGCCTTTATCTCCTGTTTGTAAAACTTGAAGGGAAAATGTCCAGCAGCGTCATATCTTGCACAGGCAGTTTTGTATTTAAGAGTGCATCTCAATGTAGCGTTTGCTGTTACGAAAGTCGTCCCCCAGCAGTTCTGCTTCACTTACACCAGTCTGTCTGTTTTAATGCTCTATGTGCTCCGTATTTGCTTTAATCAACATTTAATGAAGCTAAGATTTCTTAGCTTTAGCAGCCGCTGAAGTTGTACCCTGTGAATATGAGTGAGTTTCTCCTCTGTGTGTATGATTGCTGCAAACAAATTGGACATTGGGAGTTTTTTTTTTGTTGTTGTTTTTTGTTTAGTTTTTGTTTTTTGTTTAGTTTTAGTTTTTTTTATGTTTTGTTTTTGTTTTGTTTTAGTTTTGTTTTGTGTTTTTTTTTTATTTTGTTTTGTTTTGGTTTTGTTTGGGGTTTTTTGTTTTTGTTTTGTGTTTTCTTTTGCTTTGTTTTGTTTTTTGTTTATGTTTAGGTTTTGTTTTGCCAAAGGGTTGTTATTGAGCAGAGCATTGTATCAAAAACTATTATTTTCATCAGAGAACTTTTTGAGCACAGCAAAAGAAAAATAAATAAATAAATAAATAAATAAATAAATAATAAGCTGGCGGTGGACATAGGCCCTTAATCCTGTGCTTAACACAGGAGAAAATGTATAAGTGCCTCTGTTTGACTTAAGATTTATGAAACGTGGGATAAAAGTGAACACACACACACGCACACTATTGCAAACATACCTTGTTACTATGAGTCATCTCATCACAGGCTGTTAGGCACTACACTATGCATCACTAAGAGGATTTTGATTATCTTAATTTGTCTTTTAACAGATCTGTATATATCAGCAGCTGACAACTGCTGGGACTCCTTCAAACACACATTTTGAGCCGTCTTATATTCATATCTACTCCATGCTTTATAAATTCTCTCTAACCTCAAGCCCCAGTTCCTCATCTTTGCCTGCTTGTCTTAAAAGAGGAGGAGGAGGAGGAGGATGAAGAGGGAGAGGGAGACACAGCCGAATGCCGGTAAATGAACAGGGGAACGAGAGGCAGGCAGGCAAAGAAAAAACAGACGGAGCAAGAAATAAAACAGTGAATGAGGACTGATGACAAAGACTGGTCAGGGATGTGTATCTGCTAGCAAGCCATTCATCGCCCAATACCCCATCCTTCGTATCTGCTCAATCTCCCTCCATTACTTCTCATATGTAACCCCAGTTTGTGCAGCTTCGGTGTCATTTCCCTCTGACACTTACTCCTGGTGTCACTGGAAAATGACAAAAACTGGAAACCACAGCAGAACTTTCTGTTCCACACACCACAGGCAGAAAATTGCCCTCTTTCCTTCGTCTTGCTCTATTTCATCCACCGAGACGAGGCTGTGCTATATGCCTGTTCATTCACTAAGATCCATGCCAGACCTTGTCAGTTCCTCTTTTTGCATCTTATATCCATTTGGGCAATTTATAGAAAATGCTTAAGAGACGTAGAGAATAGTGGGGGGTCTGATAGTTCACGTATAAAAACCTTCATAAATCAACCTGCTCTTGTCTGAAGTGACATCTAAGTCAAGAAGTGTTTCTCTGTTCAATCACATGATAGGTGGCAGAGAGGGATTAGAAGTGATTTCCTGACTCTCCTTAAAATGTCTCTAATCCCACTTAATTCTCCTCTGGCTCTCATGCTGAGGCTGCTTTCCTTGTGTTGTTTACTTAGGTCTACTTTATTCAGATATAGCACCTGCCATCCCATCACACCCACACAAACAAACCCAGAAACCACCAACAGAAATACTTTCTCCTGCTATCTCTTTCATGCAAGTGCTACTATTTATGGGCTTTGTATTTCCTGGCTGGATGTGTGTGTGCCTGTGCACATCATGTTCTGCCTGCACCATATCTAAATATAAGCCACGGGGACTGGATGTGATTGAAGGTCTTAGAACTTAAAATGTTCCTTACTGGGAAACTGTAAATGTCTTCAGTTAGAAAAAGAAGGCTGAAGCAATCGTTCCAAACAGAGTAACTAATGTTTCATCTTTATAGCGATGTGTCGTTCGAGAACGATTCGTTCAAACCCAACAAATCATCTGGGTGAACGAACTGAACTGAATCACCTACTGAAAAGAACTATTTTCTGAAAGGGAGTGAGGGATTTTTGTTGAGAGAGACACAGGAGAGATGCACTTATCAGTGTTCAAGGATTTGATTTTAAGTTATTTCATAACAGCATAAGATAACTAGAATGGACCAGGGCATCTTTAATGTTAAGAAAATGAAATTTTGAAAACACATAACAGCATTATTGGAAAAAAGGAAAGTGTGGGCTTCTGACTCACAGCTTTTATATTTTTTTCCAAAAGTTGAGTTATTTCAGTCATTACCTGTGTTTCTTTGCTGCTAAGTGTCAGCCATCTGAAGGGCTTCAACGTTGAAATCACAAGAGATAAACACCATTATTCAATAATTTCAAAACTTGAGTATTCACTGAACCACAACTTAAAAGAACAATTAAAAATAAATTAGAAACTAGTAAAATATTAATAATAATACACTTAATAGTAGAAATAAAAAAAACAATTAATAAAAAAAAATCAGCCAATCTACGTGTACTCCTGTAAAACATGGAAAATACACGTATAACATAGACAAAACATAACTCAAAAATACTCTTTGAAGTCTTTCCAGAATTGTTAGTCATGAGAAGCAAAAATCAAAACTATGCTTAAAATTCAATTAATTATCCATCCCTACTTCTGAAAGTGGTGGCCAGTTTTGGGACTGCCAATGTAGCTTCTTTTGCTCACCCCACAGGTCTTTTATCCTGCACACAGAGCCAATGCCAGCGGATACAAATGCTAAATGGTCTGTGCACTCCCTCTAGCCTTAAGTCCTCTCAAAGCACTCAAAGCCAGACCACATTCATATACTGATGGCAGAGGCTGCTATGCAAAGCACCCTCAGTATTCACAAATTCTATTCCCACAATGATAACACTGCACTGGGGGGGCGGTTTGAGGTTAGGTGGCTCAGTCTGTGGATGGGGTAACCTGGAATCAAATCCCTGACCTTCTTCTACCCCGGAGCCACAGCCGCCCCAGCAGCACACTCGAAGACGATTCTACTCAAACCAACCCCCGGTCTAAAATATATGTAGCCCAAGAGGAAGTGCAACAAACTCCAGGTCTTGGAAATCCACTTGAGGCTGACTACAGAAACACTGAACCATAAAGAAGATTTTTACAGCATTAATAAACATGTAAACAGCCTGGTTTAAAATAAACAGTTTGGGTCAGACTATCTTGTTTCTCTGTCAGCACACACTCAGCAGGGAGCCGGAATTTTTTTTTATCTTAAAAGTTATCAAACTTGGCTGACTTGGCTAACAGGTGTGCACCTTGTATAGCTGTCAACAAAGAGGCTAAAGTCTGGGCTTCTTTGCCTCATCAAAACTTAAAGTAGGCGGTTGATATTACTGTACTGGAAAAATGCTGCTCCAGCCACCCATACTCATCTCATCTGTACTATTATGTCCAGTCTTTAATTGGAAAAGATCTGATACAGTGTAAACGGCTGTCTCCAGAACTTCCACAGCACTTGGGATGGTTTCATGAACTTTGTAAGGGATCTTGATGGTTTGAAGTTGGACTAACTAACATCCTCCCATGCGTGCAATTGGTCGATATTGATATTTCGGAAGTTTTAATAAAGTACAATCGCGCATTGCCGGTGTTTCCGTTATGACTAGAATTGTGCATAACGAGTAAAATTTCATCCTGCAAGATTCAAATGTGGAAGAAGGAAGGTGGACTGCAACCAGCGGTAACCATGGATATCACAAACATTTTAAGGGCTGTCATTTTGGTGGGTGTTACTGATTTTGTCAACAGATGAAGGCAGAGGGCATTTAACTATAAACGACAGAGTCCGTATGTGTGGCAGCAGCCACATACCAGGGACTTTTGGGAGAGGATCATGGTCGGGGAGTTCAAAGAGGAGTTGTGGATCCAAAACTTCAGGATGACCCGGCCTACATTCGACACCTACTGTGCGATTTGATCGAGGATCTAGTTGCACCAGACCCTTTATCCCCTCATGAGCCAGTACCGACAAAGAAGCGAGTGGCCATAGGCTTGTACAAGCTGGTAACCTGCGCCCAGTACATTGGAAGAGGTGTTTCCATTGCACCTTTTTGATAAACTTCAATACTGAAAATTCTGAAAAATCACTTCATGAGAGCGTAAAAACTTTTCATCAAAATCTGAGACGTTTTTTCAAAATTTTGGTGCTTCCATTACCCTGTTTTTGTTCCAATATTTATGTTTTGCAGCTATTGTGATTGTTCAACTCATAAACTCTCAGTCTGAAAATAAGAGGGACAAACTCTTTCCTCATCTCCCGTTTTGGATAGACACCACTGCCCTCAAATGTTTGTCCTCTGAGACACACATGAACAGAAATGTTTTTGCAAGGTTCCAAGCTGACAGATCCACTAAGAAAAAAATCTTTACACTGTGTCATATACAAGTCCTAATGGAACAAGATGGAACCATTACATTGTTCTCTTCATTTATCCATCTTGTTGTCACACTTTTCTGTCATATGACTTTTGATAGCCATATTCTGTTTCCCTATGAAGCCTTTCTCTACCCTCTGAAAATATCTCACAGCTCAGTCCCAGTCTGACAGAGCCTGAGAAGCCAGCCCAGGCCTTTTATCCCCTTCAGGCGTACAGGTTGTTATATCTGTCAGAAGTCCCCAGAAGATCCACGGCGTCAAGATAAGAGCTGAGGACAGCCTGTAAACAACACATTTCTCAGAGTCCAGCATCACCGTGCCGCCTGTCTGTTTCCTCCAGGACAGAATTAAAACGCAATGTCCCAACTTTCTAGTGTACACACAGATAAACTGACTTTCCCTCAAGACACCTCCAACCCCACAAGTTCCCCCCCATACACCTTCAGGTCAAACACTGTGTTGTAGCATCAAACCCTCAGGAATGAACATCAAAATCAACTCTCGCTCTCATTCCTTTATATCTGAGCTCCACTTCTGGGACAAACTGCTTGACCACCTCAGGGATGATGACCTCTATTATCCCAAAAATCTAGACCGACAGAATCCCATTTGTTGATAATTAGCCTTCGGTTTCTGTTTGCTTGGAGAATAACAGAAAAGTAATGTAAGTTAACAGTATTAATGGTCCTGCAGACCAAAGAGGCTTTCATGATAATCCTGTCTTTGGAGGGATGTTTTCCTCACATACTGAGGAAAAATACAGCTGATAAACCTTAAAAGCGACGAAATAATGATACTTAATATATGCAAAACTTGTCATGACAACACATTTGATTTTATCTCCTGCAATGCAACAAAAGGAATGCAACATGTTGTTTTGGTACATGCAGTGAATGGCAATGATATTGCTCATCCCTATTGCCATAGTGTCTCCACTCAATGTGATGTTTTCTTGAATTGGTAAAGCTTAACACGACCTGGTTTTGACACGGTTTGTTTTATTATGAAAGTCTCAGGCTTTGTTTAGGTAGTTTCCATGCACTACTTCCTGTCACGCTTAAGCTTCTATACTCTGAATTGATGCGTCACAGCTCCAGCATCCAGCTAAAATATGATGGCTGTGTATTAGCTGCAACCTGTCGGAGCGGAGACAGACTGGAGATGCATCTGGTGTATTTCAGCCAATACAATTATCTTTGCACAGAAGACAGCGTGGCTCCAGTCTGAGCTGGATCAGATACACACGGTCCTGTCTCCTTAAACACTTGAGACTGTAGCATACATTGACATGCTAAGCTATGATAAAACTATTGGCTTGTTGGACAGACATAACCTCAGGAATGATAAATACTGAATACACAGAGTGTATTCTGACTGACTCTGCTTTACCCTATGTATACATGTTTACCATTGGTCACTTCTCCTTAGTTGAGCTACATGAACCATTTCAACTTAAGCTATCTGAGTCTTCTTCTTCTTCAAGTGGTCAAGCGTCCTGAAATTTCACCACCTAATGATTGACCAGAGTGGTTTCTTTTTTGTTGTTGTTGTTTGTTTTTTTTCTTTTTTTTTTTTTTTTTTTTTTTAAGTCGTTTTTTGGCTTTTTATGTCTTTATTTTGAGAGGACAGGTCAGTGGATAGAGGCGGAAACGGTGAGAGTGGGGACATGTGGGAAAGCTGCCACAGGACAGACTTTAACCCTGGCCGATGGCTCAAGGGCTTTTTAATGTTGTGCTGAGCATGATGTATGCCACGCACTCTGCCATGCACTATGTCATGAACTACTCCATACTTGGAAACCACCCTGGTTGGAGCACAGATGGCCTAGTGGTTAAGATAGCCAACCAGGGTGGTTTCTAAGTATGGCGTAGTGCACGGTGTGGTATGTGGCACTCATGCTGAGTTGGAGTTTGATGGAATTTAAAAAAAGGCACTTCTTCTGGAACTAGATGGCAGCATTCATGGCCAAACAAACTTGAAGCACTATGTCCCACTCACTGCGGTTTTTCCCTTGAGTCTAAATTCTTGCTTGTGTTGTACATCGCTTTGGACAAAAGCATCTGCTGAATGAAATTGTAGGAATTTGCAGAATTGCTATCATCACCACGACTCATGGATTTAGTTTCTTTGTAGCGTATGCTAGCTCAAAGATGCACCAACCTGCTCCTTTGCCTCTGCCAGGACTTCGGGACAGGATGTAATATTAAAACAGCCATGTTGTTTAGCCTCCCAACTTAGCATGCTAATGGTTAATCAATGGTTTTTGCTTTCGGTCTACACACCAAAAAGAAACACGTAGGAACTCTTTTTGTTGAGGGGTTGTCAGAGGCTTTTGACCAATCAGAATCAAGTATTCATCACAGCTAGCTGCTTAGTAAGAAACCCAGGTAGTAAATAGATCTAACTTCAAGGTGACATGGTTGTGAAAGACTCAAAGAGCACGAATCTGAAGCTACTTGTATGTTTCGTGTTCATGCAATCCACTTCTGCACATCTATTTTTTAACTGAGGTGTTGCCACCCTCTGATGATTTACATCTTTCTGTTGGTGAGCCCACCCGGAGCTATGCTGTCTTATCTGCTACTGCTCTGATTCTGAACACATAAAAAAAAATGTGAGTGCTGCTCAGGAGTGCCTCAGCAAAGCTCGCAGTTGTTAAGTTGCGGCTTGGTTGGTAATGGAAACTCAGCCTTCGGGTTACACTGGACGCATGAGTTTTCTCATCAAACCAGAGAGCGCGGTAAATGCGGCTGGTACGGGCAAACCTGGAAGCGATGCGGTGATTGTTGGGAATCAGAGGGCCGGTCGCACGGGTCAGTTTGGGTTTCAGATGATGATGTAAGAAGCGAGAGAGAAAACACGCTGCAGGGTGAAGGCTGGGGTTGCTGAGGCCTCGGTTCACAGCAGGAACAAAAAGAGCAAGAGAATTTCTCTCTGTGTTGTACCGAATGCTGTGTTCGTGTGCCAAATACATGTCCTGTCAAAAGAATCAATATGTCTTGTGAAAACTTCACCATGACATATTCTCTAAACGCATGACAGTCTTGCAAAATCAGGTTTTTCCAGAAAAACAAAAAACAACAATAGTGCAGCAAGAAAACACCAGGGGAGGTAAACTAATGTACACCTAGCTAAAAATGTGATGGTACTCACCTCTTTATTCATCAGAAAGTGGGACCAAAGTCTCAGAAAGTCAGCCGTTTATCGCTTAGTGTAATAAATCTTGAATATTGCTTTAAAAAGTCTGTATCATCGCAGGCTGTTTCTTCCTTAAAGCAGCAACATTCAGCCTAATGTGCCACAGAGACAGTCTGAGATCTGAAAAAAAGGATTTCAGAGAAAAACGACTGCTGCCTCACCAAGTGTATCAGGCAGCCAAGCGTTGATAGCCTTATCAGAGCACTCCACAGAGAGCTCACAGCCAAACTTTTTCACATCAGTGTGCTGCCTCTGTTGTTTCTGTGTTCGGTGGAAAGACAGAAAAATGCGTACGTGTCTGTGCGCGAGGGAGACGGACAGACAGGCAGAGATAGATGCTCTGTAATGAGTTTCCATAAAGCCCTCTCAGTGAGCTATCATTGTGGTGATTTTTATGAATTCATCATAAAAGAGTGAGTAAATGTCACAGCTGAAGGTAATGGAACAGGGAAGCTGCGTTCAGAATGAAAGCTGCAGGAGTAAGAGAATGAAAATGGGAGGAGGGGGAGGGAAGGGAGAGGAAATTGTAAGGGCTCCTGCGATGGTTCAGCTGATAACAAAAGCTGGTGTTGCTCACGCGGGCTGTCTTTACTCAGGGACCCACAGAGATAGAGAGGGGTTCACGGGGAGAGAGCCGGCCATGTCTCTGAATAAAACACGACATTGATTTATGAGTGTGAGCCCGCTACGAGTGCAGCAGGTCCCACAAACACACGTGCACACACACACACACACACACACACACACAAAAAAAATCACAGCGCAGTTAAACCGCTCAGCACACTGTACATCTCAGCAAATTCACTTTACTACAACAGAAAGAGCCCAGCTCTCAGACTTGACTCTTTCTGTGTTTTTATATCACACCTCCCTCCAAAACTCCAGAATGTTTCTCCAGCCAGCAGCCTCGAAATGAAACAAACTTCTGAGCGGGGAATCTTTTTAATTAATGAAAACAACTCACTATGTCTGGGAATGAAAGTAACACACACGTGTTTGTGCGAAATGATGATTTAGTGGAGTTTCTGTCCCACCTCTGAGAGGTTTAAAGAGATATTGTGAGTAAATTGTGCACCCGGCCAGCAGCGAACAAACAGAGAGGAGCTAATAAATTCTCCCTGGAAGAAGTCTGCTAATAAAGTCACAGTTATGAGTTGTTGACGCTGTTTTAATACCACTACTGTTATCTGGCTGTGTGGCTGGGTGTTCTGCTTTTGTACTACTTTTAATGAAAACAGAGCAAGACAAGGTTGTAATAATTTTGTTTGTGCTACGTCTGAGAAACAAACAAGTAAAAAAAAAAAATTAAAAAACTGTTGTCACTGCTGTCATAAATGGAAATCATTTCATTTACTTGTTCAGCAGGAAACAGTTGCTTTGAGCAAAAAAAAAAAAAAAATTAACTGACCTCAAACATTTTACAAAGACTGAAGCATACCAGAGAATTTTAAAGCAAAGTAGAAATTGGTTATATTCAGGAATATATAATATTAAAGAGAGGTTGTGTACATGGCTGTTCATTTTAAGGAACAGATAAAGAGCTATGAATTGACAGGGACAGAGAGGAAATGAGAGGAAGTTTGACGGTGCCAGAAAATACTCTTTATCCTGAGTTGAAGGTTTATCTATTCACAGCAGATAGCCGAACATCTACGAATCTAATTCTGCTCTAAGTTTCTGACTAAAACATGGTTACAGCCTGCTTCAAAACGTTCTGGGTCTGAATATCTTTTTATTTTTTTCTCAGTAGCTTTTTTTTCTTCAAACTTAAAATTTGCATGGCTGACTTGACTGACAGGTGGGCATCCAGTCGCTGTCTGCTAAGAGGCTGAAGGCCCGCCTCTTTTCATCATCCTAACTTGGAAATGTGAGAACTATCTGGAAAAGCTGGTGATTTTTTGGGATAAATCAATCAATCAATCTTTATTTGTATAGCGCCAATTCATAACAAGTGTTATCTCAATACACTTTACAATAGAGCACAAAGCTCCTCATTTTAAGGAGAGGCCTGAAAATTCATGGTTCCCTGGATAATGTGGAGTCGTCCAGGTCAGGAAGAAGAAAAGCAGCCCTAGACCTTTACATTTCCACCTCCATGCTTCACTGTTGGGAGGAGGTTCTTCTCTTGAAATGCAGTGTTGGCTTTTCTCCAAACATGGCGGTTTTGATTGTGACCAAATAATTCTCCTTTGACTCATCTGTCCAGAGGATGGACTGTATCAATATTACACAGATGGAGCTAAGGCATTGGTTCAGACAGATTTCATTATTTAGTAAATAAAGAATTGTTGGGGCACATGTTGGATCTCTAAATTGTGAGTATGCAAATTAAAATCTTGGTCTTCTTCTGAGTGCTTACCTCCAGTCTGACAGCTAACCACAAGGAACAGGTTTTCCAAACCACAGAAACTTTGCAGCCATCAAAATAACACCAGTTAGCGTCATTACATTTTAAGATTTTTATCTCTAATCAAAATGAGTGAAATGTTTTCTTTGGGAAGCTTTTCTTCAGGTTTGGATTTGTAACCTGAGACAGAGTGAGGCCAGGTGTTTTCCCTGTCTTCAGTCTACTGGTTAGCTAAATGCTAACAAGTACGTTTACGACATAAACAATCATTTGAGGTGATTAGAAATTCATGACTGACAGGCTAGCAGTGGAGGTATGCATCGCAGAGTTAAACAGTCAGGTTATTACAAAAGTAGGTCTCACTGCCAAAGTAAACTGGAGCAATTGGTAGCTGCTGCAGCGACCAGGTCATGGAAGAAATAACACCTCTTAGCTTTGTTCCTCTCAGTACGCCAACAGTGAACCGACCTACAGAAAAGCAGCTTCTGTGAGGAAATATTTTTAGATTAATGATGTATGATTACTGTGTGTAATTTTTTTTATATTATACCCAGCAGGACTTTGAAAAGCTCACTCTGCGATCCATCAAATTAACCAAGGACCTTTTAAATGAGGCAAATCAAAGAGCCAGCTAACAATTAATAAAGCTCTGAGAATAGCATCGGCTGAGCTGACAGAAAACAGAACAGTAAAGAGCAGCGGTCGACTTAAACATTAAAAAAAAAACTTTGTGGAAGTAAAAAGAAAAGAGGAGAAACTCTGTTTGTAAAAACCCTCACATGTTCCCTGATAATGAATGCTATGTAATGTGTATCTGTGGTTGTGAGGGAAATAATCGAGCGTGTGTATTTTCCAGTGAGCGGTTTTTATCTTACACTTTAATACCAACATGCAACATTAACTATTCCTTAAATGTGTTTCTCACAGCATGAGCTTTTGATCCCTCACAAACACACACACTCACACACTCCAACAACAGCCTCTTTCATTGTTGCCTGTTCTTTTTTTTTCCCCTCTTGATCAGGAACCATTTATTCCTAAGTGAATGTGAGGTGTTTGAAACCCTTACTTAATGTTTGAAGAAACTGCTACAAACCAGACAAAAGGCATCTCAAGTAAACTGAAGGTAAATAAATAAAAACAATGCATGTTGTCAGCGAGACTACTATCAATGGCAACATTATGGAAAAGCAGCAAGAGCATTAAAGAGTAAAAAAAAAAAAATACAGAAAAGTGTGTCTGTTCTTTGAATATTCTCACAGCTGAAACAATAACCACTCTTTCATTTTTCAGTCCGAGCACTCTGATTTTTTTTCGCTCTTGCAATTTTCTTTTTATCCCTTGGTAAAAGGTTGGATGCGTGTACTCTCCCTTCAGTGTGGAGCGGCAGGGTTTTAATGAGTATTATCTCCCAAATGCAAGTTATCACATTTTATTCAAACCGAAACAGCGGCCACACTTCTCAAATGGCATCCATTAATATGTGATATTTCAAAGCCACATCTAACAAAGGCTGCTATTATCTGTTTTTTTTTTTTTCTTCCTGTCTTTTTTCATGATGGAGGAACTTTGCGGGATTCACGGCAGAAAACAATAGGACAGTCGACCAAAAAAAGGTCTGCACAGCTGCAGACGGGCAAAGTGAATAGATTGGAAAAAGTCACCATCGTCACCTCTGCACCTGAGCTCGCTACTTCACTGCTCAGCCTCACTAAAGCTGGAAAATGCTCATCTAGTATCTTAAAAAGCAGTGTGAGGTTTATTGAGTATATATTAAAAGCATTATTATTCAAGACAAACCCCCAAACTCAGAAGAATAACTTCTGTGTGTCCAGGCTTACCGTCATTACAGTTCACAAAAGCTGGTAATGCACAGTGCTGGAGACAAAGTGCGTCATAACGCACCTGCTTAAGACGTTATCAGACCATTAAATATACATTTATCCCTTTTTATCACCATTATCAGATGTTTTACACAAGATAATTGTGCATTCTTGTAAACAAGTCTGTGCATAATCATCCTTTATTCTCAACAGGTCTACAGAGGCAGGAGTAAAGTCGCACCTCGGCTGTTATGGTAAGAAGAATAAACACTTTGTTAACACTATTATAGTCTTGCAGTTTGGTGAGATTTATGCCGCCGAACTACTTGGCTGAGATTTGTTTTTGTTAAAGAGGGGGTATTATGATTTCTCATAATAAACTGACCAAAACAGTCCGTTCTAAAAGTAGCACAAGGAGGTCATCACAGAAGGATCTCCTGAGTGGTTGATTATAATTTGGAGAGAAGGGCTTTCAAACACCAATGTCTGCCCATAGCTGTGCCCCTGACAGGCCTCGAGAAGGCTGGCCAATTAGAAGGAAGGGGGTTTGTGGAGCGGGGAGTTTTAAAGAGACAGCAGTTATAATGAAACGCTCTAAAAATAAAACTGTGAGAAAGTGTAGCAGAGCTGCAGCTACTGACAGATCTCCATCTACAGGCCTGGCATGCATACTACAGCGTTTTCAGTCCTCCATTGTTTCCATGGAAACAATGCGTCCCTGCGTTTTTTTGCGTTTGAGAGTGAAACGTTGTGGTGTAAATGGGGCCTAAGTCCAGCAGTTGAAGAAAAAACCTTTTAGCTGGTCGGGATGCTGCAGGCACATGGAGACAGCATGTGTTTTGGTTAGATTGAGTTACTCTGTTAACATTGGACCTTCAGATAATGCGCCCACAAAACTCAAGGTTGAATTTTTTTTTAAATGTCATAATGGTCTTGGGCCTTCTTATCTTAGAGAAAAGCTTTTACCTTATGAACCTTCACGGACCCTGCACTCCTCTGGCAGCAGGCTCCTGGTCATTCCCAAAGTCAGGACACACACTCACAGGGAGGCGTCTTTCCACTGTAATGGCCCCCATCTATGGAACAGCCTGCCGGAGGACCTTAAGGCCGCAGAGAACATTCATGTTTTTAAGAGCAGACTCAAGACCCATCTCTTTAGCTTAGTTTTTGGTTAATATTTATTTATTTTATCTTTATTCTAGTAGCTTAGGCTTCTTCTTTCATTTTTATTCATATCTCTCTACATTATTTTAAAGGCTGTGTCTTGGTCATATTTCAGTTTTTATCTGTTTTTAATCTTTTATCAGTTTTTAGCCCTCTGCACCGGGGGCGGTGGTTGGCCGTGATTGCAGGGGCCTGTTCTCAGCTGGTTCATCTGTACTCAGCCTTATATACATGAGTGTGTGTGTGTGTGTGTGTGTGTGTGTGTGTGGGGGGGGGGGGGGGGCATATGGGATTGTTGTTTTTAATGGTCTTTGAAGCATTTGTGTTACATCCCTTTGTATGATAAGCGCTTTATAAATAAAGTTTGATTGATTGATTGGTTGAGTGATTGATTTGTGTTTTCATGCACCCATTAAAATTCAACTGAAGTTAACCATGTCTGTGTTTTATATGTTAAACAGACTCCACCAGGTGTGTCTGCACACCACACAAAAGTGATGCAATGGGAGCGGCCAAACTGGTAACCACATCACTACTCACATCCCTCTGTGTCTGTGTCTCTCTGTCCGTCTCTCTCTCGCTCTTTCTCTAATCCCAACACAGTCTCCTCAGATGTCTGTCTAACATGAGTCTGGTTCTGTCCGAGGTTTCTGCCCGTTAAAGGGAAGTTTTTCCTTGCCATTGTAACTTGCTAAATCCTGCAAAGGTCTGTGTCATGTCTTTGAATAAAAAAAAAAGTGTATATTTCATAAAGTTAATAAGTTAGTTAAAAAAGTATAAATGGGTTAATTTCATGCTGTTAAAATGTTTCAGTAAAATCATCAGAGTAACACATCTTCACCTGTAAGGATCGTTAGATTTCAGTTTCCACGCAGTGTGAGTGCTCTGTCTATGAATAGAAGATCTTTGACGTAACGTCTCAGTAAAAGTTCAGCTAAGAACTCAGTGAAAGTTAAGTCTGAGAACAACTCATAAACACGTTGAATGTGCTTTAAAAACGTTTGAACCTTGGGAAAGATTCGTCTTTGTAAGTATTTGTGTTCATAAACATCAGTTATAAGCTATCAGTTTAATCATATTTTATTTTAATAGTCAGTGTTGTCAGGCGACCGTTGGTGCCGCTATCGGCGTTGTGTTAGCATAAGCTAGGTAACTGTATTTGCTCAATGGTGCGCTGTCCCCAGTGTGACGTGTTTTTCTGTATCTTTTAGTTACAAAAAAAAGAAAATATAAAAGTTGTATTTTACCACAAGAGACCTCCATAAAGCAAGAAAAGTACGCCTTGTGTACGGAGTTTCTTCATTTGTTCGCTGGCTGTCTAGCTTCACACAGTAACGTGTCGTGAGGACAGCACAGTCTGTACTCATTGTGGGTTAAGATGAGATCAGACTTCTTATCTTGTCTTGATGTTGGGTCTCTGTTAATAAAATTTATTATCATTTACAGGTCAGGACCTGTTAATGCTTTTGGAAAGCATCTTGCGATAACGTTTATTATGAATTGGTGCTATGTAAATAAAGATTGATTGATTGATTTATTGACTATTTGTAGAGTGGTGAGAAAGTCTTCACACCAAATCACAACTAAAAAACTTTAAACCAAGACAACCATAGACATTTCCACCTTTGATACATAACTACATAACTGTGGCCGCATTTGAAGGGGGGGGAATACATGGTGCAAGTGATATTACTGCCACTTTTCACCATGTGGTACTCCTTTTTTTGTGTTTATTTCTTCAGGAAACCACCGAACATCACAAAAACCAACATCCCAGTGGGAATCCTCTCTCATGTTTATTCCTCACATGAGTTTCTTACCACTGCATCCACTCTGATCCATTCTGGGTTCCTTATTGATGCTTTCTGTATTCATATCACCTCCATATCGCAGTGTTTTAATTTGCAAGTATGCGCTCGTCATCTTGCTATTAGCGCCAAAAACAACAGCAGGCTAGCGAGTGACAATGGGTTTCCAAACAATGAAATATTTTGCAGAGTCTCTTTTCGTCTCCCTCAGTTTTTTGGGTTAATCTGTTCTTTGGCAGATGAAGCTTTATTTAGTCGAAACACTTTTGCATATTTCGTGTGACTCATTTGCTGCGAGAAGGGAGGGAAGTCATTGACATTGTGTTCCTCCTTTCATGTCATGTAGTTTTGCTATTCATATTTATATTGTGGAGGATTGTGAAAGATGCACTCACATGAATAAGAGAGAGGATCTTGTAGGCTGTCAAATTGTGTGCAACAGCAAGTGTGATATTTAAAGTTTCATGAGGAGGGCTGGAGTCTGAATCATATTGCTTGAATATTGGATCAGACAAGCAAAAGTAACAACCACCGAGGGAAAAAAAGAAGCTGAACAATCATAAGGCGTCAAAATCAACAAGCTCATCCTATAAGCGTAATCGCTTGCTCGGGAGGCACGATAAACACAACATACCACTTAGAGACTTTTTCAGCCGGCTCACATCAGAATACAGCGGATCCTTCATTTGAACATGATGCAGAGTGGTGCCAACTTCCATCAAGTATGAGAAATCTGCTTGTGAAGTGTCAGAATCAGGATCCCTGACCTGAGAAGATCCGACTCCGAGCTGCAAACAGAGCTGTAAAATAACTCAAACTGTATTAAAAACGAGCATAAATCACCTGTGCCCTTTAGCTTTTACGATCTCATTTGTGAGGCTGCATTTGCATTTTTTAAGCTGCAGTGCCAGTTAGGCCAGAAAACCAATATTTCCTTTTAAAATAAACATACAAGGTTGATTATGTGTTAGAGTTGAGTGGGCACATTCAAAAACGAGCAGGTGATGTGTATACAGGATTATGCATCAGTTTTATTATCTACCTGCTGTATCCCAACACATACACACACACCACCTCCTCTTTACTCGTCTTCTTGTCTCCTGTGCACCTTACCAGCACATGAACACAGCTCTGAGGGTTCAATCAGGATCACATCTGAAAGAGAAGCCAGCACGCACACGCTATCGGGCTGCTCCATGTGTGTGGAGACGTGGCATTTGAGGGAGGGAGGGAGGGAGGGAAAAAAAAGAAAGAAAGAATGAAAGAAAGAAAGAAAAAGCGAGTCGTATGTTAAAAAAAGACAAGGTGGTGGTGGAGGGGAGGGAAAGTGGGGGTTTGGGGGGGGGGGCAGTGGAGCGACAAAAGTACGCCAGAGTAGCGTTCGCCAACAAAGTGACTCGTGCCTGCCTGGTGTTGGGAGATGGAAGGAAGGGAGGAAGGAAGGAAGGGGGGAGTTGCGACCTGTCAGAGAGTGAGGGGGCTGGCTGAATGACTTCACATCACCCTTTCAGCTCCAGCAACTTCCCATTTATATTGTAATGCAAATCCATGGCCTGTCCCAGATGGTGCTTTTCCAGCATCGTGGGTGCATAGAAATATGATTATTTATCCCAAGCACTTCTAAAGTCTTTAAAGCACCCTCCTCCGTCTGCTCCTATCCCCCCTTCCACTGGCAGCAGTTTAAAGCCATTTCAAAGGCTGTGCAGTCTGATGTGTCTCTCCTTAATGGTAAAGAAGAGAAAGAGTACATTTTGGAGGGGGGGGGTGGGGGGGGTTGACATGGGAGTACCTCTGAGATTACAGGAGAGAAACAAGCCTGAGTGCGTAAAAAGAAAAAAAAAAACCTCAGGTGGATCATTTTCTTGGCTGAGCATTAGGCTAAGAGGCATAAGCAGTAATCAGTTAAAAACTATCATTCACCTTAAAAGTGTTTTGATTTTTTAAAGACAGTTCCACCGTAAATAAAATGCATCCACATATAGAGGTAGTTTAAGGTAGTTTCCGTTCACTACTTCCCGTCCCGCTCAATCCTCTCCACTCTGAACTGACGCGTCACAGCTCCGGCATCCAGCTAAAACAGGATAGCTGCGGTAGTTTCTTTTAGTTTCCGTTCTAACAGCTATAGGGCGCCTGTCAGTCACGTGAGCTGAGCTGAGCCTCTGATTGGACACACTCGTAATCCTAATATCTTCTAAACCGCCGAGTAAGAAAACTATTCACTCACCATGCAGTGTGTACGGACCCAAAGACCCAAAGTAAAAAAAATAGAAAAATTTTTTACAAGAATCAAGGCAGATTGTATTACGCATAGGCTTAAAAAAAAAAAAAACATTTTGACTAGGTTGGCATTTAGATCGTAAGACTGCAAAGGTATTCACTCACATCCTTCATCTTCTTTGACTGCCAACATTAGGGCGTCACATTGTTGTCACCCTCGTGTGTGTAGGTTTAAAACAACAATCAGGCCAGCTTCAGGCTGGATGCACGCTGGCTGCCTGACAGCTACGGCATGTAACAGCTCCAGCTTGTGCCAACATGGCTTCACACAGGCTGCATGTTGGAGATATATATATATTTATATACAGTACATTGGCTGTGTGAGATGCCGCCATCAGCCTTGTTTCTCCAACAAGTTTCCCCTGAAGCTATAGACTCTGATTCATACACACAACAACCACACTGCAGTATATGTACCATAAGCTGTTTTGATCTGTCACATTATGTACTTAAAGCTTACATGATTAATGACTCCTTTGTAATGTACTTGGAAGCTTTCAGGCTGTAACTGTTTTGAAGGTTCTGGGAAACAGTCTCGTAAAAGCTGTTGTTAAATCTACACAGAGACAAGAACTGAGCAGAGAGATAGACACAAAAAAAAGAGATTGCGCAAAAGGAAATAATACAGAAAAAAAAGCTTTGTTTCAAATACACGTACAGAAATTCCAGGAGAAATCCATATTTTTCCAAGTGAGTACGGCAGACAAGGGAGATCCAGCCTGCTAATCAGAGTAAATCCCCTCGACAGCTTCATCTTTCAATACAGTTCTTTGTTTCCTTTGTACCTTGTATAAAACATAGATATAGTCTCCGTGATGTCACCCGTCTGCTCCTGATACTGTCAAATGAAGCCAATCATTGGACAGGGCCATCTTGGATATGACGCGGACTTTGAGCTTCTGTTCTAACAGCTATAGGTTGCCCATCAGTCACGTAAACTGAGCTGAGCCTCTGATTGGGCAAACCCGTAATCCTAATATCGTCTAAACCGCCGATTTAGAAAAAAATTCACTCACCGTACAGTGTGTGCCGATAGCGAAATTAGCATTTCAGACCCAAGCTGTTTTTTTGAACCAGGCTGTAAATATGCTCCTTAATGCCGTAAAAATCTGCTTTCTTTGGCTTTATCTTTACCTGACTTCCAATCTTTCTGCAGCCAGCCTCTAATGGATTCCCGATAAACAGCAACTTTTAGCACTTTCGCATAGGCTTCATTTTTCTCTACCAGATGTTTCCCCTTGATGCATACACACAGTTTCCTTTACTTGAACTCACATAAGATCAGAGGGGAGTGATCTTGTGGCTTTTGGTATCATCAAGTGTTTGGTCTCTAAATCTGTGAAGGTTTGAAGAATCCTGTAATGTGCGCCAACCTTTAGCTGTGCCATCAGTGAAGACAAAAGTGCCCGACTTATCAAGAGCAGAATCTAAGAAATGTCATCAGAGATCCACAAAAAGCTTTTTGCATCATGCTGCCATCACACTGATTTAATCTTAATTTCAGCCTCTGTCAGGCGGGTAGCCAACCATATGGCACATCGACTGGTCCCCCACCCTTCAGATCCTTGCAATGTGCACTTTCATCCTGTTTTTTTTTTTCAAAGTGACAGTACTTTCTTGTCTTGATGGGATCATCTGAGCAAGTTCACACACAGCATCGACCAGAGGCTTCTGTGTGTGAAACATCCTGAAGGTCTGTCTGTTCTGAGACCAGCTGTGTACAAAATGACTCACTCTCTGTTACTGCCTGCGTTTTACCTTTATCGTGACACCTTCTCCGATCTGCCGCCTGCCTCTGATACATTAAGGTAACACTGCACACTTCCAACTCAGGGTAATTAAATCACAACCTGGTGTCAGATCAACTCCTACAACACCTCTCACCTTGTTATACTAAATGTTCTGACAAGCATTTGTACCTGGAACTTCTGTCGCCTTGGCACAAAGTTTGAGAGAAGCAGAAGAGAGAATCACTGAATTATGGGTATTACTTGAAGACGATGGCAGGAAAAAACAGCCTGTCTGCTGGCAGGGCTGCAGCATGAGGCCACATTACGCTCTCATATTTTTCTGAGTCTTTTGTAAAGAGATGGAGATACTGAAACATTCAACTGAAAGAATTAAACATGCCTTTTCCTGTGCTGCTTCGTGACAGAATCCGCAAGGTCAGTTGGTATCATACAGAACGCAGAGATACAGTCACTGTCTGTGTTCATTATCTCTGTCTGCCACAAAAGTATCAAATATCAATATCAGAAATATATAATTTCAGTTAATATTTTTACCACCTTTGACCTGTCCTTGTCTTTGCTAGTCACATTTGTGTCTAATATTTACATTCGTGGTCTCGCACCATCTCAAGGAAGTGGCGCTCAGAGCAGCCTCGAGTTAAGTGTGCTTTACTGCATGCGCACAAGTTCAGAGGGCCTCATACAGGAAAGCATGTAAACCGACGAGATGACTTTATCATCAAACCTAAAGTTAAAGGGACTGTGAGGACTTTCTAAGTGATCCTAAAAAAGTCTGACTTCTAGATATCTGCCTGATCTTAATCCACAACTTAAAATGAGATTATCAGCACCAATATAGGTTATCTCTAAATGCTATTTCTTAGCTTCCTGATCAGGAAGAACAGAACCAGATTGATTTAAGGCACGTTGAAGCCTCATTCACCAGACCAATCCAGAAACACTCATTTAAAGACAAAAATCAGCTCTGAATTGTTTGTAACAAGTAAGAAAAATCCGCAAGTGGAGTAAGTGAAAGTTTCTTGTATTTAGACATTACTCTAAACTTGACAAGTAAATTTTTTCTGACCCCACTGGCAGATATTTTTACTTGTTGCAGGTAATTCAGACCTTATTAATATCTTGAAATAAGACACATTCCTGAACTTGTCTGTTGAATGTGGCTCATACCAAGTATAATGAGGCAATTCTTACTTTAAATAAGACAAAAACACCCCTGCTCAGATGTCAGTTTTTGCAGTGTAGTTGTGAGAAGAGAGACCTGTGTTTTTCTCTGCTGAAGACAATTTCTTGGATACATTTATTAGTGATGGTGGACACTAGAGCTGAACTGTCAGACAGATATTGATAGCACATGGGCTTAAGGCTAAAGTACGAGCTAAAGGCCAAACCACAAGCGAAACTGCTTATAATAATGTTTATTCCAACCCACATGCAGCAGTTATTCTGCAGTGATCTGATCCAACTTGAGAGTCTATCAATGAAATCAGATTAACAGGACATAAGGATTCCCTAACGTTACACGTTAGCCTACAGATACATCTCAAATCAAAGGGCTGCCAGTGGCACTGATACAGCCAGCTACTAAACTACAGTACAAAATGACAAAGTTTACAGGTTGTCACGTTTCAAACAACATCACTGTGTAACTGTTGATAAATACCTTACCTTGTTGCGTTGTATTCAGTAAAAAGTTGTCTTGAAAAAGAAAAGTAGTGTTAAAAAGAAGATCTGATCTCCGTTCATTTCCAAAACAAACACACGACATGACAAAAGGTGTCGCTGTGATCCACTTCAAACAGATAGCCCCCACAGCTCCTTTAAATAGAATTAACAAGCTCAAGACATGTTTTAGCTATTTTTTTACCATTCATTTTTAAGATTCATTACATATTAAAAAAAAAGAAAGATGGGTAAATGTTGATCGGTACATCCCTCGTTATTTCAATACAAAAATGTGAGGATGCAAATATTAGTCTGCTGCTCCATAAAATGCAAACGTGTCACAATTTAATTATAATTTTCAGGTTCATTACTCATGGCAATCCAAACATGAACACCAAAAATGATTTGTCTCTCTTATGCAGATAGTTAATTGCTAAATAAGTGCAAAAAAAACAACTACTGCTTCATTTAAAAAGCGAGCACAAAGGGATAAATGCGGCAGAACTGGGCTGCAGAGAAAGTCACTGCACACCAGTGTTGTTTGAATACTATTAATTGATTCTTTCTACGTTGAAACAGAGTAAAACGCACTCTTTTTCCATGCAAATGAGCCTCTTAATCCACAAACACTGGCGCTGACAGCTGAGTATGGCTAATTTGTGTCACAACTGTCATGGATCAAATTCCCCTCTACATCAGCTCATCTTACAGAGATGTATGTGGGTCGACTTTGGCGCCGTCAGGATGACAGACCACAGCGCAGCACAGAGTGAAGACTTGGCAGATCATTTCACGAACAATCGCGTATAAAACTGGAGCAAACTGCACAGAGCTGCAGAATTTTGGGGCAGTTTTTGTGCTTGACTATCATTCATGCAATTTGACGCGCAATTATTGCAGACGACATTCAGATCTACAGGTTTACAGCTGCCTCGCTTTATGAGGACTGCATCGTGTTTTGCCACCCTCTCTATAGATGCAGCCAAACATTATACATACATTTATTTCTCTCTCAAGTTCTCAAAATAGAGCAAATTAAAGGTAATCTAACTTTCAGCCAAAGTAAACGGCTTAATGGAGCCATCTCCTGTAATCGCTCCACTCAGTCAAACATTCATTAAGTGCTCAGCTAATCTCTGCTTTTACACATAAAGCACAACAAACTTTCCCTGCTGATAACTCGAGCTATGATTTTATTTTTTTTTTCTCCCCTTTTTATTTTATTCCTCTATGAGCCACAGCGTGAGCACACAGCAGTGAATCACAGGTATTCTTGGTTTGGTTGACACTCGGTGGATCTGCAATCAGAGAGCAATCCAAAAAGGTCCAGATGCACAACAATATGTTCCAAAACGGAGGAAAATGAAGGTAAACTGACGGTCACAATGACTTCAAATAGCCAAAATGTGCGCTGACCCGTTTCATCACTTCTAAAAGCATGAGCAATCAAATCTATTTCAGCCCTCTTTTCCAAACACCTGACCACAATACAAATTACAAAAATGAAACGCTGTGGGACTCTTCAGCTGAAATCACAAGCTCTCACACCGATTAGGTCGTTTTGTTTTTTTTTCCCCTCCCCAACTTTCAGAAACAATCGCTTGTTTTCCCACAAGAGACAGAGGACGAGAGCAAACATCTTTATTCAATTGATCAGGCCATCAGGGAGATGATTGTGTTCGCTGTGTCTGGCCTGTTGTCATCCCGCGTCACTCTCCAAACCACTCACCTGCCCACACAAAGAGCAGTAGTTGGCCATAAGCCTGGATGGTCCCCATAGTTTCATGTTGCTCGCCATCTGTGCTCAAGGCAGAAACCTCACTACGGCCATTAGAGTGAAGGGGCAATGAAAGAGATGAGCCCGGGAGGTTACTGCTAGGTTAATGCAGCGGCTACTTTGCACTGCACATTTAAAAAGAGAGGCAATAAGGACAGAGGTGGTGGGATGTGTTTGGAAGGTAGAGATTGACCATTTGCTCAGATCTCATCTCCTTTAGTGACCATTCTCAAGATTTCTGAACGTGTCCTCAGTTATGTGTGAAAAAGATGGTGTTATTTTTTACAATAAGAGCATAAAGGTGGGATAGCAAGAAACCTAGAGCTGTGGATGTCATTAAGATGTAAACAAAACGGTCCATTTGTTTACCAGGATGTTCAATTTTTACAGTACGGACTGACGCTAAGTTTTTGCACGTATAAAACTCTCCATTGACCCTTAAATGAGCTCAAGTTGAACAATAATGCAGTTTCTGCTCTTACCGTAGGGGGAATTAGATCACGACAACTTGAGCTGTGAGAGAGCTGCACAGGGTGCCAGACATCTAAACGATTATTTAAGTCAAATAAATCAGCCTCTGTGACCCTCCTTAAACCTGGATGTGTGTCCAACAGGCTGATATGTGGAAGAACATACATGGTTTAAAGCTCAGAGACAGAGAGTAACACGTAAAAATTTAACACCTTCACCAGCTGATGCACAATAAATGTCACTGCAATAGAGCCACTCTTTAAAAAACGCATACAAATGGTTTGCCTCATAGAAAATTTAAAAATTTAAATAATTCATATAAAATAAATAAGCTTACAATTATAATATAGTTAATAAAAACATAATATAAACTGCAATAAAAAATAACAAATGTACACAAAAATGTGTATTTTCTTATTTTTTAAAAAATAAGACTTACACGATAATGCTATGAGGCTAACGAAATGATTTTTTTTTTTTTTTTTTTTTTTTTTTGCTTCTTATATTATCCAAAGCATCGCTGGTCAAATTATGTTGCTGTTCAGATAACTTTTACAAGATTTGGCTTTAAGCATATGCGTATCCACTTCATGGGTAACAAGGTAACATACTAGCCTTGGCGTTAGCTTGGTGTTAACAGAACACCTTCCTCTTTAATTAAACTGTAACGTCACATATTAACTTGTGTTACTTGGATTGAAATGTAATATCTTTAAGAAACTTAATAGCGGGGCGCAGGTTTAGCTTAGAAGGCTAGGTTGAGCACCCCAGGAGGCAAGTCCTCACGCAGGCAGCCGGGGTCCGAGTCCAGCCTGTGGCGCCTTTCCCTCATGTCACTCCCAACTCTCGCCCTGTTTGCTGCTCTGTCCACTGTTGTATCCTCTCTGATTTAAGGCATAAAGAGCCAGAAAAACATAGTTAAAAAAAAGACTGGTAGCTTGTATTACTCACTGGATGTAATTCAGGCCTTATTCTCAGCTGTAATAAGATGTTATTTTGCAACTTGTAACATAACTATGGCCTGAATTTAGTTTAATGTTTGCACATAAAAGAAACCTGTTCCACTTGGTAGGATTTGAGTTTTGGAAGTATGACAAATAAAGAAGGTGTTTCGTCAACAAAAAGCTAATTATGCTAATGATAATGTTCCCTTTGTTTCTGAAGCAGTGGAACCTCCAGTCCTCAACAAATAACCTTCTTAGCTTTAACTCTGTGTAAGGATGACAACCCCCCACTTTTTTTTTTATGCAGAATGGCGGAAGTCTTGTCAAGCCTGAAGGGATTCTGTTTCAATTTACCAGCAGCAAGATATAGATTTTTCCCTTCAATACCTGGTTATCAACTAATTATATGCAAACAAGATGACACTCTTTTATAATTAAAAGAATTTTATGGATTAAAAAATATACATATTTATATAGGAAAAAATAGCCCCATATATTCAGTGGTTAGCAATAGCATTCTCATTAGCCTACGGGTAGGTAAAATTAACATTACATTAAATTAGCATTTTTGAACCTAACCTGGCTAATAAGAAAGCAGGTAATAAAACACTCTCAAACACTTCCTGGCAATTTCCTTTTGCCTCTGGAAAATGTGCTGGTAGGTTGTAAGTTAGCATTACATGCTAATGTTAGCAGGTTAATTTAGCCTTAGGATTGGTTGATTTCATTCTTGTACAACCGATGTAAAGACTCAGCCCACAAAAATCCTGGTAAAGGCTTCAAGCTATGATTAGTCAACTTAATGTTTCTGGTTACCAATCAAATGATCAACCAGGGTAAAATTCAATGCCAACTTTTCATGAGGTGATGTTTAAATCAGTGAAGAGAGAGAAGCAGCCTGAAGTTGGAGACAAACAACTAAATAATGATACCAAGGACAGGACATAATCCCCAAGCACAACAAAAACAAACCTTAATCCACTGTAAGTGGGCACCTGCAGCTCGTAACCACAGCAGCCTCTTCCTTTTAGCAAGGCTGATCACCCACAGCTAAAAGCAAAGTGAGCTCATGGTGTCTGTGTCTGTCTGTGTGTGTGTGTTTGTGTGTGTGAGGACGCAGGGATAGGAAGCGCAGCAGCAACATCTACAGGCCAAAGCGGTAACAACACTCTTCCGGAGCGGTGACAACAGCTGCCTTTTACACAGTGCCTGCTCACATGTAGACACACATTGGGCCTACAAACGTTGCTTTCAGAATCAATTACTCACACACCACAGGTCACAGAACAGTTCATTACTGTTCAATTACCAGTGAATGTTCAATAGCGAGCCCATTACAGGAGAAAAGTTTCAACCTCGCTGCCAAGACAACAGCGGAGCCAGTGTGACATTTTAATGATACTATTAAAGATGAGCAAGAAAAGAGCACAAACAAATAAATTAAAGAACATTATTACGAGCTGTATGAAGGAAATAGAGAGGGGGAAAATTTTCCATTAGTGTAACAAACGATGAAGCTGCTTTCTAAGTGTATTGATCAGCTTTATCTCATTACCCTCTTGCTATTCATCTCACTGAGATCCATACTATCATTATGATCTCTGATAATTCTGTTTCACCAGAACTATATTTTAAAGCTATCACACAAATAGAGTAAGCGCATGTTTTTCTCTGTTAATTCATACAGGTGGTTCAACTCAGCTCTCCCTGCAGAGAGACTCACTTGAGAGACAGTCTGCAGGTTTAAGTCTCTGCTGCAGCTAATTAGGTCACACCTGATACACCTTTTCCTCGGCAATTATCCCAGCAGAATACACTCCAGGTAAACAGAAAGTTTACTCCTCTAAGTCTTCAAGGTTTGGGTTGTTTTGTATCTTTCCTCCACTGTCGGTAGAATTCTTTCCTCATTCCTCCCGTTTCCCAGATTCCACAGTTTGCCTCCCCAGTGGGGAGCCACAGCACTTACTTTCGGTTTCATCAGGTGGCAGGAATACAAAAGAAAGAAAGGGCCAAAGTGACAAAAAAACAGAGCAAAACTCAACAATCACCATATTAGATAGTTGATAAAATCGTGGAGATGTTTGAGAATATTTTGGCCTCTTGCGTTTTTTTTTGTTTTTTTGTTTTTTTGTTTTACAGGAACAGATCAATCGATCGCAGAATCAATTTCCTCCCCTGCTACAAGAGAGAATTCAAACAAGCAAAAAAAATAAATAAATATATAAAAGTCTCCTCTGCTTCTCTGTGATTCTTTTCCGTTTCAGCGGCGTAACGTTTTCATCTTTTTATGTTTTGCCAGTCAACACATTGACTCAAACAATCTCTGGTTGGCAGTGAAATGTTTGTTCTTTTAAAGGAAATCACACGTTTTCTTCAAAAGGGGGAGACTTGAAACATATTGTAGGAACTGGCAATGAAAGTTAAAAGTAGAACTACAGAAATGTTAAAAAGCATTCAAGCAAACGAGTGACAGCTCTGGGGTTATAATCCTGCTTAGAGAAAGAACAAAAGCAGAAAAAAAACACAAGAGAATGCACCAAATATATGAACTAAAATTGAATTGCTTCAGGATGAAAAGTGACCGCTTGTAGCACAACAGAATCAGATCGCTGAGAATGATGCATCAATACTGAAGAGGTGCTACTTTAACTTCCTTATACTTCATTAGTGAAATCACTGAGAAATAAGGAGTTTCCTTTAAATGAAACCATCAGATCACTCTAATGAAACTGCGAACAACCAACAGACCAACAGATCAATTAACAACAGACACTACAACCAGACTCTGCTCTTTTGTAAGGGGTCACACACTGAAAAGACCAGAACAGAAGAACTGAAACAGAAAAATGTCTTAAATACCAGAACATTAACACACTTATTGTGCCTCAAAATCTGTAATTAGTATGCACACTTCTCTGAAGTGTCTCTCTTACACTGTGTACTTCCGAGTGCACTCAGCTTTTCAGCTGGTTGGTGTTCCCTCAGACAAACACTGCTGCTCCGCACTTACTGGAAATGTTCACATTTCACATTCACAGGTGTTATAATGCTGTTCATTATTTGCACCGTCATTTGATCTGTCCGGCTGAAAGTGAGAAGTGTCCATGCTCAATATTTTGACCATTTTGAATTAAGAAATCCAAAGTGCACTACATTTCTCTATACCAGGGGTCACCAAATGGCAGACCTTGGTCCGAACCTGGACCCAGACACCATGCTATGCGGACCTGGATATACCATCAATAAATTACGAGGGGATCTTATATTTGATGAAACGCTCCTATTTTCAGCGGCGGAGCTTTTACAGTGTTTACAGTTTTGGCAGAGCAGCGCTGGAAACGTACGGACCAATTGCATTCTAGTTAGGCCATCCCATGTGACGCTACCCAGCCAATGAAGGCTCTGCAATCCAGGCTTTAAATATTGCCACTCAGTATGCAGGCGAATGTTTAGAAGTCGGGGGCAGAATAAAGGTCGATAGAGAGAAAAATAAAGAAAGCGTTACAGAAAGAGAGAAGACGAAGAGACGAGTGATCTGGAATTAGAGAGAATGATGTCCACAAATTACGCAGTCAAAGAAAAGAAAAGTGGACTGGCTCATTAATGTTCATTTTTCCCTTTAAACAACTGTTTTGATTGATTATCTCTTATTTTGAAACACAGTCCTTCTTAAATATAATAAGATAATGATTTCACTGTCTACTGTAAATGTTTCTCTTTACTTAAATGTTAGGCCACTACAAATGTTGTCAAATGTGTAAAAACTCGTCATGAAGATGAGAAAACAAGGGCTTAAATTTTAAGTCTTTCTCAGAGAGTTCCCCACAAAACTTGAGCAGTGAGGAGTTTAAAACTGATTTCATTTTTTTTCCCAAAAAATTGAGCCGACACACTGAAACTCTTAGAAGTCAGAAATTAATTGAGAATAACAAACAACCACTAAAACACTTTTTTTTAGTTCATGAATAAAGTAAATAATGATTTAACATTACAAAAAATAAAGTAAGTAAGTTTACACATTATGATGTTCCGGACCTTTGATTCAATACATTTTTTTCTGACTGGACCTTTTTGAAATTTAACTGAATAACCCTGCTCTTTACTGTCAGTGTGAACACACATGTGCACTCAAAATACAGTAGGACAAGTAAGTGCAGAAGTACACAATTTGAGACACAGCCACAATTTTTAGTTTTGACCCCGCTGCGGCTGATCCACACACGGTTTTGATTTGAATACAGAGCCTTGAAGATCCTGCGAGGTGTTTCAGATCTCAATACAACAGTGTCAACATTGTAGTCCTTTTGATTGACACCTCATTTGACCAACTGGGTCCATCTATGGTCTCTCCAGAGCCAATAATATCCCTGAGTGTGACATGGTGTGAACAGACACCCATATACTCTAAAGAAAAAAAAAAGGCAAGGACAAAAACGTGTAATTCCTGTGTTCTTTCTAGTTACACTTACAACACCTTTGACTGCTGAAGTTAAATTTCAGTGTGACCTTTACAGAGAGACCAACTTTTAAATGTACTCCAAAGGTTCAAGAACAGCATCTAATTTAATTTGGGTATGCCTTTTATGTGTGTTTTTGGTATTTTGGGTTAAAGGGTTAAATCTAAAACTATGTGTTCTAAAAAAATGATAAGTAACTGAAAAGTGAGTGGAGTGGAGAGAAATGTATGTTTTCCTCTATGTTAGAACAAAATCAAGAATGGATTCATAATTGGGTCCGGAGAGCGCTGGCTCCAGGTCAAAGGCTTGGAGTCCCCAAGGTCCCCAAGATTGGAGCCTTTAGTGGTTTAGTCACCTGAAGTGGGTTTGTATGAGGTACTCGACAATAGCCAATTTATTACCCACAGGGAGGTCTTGGTCAGCTCGGCCCTTCATTGAGAAACCAGCCAGGGAACCAGGACAGTGCCTAGGCTACCAACAGCTGCAGACAGGGTCAGCTGTACCACATAGCTTTGAAGATAGAATAAAGAACAGTACAAACACAGCAGTCTGAGCAAGTCTGGAGGAAGAAAAAAGAAAGTCTGGCTGATGACTGAAGTTGGTGTAAGTGTAAGCTCTGTTTGGAATTTCATTTTGAGTTCAAACAAATGGTGATCTGCTGCCTGTAGCACATCTATAAGCTAAACAGGTCTAAAATATACGTGCTAAGTTGGCTTTTGACGCTGATATATTGTTAATTTTCATACTTTTATGTCCCAGTTTGGTGTTACTTTGGGGAACAAATGCTTAAAATTAGCCCATTTACATGGTTGACTTTACCCCGTCTGCAGCTGTTGATAGCCAAGCTACAGTTCCAGTTCTCTGGACAGTTTTTTAAAGACCGTTTCCCATGAGCACCATCACCCACTGTGTGAGGGCGTGACTCTTACTAAGGTATGTGGTCGTTTAGAAAGCAGATGAATAGAGAGCAGATCTTTTGTAACTTTTCCCAGGATGCAAAGCGACGAGGTAATGTATTTATTAATAGTTACTCAATGTTTAGCATAGTTTAGTAGCTGGCTATACTTAGCGCTACTCACAGCCTGGTGCTCTGAGACGTGTCCGTAACATTTAGCGTTTGTGAATCCTGGTAATGTCCTACCAGTGCTCATCTACCAATATGTGGTAGCAAAATACTAATGTTACAGGAATCAGATGTTAGTTTAGTTTGTCCCGAGATGACATTTGAAGAAAGTCATAAGGTTGTGTACTTCAAACAGTCAGTCCAACCTGAAAAACAATATGATCTGAAAAATGGCTTCTGGGAATGTTGGAGAGTTCGTGTTCCCAGAAACCGTCAGGGAAATTTGGGAGAGATATGCGCCAGCTTGGTCCAACGAGATAAGCGTTTACAGGAAGTCTCCCTCCATGAGAGACCACCCATGGTTTGGCCATGATGCAACAGGGCTGGAGACAGAGAAACAATGACATCACCGAGGGTCTATAAAGAGTTGGTGAAACTTAGATCGGGGTCTGTCCGTTTATCGATGACCAGAGCTGTTGTGAACCTGATTAAACCCCAAGAGGCTGGAGCTTGGTCGTGTTCCCCTGGTCATCATTGTCTCTGTGTTTGCATCTGAGAAATCCACAATATACCTCACCAAGCAGAGCAAACATAACCTCATTGACGGACTAAAAAAGTTACAAACAGTGGACAATAGAAATATTTAATTTCAGTAAAACTGCTTCAAACTTGAATTTAGTGACCTTCCATCATATGCACCCAGGTCATAATAATCAGCTTATGTAAGAGAGCATTGTCCTGTCGTGAGTGTTATGACAAACGCATGCCTTCCTCACTCATATCAGGTTTCAATGAGCTCCAACTCACTCACTTACCTGTTTACAGAGATGAATCATTCATCTGGTTTTGGTGTTTAAGTTTTCAGTCACATGGATGAACAAAAAGGCTTCACCTCCAACCTGAATGGATCCTTTCAATCCTGTGTCCTCACATGTGTTCGTCAAATGGCCTTGACTAAGAAAGAGTCATAGAAAAACCTTGAGCTGAACCTAATGACATGTAATAACTTATCATTATCTCTGACAATACACAGCAGTTTCCATATAACATACACAAGAGTCACTTCAGTATGATGTCATGTCAACATGATATTCGCCCCTCTCTCTTTCCCTGCAGCTAAAACCCTCATCCATGCTTTGATTACTGCAACAGTATCCTGTACGGCACAACTACAGATCTCAACAACCTTCAGTACATTCAAAACTCTGCCATCCACCCATTCCCATGACCACATCACCCCCATTCTTCAAGACCTTCACTGGCTCCCTATCTCATACCGCATTAAATTTAAAACCCTCCTACTCACCCATAAAGCACTCTATAACCAGGCCCCCCTCTTACTTTAAAGATTTGCTCCACCCCTACACTCCTTCCTATACCCTCCACTCCTCTGGTGCTAACCTCCTGACCACCCTAAGGACCAAGCACCAAACCTGGGGGGACAGAGCCTTCTCTGTTGCCACCCCCTCCCTTTGGAACTCACTTCCACAACAAATTCATGACACCACTGACTGAAGCAGTTTCAAAGAACATTTAGACATGTCTGAGGACAAGTTTCAAGTTAATTTACTTTGTGCTGTAGCATTTGGTGGGGTTGTGTTTTTTCTTTTTTCAATGAGTTTTTGGTTTGCAAATGTTACGACACCAACCAGACAGTGTAGTTAATTAAACTGTAGTTATAAATAAAGATGTATAAGTGTGATAAAAAAAAGTTCAATAAATTAAGGGGATTTTTACAGAAATAAAAGTAATAATGAAATGATAAATTTGTAAATAAAAATAAGATAAGATACTCCTTTGTTTTTCCTACAACAGAAATTCACAATTTTTTTTTTTTTTTTGCATTTTTTTTTCATTCTTGATTTTTTTGTAAATTTTTAAAAATTTACAAAAAAATACACTTCAAACTAATTTGAAAAAAAAAAATTATAAATATTATCTCCCATTTCAATCAAGTCCGTTATGCTAGGCGCCACTTGTTTCAGCCCGCCTTTCAAAGTGAATACCTGGTTTGCATGAGAAGAGGCAGCGCAAGACAACACCAGAACAGACGGGCAAATCAAGACTGTAGGCAGGCGGTAAAAGCGGTGGTAACAGTCTTGTTGTTTGCATACGAGGAACTAACAGTTCTGCCAAGTCTAAACCAGAGTTGCCAACCTATGGAGCCAGTGTTGTTAAAATGACAAATGTGTTTTGCTGGACAGCAACTGTTAAAAGTTGAGTTCATCTTAACGCAATCGTAAAGGGTCAGCTTTGAGTACAGATTTAGCAACTTGCTTTTTAGCTAGCAGGCCTCGGTTCCCTTGGAGCCTCTGTGTTCTTTGAGACAGCTCTGATTTATTTGTGATGTGGAAACTGTGCGAATGAAATGACAAAAGAAACAAAACCATCTTTAATTTCCCTTTGACAGAAGGGATCCTGTTGAGAAACTTTCAACACTTGAATAGTTAAAAGTGAAAGTAGGAGGAAAACTTCTGTCAGAGTAGCTTTTTATTTATGCTTTTGAAAACTTAACGGCTGCGGCCTTTTTATTGGAGATTTATATCTCCTTTAGGAGCTGCTGGAACGGACAGATGGTAAAGTCGGACTGTTTTAAGAGACAGAAAACGTGCATCTCTGGGTCCTTTCATGGGATTTGTTTACAACAGAAAACGAAATAATATCAGTTTCATCTTCAATGACAGACATACAGACGATCTGCCATCTGCGCCTGTATCAACACCAACTTTTCATGCGACCAAACGTTGTTTCTTCTTCTCTCTGTGCAGCTCTTAGCAGGCAGAAAAGCCGAGTTCTGATGGAGCTGAATTAAAACCTCAGCATTAATGTGAACGTTGTTTCCTTCAGACAGTTTCTATTAGCTGCTTTGGTTGCAACAAGAGAAGGGTGACGGATCAGACTCGTGATAACACTATTATCTCAACGATTAATGCAGCCATTATGTTAAGATAATAATGGCTTTTATCTGTCATAGAAGAAATTATTCACACAGGTTTATTTGTCAGAAGCTGATTCATTAATATGTGTTTGTTCCAAAGTGTTAAATAATGTGTGTAAAAATAATCACAGTTGAGGAAAAAGAGCTTAAGGAATAAATTGTGAGTCTGGAAGTCATAAATCAAGCACAATACAATGAAAGTGTCAAAATGTTGAATTACTGCAGAGAACAGTGCACATTTGATCACGCCTTTGAGTCTTTCATGAAAGCACATTTCCTTCTTCAAATCCTCCCTGCAGAGCGCGGTCTCACACTGGAAAAATAGGAGAGAGAGAGAGAGAGAGAGAGCGACAAGAGAAAGTTGGCTGGCAAGTAGCGGCTCCCCTGGCGTCTTTTGCAGTACACAGCCAAAACAGCCATATTGTGTCTCTAAACAAATCGAACACTTGGCACCGTGACAAGGCAGCCACTGTGGCGCTCGGATTCACCAAGTCAGCACGATGGCGCTCCTTCGTTCCCAGGTCACCGCATGCAGCAGGCAGCAGGGAGCCGCACTTGTGTTTACTCAACTGCTGGACGGAAACCGTGTCATTAGTCTTTTGGTGGCAAGTTTGAAAAAAAGAAAAAAAAGAGAGAGAGACAGAAAATTTAAACAAGATGCATTGATTACTTTGTGCTAAGTTTTAAAACTAAATGCAGTCCATCTCCTCCAAGATCTTTCCAGTTCATTAAGTTATATTGTGACTAAAGATCCCTGCTGGGCCAAAGCTGAGACTTATTTATATAATTTAAAGCACAGACATTTAAACAGAGGCCTTAGGCTTTAACTGAGCAGATCCATCTCTTTCTGTAGGCTCACAGCACACACACACACACACACACACACACACAAAAGCAAAAGTTTCAAATCTCACTCTCACCAAACTCATCCTTAAAATACTTCTCTTAATGATCCATTTCATTCTTCAAATTGTTCTTCGCCTCTGAGAACAACTAATTTCTATCTTTGTGAGACAAATTACATCTCCCAATAATCTTGATTTGCCTGATAAAAAATAAAAAAAAGTCTAAAACAGAAAATACAGAAGATATGAAACAAGTAAAGCATTGCATCAGCATAATTAAGGGGTCAAGCTCCTTAATAGATGGGTATCCTTATGGATGCAGTTCCTTCAGTGACCACTAGAGGCGAGTCGACCCCGGGATATGCCTTCCACCTATAGACTGTATAAAACATGGACGTAGTCTCCGTGATGTCACCCGTCTGTTCCTAAAACAGTCAAATGAAGCCAACCATTGGACAGAGCCATCTTGGATATGACGCAGACTTTAAGCTTCCTTCTAACAGCTATAGGGCGCCTGTCAGTCACGTGAGCTGAGCTGAGTCTCTGATTGGACAAACCCATAATCCGAATACCTAATAAACTGCAGAGTTAGAAAAAAATTCACTCACTGTACAGTGTGTGTCGATGGCGAAATTAGCGTTTCAGACCCAAGCTGTTTTTTTAAATAGGCTGTAAATATGCTTTTGAATGCCGTATAAGTCTGGGGGGGGGGGGGGGGGGTGGCTTGATGTGTTTGTGACTTCTGGTCTTTCTGCAGCCAGCCTCTAGCGGATTCTCGATGAACAGCAACTTTTAGTACTTCCGCATAAGCTTCATTTTTCTCTACTGGATGTTGCCCCTTGCTTTTACCTCAAGATTTTGAGCAAGGGGCAACATCCAGTAGAGAAAAATGAAGCCTATGCAGAAGTGCTAAAAGTTGCTGTTCATCGAGATTCCGCTAGAGGCTGGCTAATTTTTTTTTCTTTAAGTGTGGGGTCTCAATAGATAAAAAAAAATGCTTAAGATTTAGAAAATCATAATGTGTGTACCCCCCTTAAGAGATTTTTGTAGGGGCTTATTTGAATATGTCCACCTGTTTCTTCAGGAGCCAATAAATGTTGACTTCCGCCAGCAGTTATCGACTTCCGGTTGCCTTGAAATGATATGGCTGACCGCCACCGGCAAGCTAGCTCAAAACAACTCGGGTGAAATCATTAATGCTAGACAGAGCTCAGTGTAAACTTTTTAAGACATCCACGCTATGAATCCACCTCTGATTTTTGTTCATTTTGTCACTTTCTTGCTGTTGAAAGCCGGTTATTAGAGCGACTATGGCAGCTAGGCTAACATCATTAGCTTTGTGGTCTCCAAGGGGACATAAACAGAACGTTCAACCAGAGGAGCAAAACTGACAACCACTATGAACCATGGGGAGTCAGAATAAGGTGTATATATCTTGTTATGAGTTATATATACTGCATATAGCTGATAATTTATGAAGAGGATAAAATGTTGGAAACATGTTAAGTTGTAAAGTGTCACATAAAGCATGAATCTCGGAGAAGTCCAGGAATCTTTTTGCCTGTGAAACAGCATCTCTCCCTCTCTGGGCAGATGAATGTCTATTTTTTTACGACCGTGCTATAAAATAAACAACTTTGTGTCACACACCCACACGAACCCAATAGCACACACTACACACACACCAACACACATGCACACACGCAAAGAATTGACAGGCTCAGACGCACAAATCCATTACTGACTTTCCAACAATAGCCTTTTACAGGCAAATAAAAAGATTTAGTGTAAGCGCTGTAAAACTGTCACACCTCCAGTTATATGTGTCAGACACTCAAACTCGCGGGGAAAAAAAGCAAAGGAACATGTTCCACGGGAGATAAAAAGGATCAATAGAGGGGAGAGAGAAAGTGAAAAGGGAGGGAGATTAGTAACGAATCTGCGGCACACTCACTGCGATGCAAGAAGGCTAATTGCTAAGAGACCAGCACAAGGCTCCATGAGGGGAGCGTCAGCAGCTCGGATCAATTGTAAGAAGTTCTTCTGGTGTGTGTGTGTGTGTGTGTGTGTTTTGTGGTGAGGGAGAACATGTGTAGCACTCCACTGGATCTGATAACCAACATTTATCCACAGTTGAAGTATAATCTGGTTCTTTATGTGGTTAAAATGGCAACAAAAGAAACGGCAGGTAGAAGTTCTGCATTTAAAACACACACATGAAATCACAGAGAAGCTGCTAGGAAAAAGCTCAGGTAACGTTGCTCAAGTCAATGCCATTCATTTATAATAGATGAAATGAGTCAATACTCTGGTTGGCGTTGAGTCTGGCTGCAGCAGGCAGCTGTTTTTCAGCAAACAAACGTCCTAGAGCAGGGGTTCCCTAACTTTACCATGCCAAGGCCCCCCAAATAGCATGAGCTTCTTGCAAATCAACAGATTTTTTTGACTTTTTTGGTGCATGCTTAAAATGATGCTTTCAGGGCCCGCTCGAGCAAGGTAGCTTGCTGTGTGAATGCAGCAGATAACCTGACCAAATGCTCTTCTTTACATCTAAACAGGTCGACTGTTTTTTCAGCCTCTACCGGGTGTTTTTGTATCAAGCGGCGCTGAAGTTTCAAAGGCTTTAAACACTCGTTTGAGAGGGTCTCCAGACATAGGACGCATTTCAGGCAATCATGGCCATTTTTCTCTATGGCTTTGAAGCTATACTTAATATATGCTGCCTCATATTGTCAAATTTCAGTTGGTCATGAGTCCTTAGATATTTTTTTTTTGCAGGAGAATCCTCCACGGCAGGGCTGCTGGACTGCAGAAATCTTTTCATTTTGTGCTAGCTAGCTGCATGATAACAGGTGCAATCCGCCAGTCGACACAGATGATGATCATCATCATGCCCATGTTGGAACTGTCACATGAGGTGTTGTTAAGTACAATCGGAAACTTAAGAATCTGACGATTATGGCAGTTTACGTGCTATACGTACAGGACAAATGGTTTTATAAAAAGAATAATAAAATAAAAAAAATACTGCGATTCTACTTTTTCCCCTTTACTCCAATTGTCTGCGGCCCCCACTTTGAAAACCGCTGTCCTAGAAGACCCAAAAAGGCTGATTTAACAGCACATAAGTGAGTAGCTGGTGATAGATTTAGTCGTTGTTTGTGATGTCAAGTGTGTGAGGCTGCAATGTGTCGCCGATGTCTTCACTGCTGAAACCAACTGTCACAAAAGAGAAAAAGTAAACATGTTTCATGTTGATTTAGATACTCTGTAATATTACGATAAGAATAAATATATTATGTATTAAAAAAAAAGTCTAAACAGGATGCAGTCAGTCTGTGTGTGCGTCTGTTAGAGAGAGACCCGACATGACAGAGAAATAATCTGAGGAGCAGGTGCACAGAGAGAGGAAGCAGGATTTGTTTTGCTGACTCAGCATTTCTGTAAACATTCCCAGACAGAGTGTTCTCATTTTCTGGGCAAAATGTCCAAATAATAGGAGTGTGTTTTTTTATTATTTTCCATTGGTATGAAGTGATACGATCCTCAAATCAAAACATCTGTTGGGATAAACAGTTAAACTATAAAATCCATTTTTCAGTCTGCTCCAGAGCTGACACACTGCTTATACAGGTTTATATGAAGTTTTCACCTTTTGGAAGAGAATTAACATTTGTTGTATCTGACTCCAGCCTTCTAAAGAGATTTTTGTTGGCGCTTATTTGAATGTATCCGACTGTTTCTTCAGAAGCTAGCAAGCTAGCTCAAAACAACTCACGTGAAATCATTAATGCTAGCCAGGGCTCAGTGTAAACTTTTTAAAATGTCCACACCATGAATCCACCTCCGATTTTGTTCATATTGTTGCTTTCTTGCTGTTTAAAAGCCGATTATTGGAGTGAGTATATCAGCAAGGCTAATGTCATTAGCTTTGTGGTCTCCATGGCGAAGTAAACAGAACATTTAACCGGAAGAGCAAAACCGACAACCCAATGAACCATGGGAAGTCAGGAATGAGGTGGATAATAAATAGAAAGCTGTAGTGTTGAACCCTGCTTCAGTCAACTCAACTTTATTTATAGAGCACTTTAAAACAAGCACAACTGAAAAAAAGTGCTGTACATAAAGGCATAAAATAAATTAATAAAATACAACAATAGCACAAAAATAACTGTTTCATTGGTTTTTAAAACAATTAAAAACAATAAAACAGGACTTAAAAACTAAAAACAACCCATACAAACACTAAAAACAGGAGCCGGGTTAAAAGTCAGGGAATAAGACTGGGTACTGGTGCATTAGAGTGCTACTCTTTGGTCAGTACCATGGACAGCGATCAGCAGATCAGTCTGGTTGCACATAAAGGTTTTAAAATTCCAATCAAACATTAAAGGAGCAGAAAGCAACTAAATCCACTTTAAAACCACACAAAGCTACAGTGGTACACCAGCCAGTGATCTACTAACTGTTGTCATTTAAGGTCCAGCCTAAATTGGTTTGGCCCACCCAAAACTGAAATCCTGGCTCCGTCCTTGGTATCAGCAGGTGCCAAGTCCTGCTTAAAGAGAAGCATGATGTGCTCTTACATCTACATGTAAACCGCTGTGTTGATTCTGGACTTTAAAAAACACCAGTGGAAGGGGAAGTGGAACATGTGGCGATTGGTGGGTGACTAAAGTTGGGTGTAGTTTCATGCTTTTGAGGGTTTTTGTAGAGTACAATAAAAAGTCATGAATATTTCAAGAAGAAAAGTGAGCCTACCTTTTTTTGTTTTTGTTTTTGGTTTTTTTTGGGGGGGCGGGGTCAAAATGTCACAGTAAATCGTCAACATGGAGGATGATTTCTATGTCATTCTCATTAAACTTTACTCTCTTATTCAGATCAATCAAGGAAAATCACAAACCTAAGTGATTAGAATAAATGAAAGAAGATGAACAAAAACACATTATAATATAAAACAACATAATATACCAAATTTATGTTAATATTTGAGTTTAAATTACCTCATATTAAATTCCCATATTTTAAAGGTGGCATAAAATGAGCAACTTTCAATTGAGGTAGAAGTATTTTACTTCCTGATTAAATGTACTTCATTACTTCCTTCAACTGAGGATTCATTAACTGCGGCTACCTTTTGTTAGATGCCAGCTGCCATGATAAAGTATCTGCTGATTAAAACAAAGATCATATCAGTTTAATTGATTAATCGTCAGCGAGAAGCGGAAAATTTGAGCCGTCAGTGTCGTTTGTTAGCCGGCAAGCAGAAGACAAAAAGGCATCATTTACACTGGCACAATGAGCAATGAGTATTAGCTATAAAAGATTCCTCTTGTCATCCTCAGCCAACTAATTCCATTTCACACACAGATCAGATGTATCGGTGGCAGCTCGTCCTCATTTGAAACCATTAATGACTTTCCTGCAGAGAATTCAGCAGAATGGATGTGATTATTTTGTCCTTTTTTGTGTGTGTGTGTTCAGCAGCATGTGTATGTGTATGAGTGTGTGAGGGTCCAATTTATTTGCTCACATATCAGTTTGAAGTAAGTGTTTAATTATTGTGTTGTTTGAGCTGTGGCACGACATGCTCTGTCAACATTTGTCCTGAAATGAGCGATGAAAGACGTAGCGTATAAAAAAAAAAAAAAAAATCTCATATTGATATTGGCCTCGTCTTTGGTTTCTGTTCAGAGGGATCTTAATTGTTATTCATCATCGCTTACCTCTGTCTCATGCTCAGATCAGAGGTGGCAGTTGTGAAGAGGATGTGGAGGATTGTGTTGGGGGGGTTAATGGTGGCAAACGAGCTCCAGCTGAGCAAACACAGTATCTACACGGTGTGTCACTGCCTCCAAGTGGCTACGGCGAATTCTGCAGCCATTCTTGGCAAGTTCTACTTCAGTGAATTATTGGATAATTTCAGAGAAAAAGTGAAGCAATGTTTCATTGCCAGAGGATGAAAAAAAAAAAGCAGAGTATTTTCCTGAGACCTTGGTGGGTATTAATAAATATCTAAAGATTAGAGATGAGAATGGCTACAGAGACGATTAAGGAATAAAAAGGTTCTTTGCTGAGTCACACTTATGCTCTCTTCTGCTGGCTGCAGACCACGACAGTGAAGGATTAAACATCCATTCAGAAGCCCACTTCTGGAACCTTCGGGTCACTTCCGCAGCATAACAAGCTTTTATATTCAGTTTCGTTTCATTTGAATGAAATCCTTCATATCTGACAACCACCTGCCACTTCTTCTCCCTATGAGTTATTATGTTCTATCTGCTCCCTCTCTTCTGAGGATGAGACCTCAAATCCACTTAGATTACCCTCAAACAAAAGGTTGAATTCATAGGAATCTATTTCAGGACTGACTCCTGGAACAAGCGCCAATCGAACACTGAAGTTTAAGAATCATATCAGGCTGCATCAGTCCACTTCAAAAACTGTTAGACGCAAAATATGGATCACAAGCACATGAGGAATTCAGTTAAATACACAAAAAGAATTAATGTCGCCTCAGGGTGACGAACAGTGTATCACAAAAGTGAGTACACCCCTCACATTTCTGCAGATATTTAAGTATATCTTTTCATGGGACAGCACTGACAAAATGACACTTTGACACAATGAAAAGTAGTCTGTGTGCAGCTTATATAACAGTGTAAATTTATTTTTCCCTCAAAATAACTCAAATAGAGCCATTAATAGCTAAACCCCTGGCAACAAAAGTGAGTACACCCCTTTGTGAAAGTTTATGAAGTGTCAATATTTTGTGTGGCCACCATTACTTTCCAGAACTGCCTGTACTCTCCTGAGCATGGAGTGTACCAGAGCGTCACAGGTTGCCACTTGAATGCTCTTCCACTCCTCCATGACGACATCACGGAGCTGGCGGATATTCGAGACTTTGCGCACCTCCACCTTCCGCTTGAGGATGACCCAAAGATGTTCTATTGGGTTTAGGTCTGGAGACATGCTTGGCCAGTCCATCACCTTTACCCTGAGCCTCTTCAGTAAAGCAGTGGTGGTCTTAGAGGTGTGTTTGGGGTCATCATCATGCTGGAACGCTGCCCTGCGGCGTAGTTTCTGGAGGGAGGGGATCATGTTCTGCTGCAGTATCTCACAGCAGGTTGGAGTTCATGTTTCCATCAATTTAAGGAGGGACATTTAGGAGTGTACTCACTTTTGTGATACACTGTTTTCTTGTATAGAAAAAAATAAATATATACATTTATAAAGCATTTCTTTATTTGATTCTCTCTTATTGAGAAATGGAACTTACAGTCTTCGCTCTCTCTCTCTCTCTCATTCACAAGACGTATTTTTGCTGTCTGTTTCTAAAGTTTGTCTTGAAATGAGAAAAAGGAGTTTTAGATGTGCAGCTCCTGCAGCGTGGAACCTGTTGCAGGAAGATTTAGGTCTCAGGGAGCAGGTCTCTTTAAATTTTCTTAAAAGTCGACTAAAGGTGTTGGAGCATAATGCATCGGGTTGTAAATGCTTTGATGCCTGATTTTCCTGATGCTGGGATATGGATACTCTGGATATGGTGTTTGTCCATAGTTGTGTTTTGTGACTTGCTGCTGTCTTGGCCAGGAAACTCTCGTAAAAGTGATTTTCAATCTCAATGAGGCTTTTCTGGTTAAATAAATTTAAAATTCAAAAACTGGAATTCTGCTTTTAATCTGAAGTTTACAAATGGATGCCCAATTTCCACAGAAGTTTGGCTGAATGCAGCAGGCGCCTTGGATCCAACACGAAAGAGAAAAGATGGTGCCTGCTGAGTGAAGGCAAGAAGGTTTTAGTCTTAATTAGGCCTCCACCATGTAAGAGACAAACACCATGTGCTGTTATAATGTACTACAATAATCTTAAATATGTATGTTAGCTAAGACTGAATAAAAGTATCGAGTTATCAAAACATCCTTGTATGCTTTTTTTATTTATTATGGTTGTGTTTTGCCCATATAAGGGCAGAGCTGACCTGACTGACAGCTGGGCACCCTGCAGGTCAAAAACTCCACCTCTCTATTCATTCAAGATGGACTGTGGTCAAACTTTAAATAATTATTACACCTCGTAGAAATATCACCACATCCATAGGCTGTGGTGACATGAAGATACTATTAGGCTGCACTGTGTTTGAGTCCTTTTTTTCTGAAGAGTTTCTTTTTCCTGAGTTAAAAAGACGTTAAAAATGGGGTTTTACGTGGGTTTGATAAGATGTGCTGTTCTTAAATTACTTTCTGTCGGTCTGAGCAGCACCACACTGGGTTGTGAGTGGGTGGAGAAGAGTATCGTTGTGGCTGTGGTTGTGGTTTTGGTGGTGGTGTTCTTGTTTTTCTTGTTCTTGTTCTTCTTGTTGTTCTTGTTATGTTCTTTTTGTTCTTGTTCTTGTTGTTCCTGCTGTTTCTGTTGTTCTTGTTGTTCTTGTTCTAGTTGTTCTTGATGTTCTCGATCTTGTTCTTAATGTTCTTGTTCTTGTTCTTGTTCTTGTTGCTGTTCTTAATGTTCTTGTTGTTCCTGTTCTTGTTCTTGTTGTTCTTCTAGTTCTTCTTCTTGTTGTTCTTCTTGTTCTTCTTCTTGTTCTTCTTCTTGTTCTTCTTCTTGTAGTTCTTCTTGTAGTTCTTGATGTTCTTGTTGTTCTTGTTGTCCTTGTTCTTGTTGTTCTTCTGTTGTTCTTGTTCTTCTGTTGTTCTTGTTCTTCTGTTGTTCTTCTTGTCCTTGTTGTTGTTCTTGTTCTATTTGTTGTTCTTGTTCTTGATGTTCCTGATGTTCTTGTTGTACTTGTCGTTCTTGTTTTTTTGTTGTTCTTGTTCTTTTTGTTCTTGTTCTTGTTCTTATTCTTCTTGTTGTTGCTCTTGTTGTTCCTGTTGTTGTTCTTGTTGTTCTTGTTGTTCTTGTTCTTATTCTTCTTGTTGTTGCTCTTGTTGTTCCTGTTGTTGTTCTTTTTGTTCTTGTTCTTATTCTTCTTGTTCTTGTTGTTGTTCTTGTTCCTGTTCCTGTTCTTGTTCTTGTTGTTCTGTTGTTCTTCTTCTTCGTGTTGTTGTTCTTGTTGTTCCTGTTCTTGTTCTTGTTGTTCTTGTTGTTTCTTTGTCCTTGTTGTTCTTTTCATTCATGTTCTTGTGGTTCTTTTATTTCTATTTTGTTTTCTTTAATTTTTTCTATATTTCATAACAATGAAGCAGGATACGCTCAATGTTTGAAACTGCATGTTGTTGTACAGATGCTTCACAATAATGATATTGGAAACTAAGAATAATAATCAATAACAAATTGAATTTTGACCAAAAAATAAAAAACAATAAAACAAATCGAGGTTTTTCACACTAATGTTAGCTAACACTTACAGTTTCTATCCGCTGCTTTTTTTGTCTTATATATCCGTTCATGGAGCGCTTTTATTCACCACTTGATTTAAAATGTGACAGTAAGTGCTTGTTTGAGGGGTTTTGTTTGTTTCTTTGTGTTTTGGGGTGAATTCAGACTTTTGCGAGGTTTTTCATTAAGACGTGCTGTGATAATTAGATCTGAAATTTGTAGCGCAGGTGTAATTTTATTGTGTGTTTGGTGGGTGTTTTCTTGCTGCCATCGGTTGCTGAGTAGGACAGAGAGTTTAAAACTGGCAAATCATCTGTATCACATGTCCAAAAGACAGAACATGAGAATAAAAACCGTTGCATAGAGAATCCTGTTTATTCCTGGATGAATGCAATAACGAGATCTGAAAAAATAATGTCACATTTTTACATTCGCAGTAATCTTCAGGAGAGCAGAATTATCTCTCCACAGACTACCAGCAGCAGCCCCCCATTATAATGAGTCTCTATCTGATTATCCCTTTCAAGATCATCCATTTTAGCAGATGTACCTTGCTTTGATCCATGGCCCTGAGCACAAAAAGACCCTCAACAAAACCTTAAAATTGTTTGGCTGGATAATAAATCGGCTGCAGAAGATGAAGGGATTCTTCTGTCAGGAGGAATTTTAATGCATTAGGAGAGAAATATAAGCTCTCTCTGTTTCGTCCACTTCAGCCTGCATAAATATGACTCTTTGGATACAATGGGAAATGTTGAAATGATAATAGATGGAACAAAAAAATTCAATTAGCTGCAGGATTATACCCTGCCTACATGGAAACTCGTCCTTTTTAACCTGAACCTCTTATCCAAGAACAGGCGAACGGAGACCAGCCTGGAAGTGAAGTGGCAATGAAATGAAATAATAGAGCATGCTGTGTAATTTCTACTTCTGCTCTCTTTGTTATAAAAGTCTGCTGTAATCCATCAACGTTGAATAATTCCGTCTGTGCGTTTTGTGCCAGTTTTTTTCGTTGTACCACTCAGGGAGTTGGTTTGATAAAACTCTTCCTCTGAAATGAATATCAGAATCAATGTATCCATGATGCAGAGCAACTTTCATTCGAAATGAAAGCTTCAAATGTTGATCTGATGGATGTTCACTTGCTGGTGAAGTCACTGAACAGAGAGTCTGTGGATAAAGGAAGCATGAAGTCATGCAATGCACTTTTAAAAAGTCTGGGCAATGTCCTTATTTTCCAATTTTCCTCCCTCTAAACTGTGTCAGTGAAGTGATGTGACGCCAAGAAAAGAACATTTCAGATTCAGTTACTGTTTATCAGATCAGTGGTTACCAGAGTGAGGGTCAGGGAAACTATTTGAAATTGCATATCCATTTTCAGCGATAGCATTTTGTTATTTTTGTTTATTTTTTTATTGATCATCTGTTTGGGGCTCAGCCCTTTGTTCCCACATTACTTGGACACTTTCTAAATAAGGTCTTATGTTCCTACATTTCCCTTCAGTTTAAGCCCTAACCTCCCATAAAGATTCTTTGGAAGCACTTTATAGTGAGCGAGCGAGTGAGTGAGTGCATGCACTGGCTCCCTGTATGTTTTAGAATTGATTTCAAGATCTTACTGATCACTTTTAAAGCACTACATGGACTTAATCCAAGCTATATAGCAGACCTTTGAATACCTTATGAGCCGACCCGAATTGAGATCCTCGGGCAGAGGCTTGCTATGCATTCCAACTACAAAAGTGAAAACGAAAGGGGACAGGGCGTTCGCAGTTTGCAGTAAGAGGTCCAACACTCTGGAACACTCCGCCCGAGGACATCAGGTCTGCAGAGCCCTTTTAAATTTCTTCTCAAAACATACTTTTATCGCAGAGCCTTCCTGTATTTCATCTGGATTTTTACCGTCTTAAAAATATAAATTATTATAAAATATTTTTAAAAGTTTTTTATTCCTTTGAGTTCTTCTGGAGGAGTTTTATGTCCTTTTAAAATATGTTATATTTCTTTATTCCTTGTGTGTTTTTTAATGATCCGTCCGTTTTATTTTGCTGCCCATGTGAAGCACTTTGTAATTAGATTTTTGAAAAGTGCTCAACAAATAAAATTATTATTATTATGAATGCATGAGTACTTTTATTTCAATCAGCAGCAGCATAAATCGTCACAATCACAGTTATTAAAAGAAAAAAAAAAGAAAAAAGGCTGATTGAAAAAGGTTTTTGTCGAAGCTTTGATTTCACTTCCTTCAGACAGACAAACAAAACCAAATTTCCTTTGTTCATTCAAAAAGAATTCTTATGGATTCTTCACTTTGACTTTTGCAACACCATAGCTCTTAAGGCTGAACCTTACAAAAGAGTACAATGTGTAAAAAATTGCATCTACAAATTGCATGAGTAAACAGCAGTATCTGTCAGCTGTTATTTCTAAAGCCTGTGATGAAATCCTGCTCGCTTTGTCTGAAATAAATAAAACCATGGACACATACTGCCCTCTAGTGGCTTCATATTCAGAATTTCAAGTATGACTTTTCCTTTTCTCACCAGTAGAGGGCTCTCCTCTCAAAGTTATTATGTCCTAATCTTCCTCCTTTCCTATGTAGACTGATGCAGAGTGATGAAACCCAAGTATGTGAAAGAGGAGAGGCACAACGAGGAACCTGACAGATCAGCACAACAACCTGTGGTGTAACAAAGTAAGACAGAGAGAACGTCCCTTCTTCAGCCCCCGAGGAGTCAGAGCAGATGGCGTTTCAGGACCAATCACCATTCCAGACTCTATTGCCCTATCACTTTTGCATTTATATGTAAAGTAGCTTCTTTTCCAGCAGATCAACAGATGGTTGAAATGTAAGCTTGGGGGACACTTTTATACAGACTTCTTGGCATGGAAAACAGTCTTTACGGCCATTTCATTACCGGCTTCAGTGACTCAGAAATCCAAGACTCCCCAAGCAAAATAATTTAAAAATGGTGGAAAAATATTTCATCTTGTAATCATGAAGAATTTATACAATAAGTTGAAATAATTCAGTGATATCAGGGAAACTTCTTTAAAAGAGAGAGAGACCTGACTTCAGATGATTTTATATGTCGAGCGACCAAATTAAGAAAAATGCTCATACTTAGAAATTACAAGTTGGACTCATTTGGAAGGTTTGAATGTTGAAGCGGCTTCAGCTGCACGGATTTCATACTTCACCAAGTTTGAAGAACAGAAATGATGTGGTCATAAGCTGCAGAATTTACGGTCCCTGTACCTGCCTCTGCTCTTATCTTCAGCCCCACCGCCCACCCAGCATCCACCTGCAGGCCCAAACAGAGAGGCTTAAGATATTCTCATGACACCGTAAATCTCTCCTTAGAGAAATGATAAAGTCGGCGCCTGAACGCCAACAATGTACTAATGCTGCACTAAAGGTTTGAAGATTAGTCGTCTTACTGAACCTTCACTTTACCGTTACTTAAACAATAAAAATTAACTTCATTCAGTCAGAAAGAATCTGTTTATTTCATGCATTTATCATTTCAACCTGTAAAATCAGAGTCTTTAAAGTTAGACGAAGATGAGATGTCAGATAAATGAGTTTAAAGCCGCCATGAGGAGCTTTGTTTGTGTCGATTTTGGCGCCCCGTGTGGACAAAGAGATACCTCACATCTTTGCTGATGTTGTCCCGTACATGTGGATGTCAGTTTCTTTTAAAAAAAAAAAAAAGCAGTTCATCACTTATCGTAAAGAAAAGGTGCCCCCTACCCTGTGAATCCCTCACCTGACACCAACCCCCCACGCAGCAGCTATCCACATTAAAAACTATGCTGTAGAAAAATTTGTGAATGAACTCGTTTGCTTTTGAAGTTCATTAAGAGGCATCGCACTTAGTTTCAGTTTGATAAATAACTAGCTAAAAATACTTCACAGGAGCTTTAATCGGGACTCCTTTTGCGTAACAAATTTTAGATTTTTTATTTAAAGAAATTTATTTAAAGAACAAAAGAACAAGGAAGGGCACTTTTCACTTTTGATTCACACAAGTGTCATTATTAAGGAAGCTGAGACACAGCTAATTGCCACCATTGTACCAGTAAGCACTTATTTGGTGATTTGTCGAGCAGTAATCAATTTAACCTGTCGACTGTGTACAAGAAAAAATGGATTCTGAAAGATTTAAATATTTCTAAAGAAAAAAAAAAAAGTTTTGAGGTATGGTATGACAGTAGCCAAGAGATGTATTCTAAACCTGTGGAAATCAAACTGTGCTGAAATCAAAAATTGGCAATGCCCCAGTGGTTTTGTTTTTGGGGTTTTTTTTTGTTTGTTTGTTTGTGTTTTCCTCTGTATATCATTAGCCTAATAGCATAATTGCCTAAGTCATATTTCAAAGTTTATAGAAAAGAAGAAAAAAACACATTTACTATGTATATTCATTATTTTTAATACTATTTATTTATCTATATTATCATTTTTAACCATTTTAATTTCTTTGACTTAGGAATTTGTGCTGTGAGGCTCACAAAATAATAATTTAAATATGTATGATATATGACTTAGGCAATTATGCAATTAGGTTAATGATGCCCAATAATGCAATACAGCTTAACCCAATAGGACCCTCTATTTCCCCCATCGCACTCCAGTGGTACCCCATCTGGCAGAAAAACAACTAAAAGGATTTCTCTTCTGTAATAAGTGCCCTCTTTTTTATTTATTTTTTAATTTTTTTTTTGTCTATTTATTATTACTTTGTTTACTTAAAGTATCGTCTTCATCTCTGAACTGTAGTTTTTTGTTTCGTTATTGCTTTTGCTGTAAAAAAAAGGGAAAAAAATGGCAAAACCATTATAAATAAAGTTTTTAAAAAATGTATAAAAGTATTAATTAGAGGAATGTTAAGGTGTCATTGATCACATCTTTAAAAAAAAACACTTCCAAATGTTTTCCTTTGGTTTAATAAAACATCATTGTAAGAGTTTCACATCAGTCTGTCAAGAAAACAGGTCTACAGGGAAACAACATCTTGGCTGTAAAGTAACAATTTTTCCCAGGTTGGCTGGAAGTTTACGAGTAACCAGCTACATATTTGTTGCGTGCTACATCCATCGGTGGAATAACAATCATAGTCTCTTTATATCAGAGTGCATCACTCCTGGAGAATGCACTGAAAAGTTATGACAGATTTTAGGCAATGATAGGATTTATTAAATTCTCCGAGCTAAGAAGCCCCGTTCCTCCTGTGCTTGGTCAAAGTTCTTTAAGGCTTTTTAATAAAAAGTGTTCTGACATCTTCTGGCTATGGCGTGAAAAAGTTTTGTCTGAAGCAGGAGTCAATGAGGATTATTCACATACATTCACTGAACGGTTACACAATCATTGACGAGCAATATCCAAAATACCTCTGTTAAAATATCAGATCAAAAGCCTGACGGTTGACATCTTTACACGGCACTCATGCATTCACATTGTGTGCTTGACATTCTTCTTGAGCATGCACCTCACTTTTGGATAACATGCGAGGAACACAGCACTGCAAGATCAGCAGTGTAGTGGTATAAACAGGAAGAGATTCACAAAAAAAATGAGTTTTTAAAAGCAACAGACAGAGTATCTTTTTGACATGCACAAAGGAGGTCCAACACATTCAAAATACAGTTTACAGTCTGTGCAAATACATCCCCTCTCTTTAAACTGACTTTCTCCTTGAACGAGGGAACTCCTGGAAGCTGTGCCCGGGTGAGAGTGTGCTTCCTGGGGAGGACAGTCCAGTGTTGTCCCTCGACCCCGGAGAGCAGCCCTCGATCCGATAGGACACCGAGTTGTAGTACACAGAGTTAATATGGCAGCCATGTTGGTGTTCGCTGTGGGACACAAGAGGACTGTCACACTTCCCTAAACGGTAGCACGCACATGAGCAGAGGGAGCTGAGGCTGGATTCTCTCCTGCATCTTTCTGTTTTGATTTGAAAATGCAGCCTGTGTCTGCATGGGCTCCTCTGCCGCTCCTGGCCCTCCACCGGGGAGGAAGTGATGAGGTTTGTGCGGCTGGTTCCTTCCTCCATGGGGAGGAGGAGCGTGCTGTGGTTATGACTGCGTGCTGCGCTGCTCCTATTCTTCTCTCTGTGACCGTCTTTGCTCTGCTCCCCTACAACACGAAGACCCCCATCCAGGAGGCCTTTGTCCCTCTTTAGTGACGCCCTCTCTTGAGCGTCCCTCCTCTCGTCCTCTGTGTTCATGGTGAGGAAGCGAAGCACAACCAGGTTGAGGAAGGCCCCGATGACTGTGAGCCCCACCAGGATGTACATGAAGCTGAACACAACGTAGGGCGTTTTCTCCTGGAGGTCCTCCTTCTTCTGTAGGGCCACATAGTCTCCAAAGCCGATGGTAGTGAGTGTGATGAAGCAGTAGTAGTACGCGTGGAAGAAGCTCCATCCCTCAAAGTGGGAGAAAGCAGAAGCTCCAACACACAGGGTTCCAATACAGGACAGAAATCCCACCAGGACCATGTTCTCCATGGACACCTCGTTGCGTCTAAAACCCAGGCACTGCTTCATCTTATGAAGGAGAAAGCGGACGAATGTGTTCATCCTTTCTCCAAGGCTCTGGAACATGACCAGAGTGAGAGGGATGCCCAGCACAGCGTAGAACATGCAGAAGACTTTTCCTGCATCGGTGCCTGGTGCTGCATGTCCATAACCTTAATGCAGGGAGATGGAGAAGAGAGAAGCATGGTGATGCATACTGTGGAAATGATTAGGCAGTAAAACATTGTTTGGTCTGTTATTAAATGAAGCATTGAATGTGCATCATGTAAAAAAAATTAAATAATAATAATAAAGAATATGAATTTTGTTCTGTTAGCATGCCAGCACAGTGACAAACCCTCTCTCATAAACACATTACATCAACTTACCAATGGTGGTGATGACCGTTATGGCAAAGTAAAAAGAGCCAGCAAATTTCCACTGTCTCCCCGCGCGATGGGGCTCAGCTTGCAGCACCACTCGCTCGATCTCGCGGTAGTCGTCCTCGGAGAAGCGGTACTTCTTCTTCATCTCGTTGCGCTTCTGCTCCAGGATGCGCCTGCGGGAGTTCTCCGACTCGGACTCCAGCGCGTCAAACACCGCGGCGCCCACCAGCAGGTACGAGAACATGCAGAGGATGAGCGACAGGGTCCGAATGTTTTGCTTCTTCATCCTCGGCTTCGGCATGGAGAAAAAGTCGGCGGAGCAGAGAGGCGCAGTTACAGGTGGTGGTGGTGGGACTGGTTCTTCAGCGTGCACTCCACATTAGTGTTGCAGCCTGTTGCGTAAAACGTAGTAGCGGCAGAGGCGTGCGAGGGGAAAAAAAAAAAGAACAACTGGAAATCAGTGCTGGCAGATTTCATGCTCGGGTTGAAACGAGCATATCTTGCTGTGCGCATTGAGAGAGATCGATGCTCTCACACGGTCATCTGTCTCTGCGAGTGGTCTCAGTCTGCCTCCTCGCATGCGCAAAGCAGTCACCAGTAAAAAGCTGCGAGTTAAACAATATCAGAGTAAGAATCATGGTGGGATTCAACAGCAGTGTTCAGTCGTACCACCGCTATGTGTGCAACAAGTGAGGTCCTGACTCGACCCGGCAGATACCAATCTAAAAGAGGAGGAGGGGGGTTCAGCACCACGGACAGCGACCAGAGGGATTTAACGCGTCCTCTGACTGCTGTTCGACATGCGAACAATAATACGGCTGTTTGTCGTTTAAAAAAACACTTCACAAGGCATAGTACAATATTTAAACTCAAAAACAATAAAAAAAGTTACATTTACTTTTAAAATATTTTATTTACAACAAATATTAACACCGACTCTGACACTTATTAGGGTTCGAAGTGGGTAAAATTCTCTAAGATCACACTTAAAAACATCTGATTGAATTATTTGTTAATTATCAAGCTTCCTTATTCCAGCCTGAAAAAAATATATATGTCAAAATCTCTTCTAGAAGTCTAATTATGTAAGAGTAGTCACCTTCAAGGCATATTCTTAATAAGGATTATAATAATATTAATGATAATAACTTTATTTCTGTTGCACTTTTTTTTATACAAGTGACAAAGCGCTTTAACAGAAAAAAAGAAAGAAAATAAAAGCAAAGAGGTAAAATGTTACAAATTGGAGGGGACCATAAAACAAAAGCTTTATCAGGTCTGCTGAAACTCAGCTCCTTCAAATCCAGGTCCTAGACTCAACTTTTTACAGCTGCTGTTTATTAGAATACTTTAATAAATCATTTTAAAATCTATTTTCTTGCACAACTCTGCACTGTAACTTTCATGCTTATATTTTAAGATGTTTAAAGATATTTCGCTTTCACTTATTTTTTTGGAATTTTAATTTGTTGTATTTTGCTCTTTTAATTAATTTTCAATTGTATCTCTCAATATGTTTTGCTGACCCTTTCAATGTTTTTTTGTATCTCTGTAAAGCACTTTAAATTGCCTGGTTGTCAAAATGTGCTACATAAATAAACTTGCCTTGCCTTTATAAAGGTTTGTCTTCAGAATCAGAATAAGAAAACTTTACTGTCTCCCATGACAGAAAATTGTCTTAGACATGGCTCTATGCACATAAAATACAAAGCAACCTTAAATCCATACATACAGCATGTTTTCCTAAAAGGACAAAGTATCCACCTTTTTCCTGACTACCCATAGTTCATTGCAATTGCCAGTTTTGCTCTTCCAGTTGAAAGTTTTATGTCGCCATGCAGATCACAAAACTGACAATGTTAGCCTGGCTGTCATATTCGCTCTATTAACTGGCTTTTAAAAGCAAGAAAGTGACAAAATCAGAGGTGGAGTCATAGTGCAGATGTTTTAAAAAAAAAAAGAGTTTATACTGAGCCCTGTCTAAGCATTAATGATTTCACACGAGTTGTTTTGAGCTAGCTTGCTGGCGGCAGCAACCGGAAGACGATAACCACAGGTGGAAGTCAACACCCATAGGCTTCTGAAGAAACAGGTGGATAAGAAACAAGGTTTAAAAGCAGTGTTAAAAACCTAAAATGTATTCAAAATATTTACAGTAGCTGAGTTTGCACAGGAACATCCTGAGAGTAGAGATGCTCCAACAGCAAAAGTCCCGTCACCTTTAGTTTTTAGTTTTTTAATCTTGGACCAGCAAGCAGAGCACTGCCAGAGGATCTCAGACTGCGTCCCGGCTCATAGGGGGATAAAAGCTCAGAAATATATGGAGAGGGAAGTCCATGTAGAGCCTTAACTGGGATTAAAAGAATCTTAAAATCAGTTCTAAAATCATCAGGTAATTGATGTAACCGATAACGCTTTTTTTTTTTTTACCAAAAGTAATTTTAAAAAAACACAAAGGATTAAAAACTTCAAATGCAATACTCTTTGAATTATCCAAAAATATTTGTTAGTTCATACTGAAATTGCAAATAAGACCTATCAGTGTGTTAAGAAGCTATTTTCTTTCTACAAATACTGAATTAGTTAGACTGATTTTCCCTTGCATCTGAAATAGTATTAAAAAAAAAGATGTGTGTATCAGTGTGTGTGTGTGTGCACGAACAGCAGCTAAACAAACGACACTGTTACCCGACATGCTTCTTCAAACCAACTGTAGGTGATGCTGGTTGCTATGGTTACTTGCACCAGAATCACAGGCTTGGACTGTCAGTGAGGTAATACATAAGTTGAGCGTCGTAACGTCGATCCGCGCTCTCGTTCAACGAGTGATGTTATATCAGTATTCAGGCTTCATCTTTCCGACGACTGGCTGAGGACACGTTTGTATGAGACGTAAAGTGGATTAGAGCCTCCTGTAGCAGCAGGTAGGAGAGGCACTCACAGGTGTGCTACTGTATGTTCTTTTTGTTCCTCTCTAATTGAGCAACCTGCTGCTCTCAAGGGCCCTGTTTCTGTGTTAAGTGGCTAAATCAGCACGCTTACACCCCTGTTGTAATTCAAACCAGCTCTCCATAAATCAATTACATCTGAGCTGATAAGAGAGGCACCTGAAGCCTCAACAGGCACCCATCAATCCACACCGCTTGGATTCACATCCTTTTCAAAGCCCAAGGACCTGGAACAAAGCGAGGAGGCCCATCAATCCCCCGCGGCCCTGGACTTAAGGAGAAGTATTTAGACTCAGAGGTGGGCCATTGATTTGGATATGCTCTCTCTTTTCACTTCTCTCTTTTTGAGGTACTTCACAACAATCACAATAAAAGTATCATGAATTGCAAATGATTATGAAGAGTCACTCTCTCTCTCCTGTAGCACCTTGGTTTTTTAATTGGGCACTTCTGATTTAAAATCTACCACAGGAAAAAAAGTCATATTCATACAGGTTTGGTCACTTGTGATGTTTTCCTGTAGAAATTTGCTACATTATGATAATATTTTTTGGATAAATTAAAAAAAAAACTGGGATATTCAGCTTAGAATATTATTTTTTTTATCTTCCCTTCATCTAGCGCTCATGTTCTGGGATAAATGCCATCAGTTGTGGTTTATTTTTCTCCTATCTTATCCACAAAAAGCATTTTTTTCTTCCCCCGTGGTTTTATCAAATGGGATCAAAAAGACGTCCTGGCTGTGTTTGGTGGTGATGCTGTCTGAAAATAATGCAGATGGTACAAAACTGTTTTTTTTTAAGATGCACATGGCGTCACACCGAGATAAAAGGGACCTTGTGCCTGGAGGCGTATTTCTCTTCTAAATAAAACCCATCTGCCAATTCTGCAGGAGGAGACAAAAAAAAAAACAACTAAAATGCAAATCTGGCAAAAATGCCAGAAAAAAAGGAAGGTTTTGGAAGAAAAAAAATTAAGCTTCTCTGTAAAACGCCAAACTTTGAGGACGGTTTTCAGTGGGGAACAGCAGCTGTGCTTTGACAAAGAGGAAATTATAGACAAGGGGAAAGTGTATACAGAAAGATATTTGTCAGAGATAGACCTGATGTCAAAGACAGCAAGACAAAGACGTCTAAATCTGACGAGGGAATATTATAGAAAGACAAGAATTCACAGCGAAGTTACAGATTTTACGCTCCAACCGAAGAATTTTCTGTTGATGTAAAGATTCAACAACAGGAGTTGCTTTGCATGCTTTGCAGAGACTTACTGTCAAACAGCCACAAAGTGTTTGCACATCTTTTCACATCTCTACTTCAAATGAAAAGACACAACTCGACAAAAAAGGTGCTGAAGATTAACAAGTTGAACCTAATGGATAAATTACACAAGAGTACAGTAGTAAAAAAACATGAATTAGGGGGCTTTGGTGACACAACATGACACTATGATGCACGCTCTTAGCATCATGCCTTCATTTAAGGAACCACTGTACTTTGCAAAAACAGACACGAGTCAGAAAATGCAATGAACGCTTAGATCTCTCTCGAAATACACTGCACTGTAGTTACCATGACGACAGACCATAACTAATACCGTGATGGTAAAAGTAGCTACCCTTATCTACAGAGGAAAAAATAGACGGCACATTATCTGACGAGCAGACCAAAGGATTATCCCCTCAGATGTGCTGCAGACTGCCTGCCTGTGTTTACTGTACACAAGAGAGGGAATATTTTCAACACGGTGAGACCTGAGGCTGACATCACCAGTGTGTGTGTGTTTGTGTGTGTTTAACACTGTACAGGCCTTTAAGGAAAAATGTGCTTTTTACAAATGTTGAAGTAACCTGAGTAAGACTCAATTCACTGTTTTCTAACTTCTTTGATGTTTTATGTTTTGTTGCTTTACAGGGGAGGAAATTACAAACTTTAGTCCATTTTTGTGTTGTATTCCAAAGAAACTTCATGTTCCAGACAAGCTGCAACCTCAGGCTGTGAGGTCAGAAGCTGATGTTCTAAAAAAAACTGCAGATCCTCCAGTGCACACTTCAGGAGTATAAGAAAAAAAAACAAAATAATTTTCCAGTTTTTACAGCAAAAATAAACATATTTACAGTCTAAAGGTGCAGGAAAATAATGCTTGTAGTCTGTGTTAAAGTGACAATCACAGCAATCCTTACAGGAGTGGGCTGTGGCAGAACACACACATGCTTTCATGATATGGTCCAATAACACATCACACAGATAGGCATGGCAACATTTCATTCAGCTCACAGAAGCCATTTAAAACTTAAGTTCATCCGTTAGTTAATGCTCCCAGATCTCTGCTAAATATTAAGACTGCAACTAACGATTATTTTCACAATCGATTAATCTATCGATTATTCTCTCGATTAATCGAGTAGTTGTTTGGTTCGTTAAATGTCCGAAAATGGTGAAAAATGTCAATGTTTCTTGAGTCCATTGATGACATCATCAAATGTCTTATTTGCAAACCAAAGATATTCAGGACTGTCATAGAGAAGCAAAGAAATCAGAAAACATTCACATGTATCCAACTGAAATTAGAGAATTTGGACTTCTTTTTCTTAAATAATTACTTAAACCGATTAACCGATTATCAAAATAGTTGATGATTAATTTAGTAATCGATTAATAGTCGATTATTCGATTAGTTGTTGCAGCTCTACTAAATATCTGTTTGGTTTATTTAAAATGTGAAGTGAAGAAGAAGCCTCATATAGCTTAATACAAAATGTGAGCAACCATGAAATAACAACTGGGAAAACTAAGTGAAATATTCAAATCACACACCACGTATGTCCACAATAGCAACAAAGTTAAAGTGTAGGACACTGATTTTCTCTGTTGGTTTTGAAGTCGCTGTAAGTTTTCTGTGTGAGCATTAGCCACACTTATAGTAGTGGTATAGTTAGTGGTGAAAGAACAGGCACAGGCAGAAGTAAAATGCTTATTTAAGCCTAAAATACTTTTAAACAAAACATATCTGATGAAGCTTCCAGCTTCCAAAATGTTTGGCGATAAAAACAACAACAATAACAACAACAACAGACAAATCATTAATATTTATAATCTTCAAACACAGCTTTGCAAACATGGTTCGCAATTTTTTTCGAGTGTATACTGGCATTGTTCCAAAATTCAACTCTAACAACAGAAACAAATCTCCTTTTGGAGTGTGGAAGGGATTATTTGCATTATTTTCAATAGAATTAGTCTTTGAACAAACAAGAAACAATGAAAGAGTATAAATTTATATGTAAGGCCTTATAATTTAATAGAAGTCTAGATTTGTATAGTATTGGTATTGATTTAGAACTTTCACCTTTGATAAAATCAACATGTTTCCATGTTAATTTATTAACTCTGAGGAATCTTTTTTCTTTTTTTTAATCTTATTCAACACTAACATTTCAGATTTTTAAAGTGATATCACTTTTTATTTTCTTCTGATTCTAAAATACAATAAATTTGGTTTTCTTAATATTAAGAGACACCAAACTAGGATATCTGGTTATTTCGACTTCACACTAATGTTTTAAATTTTACCAGAACAAAATTTGTGTCATCTGCAAAAATGACAAATTTAAAGTAACCAGTAACTGCAAATTTCATTAATGTAAACTATAAATGGTTTTGGACCAATCACTGATCCTTGAGGTACTCCACAAGTCACCTCCTTAAACTTTGGGACAGTATCGTTCATTTGTACACATTGGTGTCTATATCTTAGATCAGACTTTCCATCAAGAGAAAAGAAGACTATGACACAGCGTTATAAAACATAGAGAGGTCTTTACATCACCAAAATCATAAACACAGATCCATTATCAGTATTAACTCCACAGCATTGCAGACACAATCAAGCACGCGGTGCTTCAGGTGTTGTACTCACCTGGCTGTATCGCTACCCCTGGTACTTGTGTTCCGTGTCGTCCTCAACAAGCTGCACTTGTTGCAAACTCCGTTGGACCGCATTCTCGCTTAAAACATGTCCATTTAAATTTAACCCCTCCATCCCCATCAGACTGTATAAAAGGTCCCAATGCGACTCCTGTTTGTACTGTCAAAATCAATTTCAAACATTTTGAAATTAAGGGGATCCGTAGTTACCACAACTGCCATAAAAAAGACTGTAGGGGGGAAAACACACGTGGCCCTCACACAACTCGTTAGAAGAAGATTATTCTTCGGTAATGGGCCAAATACAGCTGCCCTGCGCAGTTCAGCATTTTCCGGGTTCAACTCGTGCGCCTGTTTGATTTCGGTGTGTTTGATTTGTGCTTCAGCGTGCCCCCCGGATGGTGTGTAAATATGCTCCCTGTACGGAGAGTAGGGTCACCTCAGGGTATCTATATCTATATATATCTATCTATATATCTATCTATATATCTATCTATATATATATATATATAAGACAGATATATATATATATATATATATATATATATATATATATATATATATATATATATATATATATATATATATATATATATATATATATATATATATATATATATATAAGACAGATATATAATATATATAGATAGATAGATAGATAGATAGATAGATAGATAGATAGATAGATAGATAGATATGTTACCCTGACATAACCCTAATCTCCGCCCACCAGGCTCATACAGGGACAAACTAAGTGGGAAGACTTACTTATAAGGTGGTATACACATGAATCTTTTCAACAATTTAATTGGTGCTCATTTTGAATATGCTGATTTGGGATGTTTTCACAGCTTTAAACAGAGGCACTAAATAGCAACAGCAAATACTGGATGCCTGCAGAGCCCTTTGGTTTCCACAGTAACTAAAACCAAAAATAGAAACTCACACTAGCGGCCATTCAACGTTGAGTCCCTTGTGATAATCCACAGTTCTATTTATACCTTCCTCTGATAGTGAAAAATGCTCTCGTGGGTGAACGCATCTGTCCAATTACTGAAAAAAAAATGGACAACATGGTCCAATTAAACGATCATACCTCTGGCTGTCTTATCTCACCTTGTTTTGACAACTGGAGAATTGAAGCAAAATTATGAGACAGTTAACTGGAGATATTAGACAGAGGAGACTATTTTAATGAGAACTCAGACCAGATTACCAAATAAATTGGACTGAGAGTTATTACTGACTGCCATGCTTCTGAAGGTTGAAACAAAGAAGTGCTGCATTATACAACCACATATCCACAGAAGCTTGGAGTGGTGGAGACAGATTTCTGTGGCTGGTGTAACCAAACTTGGCACCGACTTTTGCAGGGTTGGCACAAATGGGTAGTATGCATTTACCTTTTTTATCTTGTTGGCTCGTTTCTATTTTGACCACCAAAGTGCAAGTTAACTCTGCAAGGAGTCGTTGGATTAATGGTTTGCCCCAAAGTTGAAGGGTTTAGGGTCCCAATTCAAGCCAGGGCTACCCTGTTCAAAGTGATAGTGTCTGGCTATTTTGGTGTACAAACTTAACACACCTTCACAAGTTAGTACTGCAAGGTGGTATGATCGTGTGATGGGTAGTTCTTCCATCTTTAAGGGGAAAGCAGGCTGTAAGCTGACTAAGCTGGCTCGGCCTTTCTATGTGGAAAAGAAGAGTGATCTGTTTTTCTCCGAGTGGAATATGATACAAAATTTCGATCTTCTAGAATGACCTAGAAAGTCAGTTGACTAACAGTTGGTAGGTTGTGGGTTCCACTCCCAACAGGGATCTCTTGAGGTGGTTTATTCTGGTCTCTGCTCCACAACTTGAGTGTGGGCTATGTTTTTAAATAACCTAAGTACTGGAAAGAAAGCCATCCTGAACTCTGGGTCTGAATCCCAGCAGACACCTCTGTGTGTGGTGCTGGCACGTTTTGGCTTTGAATTTTCACAACGTGCTGGAAGCAAGAAGTTTCTGTTTCGATCCTTGTAGGAGCCTTTCTACTGGGAGAAAGAATGTTCTGGATTAAAAATGTGTCATGTCCAAACCTGAACTAAAACAACCCCAATGACATCACTATCAGATCGTCATACAGGGTTATTTTAAAAGATCTTTAAAGGAGTTTAACAAGCTTTGTCTCAATGTCGTCAACATTTTTGATTAAAATCTACAATTTTATAAGAGCTATCAGTAACATGAGCCACCTCCAAATTTAAAACTCTATCAGTGTGAGCCTGTTTTTGCAGAGGGTGTGGATAAAGTATGGCACCAGGTTGTTGGGTGAAAGACGCGGTAAGTCTGTGTAACTGATAAACGTCAGTTGGTGTAACCAGTGTTTCTTATAAAATCTGATATATGGGGGGGAAAAAAGTTACAGTGAATATGATTTTTAAGCAGTCTACTACACTGTAAAAAATAAATTTAAGATGGTTTTAAACCAACTGACCTAAAATTAGAGAGAAAACATTGATATCTACTGCATACTGAATTGCTCACTACAACTAAAACTCTGATCTAAGTTTAGAAATGAAATCTTTTAAATATACTTTGATATATTTTATAACATAATTCATTTCATCAGCACACTTGCATAACTTCTAGGAAGGTGAGTTAATGAATACATGTCATTATTTTTGGTTACACCATTTAACAATTTAATGAGACAGATTCTTTAATTGGTTAAAAATGGTAGAAATGTCATAAAACACTTTGATACTAACAGGAATGTAAACTACAGATTTAAACAAACATCTAACATGTTGTTTTAACAAGTTTAAAGCGTATTTTTGAGTTGGATTTCATACCAGCCCTTTTTTTTGTCACTGTCCCTATTATAGTTCCTCATTTTTCTTTAGTTTTTATCTAGTTATTCATTTGAACTTTTTTTTTCGATTTTCACTTTGGTTTGAATAGTTTTAAAGGCAGGTTTTCTATTCAGGTTTAGTTTTTATTTTTTGAAAATGCTTAGTTTTAGTTCTGTTTTTATCAGTTTCAGTTTTAAACCTTTTTTGTGTAATATGGGGTACATTTCAAAGGCGAGATTTCAAAAATATCAGAAAGAGCATTTTGCAAGAAAAACATTAACAGGATGGGGGAAAAAATAGAAGAAAAGAAACAAAAATACTGAGTTAATATCTGAGACAGATTGGCAAAGATGAAAACTAAAGACATTTCTTTTTAATTTGTTTAATTTAGTAAGTTTTTTAAACTCACAATACAACTTAAAATTACGTTGGTAATCCTTTTTTGTAGTTTTTGTTTGTTTTTTTCTCAAGGCTTGTTTTTACATTTATTATTTATTTTTTTACCTCTCATTTACGTTTTTTTTTGTTCGTTTTTGTTAACTGTAGTAACCTTGGTATGGCAGCTGTTAAAGTTTTCTCTCATCCTAAACAAAATTTAATATCATTTTATTTATTTTTGATACACAGTCTGATCCATCAAGTTAGAAAAAAATTCAACAAAACTTAAATATTTTCGGTCATGACCTCCACTGGGAAATAGTTTTGAGTTTAAATGTCTTTTTCTGTTTTTCTGATGCTAAAAGTTACTGTTTTTGTTCACTACATATTTCAGCAACAACATAATTATGCCATCACTATCAAATGTTAAAAGTATCCCCTAAAAACACTTTCACAGGAAATGATGTAAATTAAATGTACTTACAGTAAATCTTGACTGATGTAAATCAAGTAGTCCCATTGAATTTTCTTTTCATGTTAAAAGTGTGTGTTGTCCTTCAGTGCTGCTTTTAATGTATTGTTTTTTTTGTACATCTCTGCGATCTGCTTTGGAATAAATTAAGAGTCAAACATTTCTGTGTTCTCATAATTTAAAGCTGCTTTTCTTCCTTCATTTTTGAAAGGTGTTCTCTTATCTGCATGCAACTCTGAGCGCTGTTGTTTGTACCTGTACACGCACAGCCATCAAAACATTTGTAAGATCTGGGACTCACTTGGAAAGATGTCAACTACATAAATTTTCAGAGAGAGAAATGGCTTCAGCGGTAAAACGTAAGAGCAGAAAAAGAGATTTTAAAGCTATCAAATTAAAAGAAAAAAAAAAGATTTATCCATTTCCTTGGACAAGCAGGAAAAGTCTTCTTAACCCAAACTTGAAATAAGCCAACAGAAAGTGTTAGACAGTTTATTTATAATGTTCCAAACAGGGAAGGGGCAGATCTATAGATAGAAGCTGGCATGGACAATTCAAGAACAAACAGCAAACTCAAACTTGAACAGTTGTGTGTTTTTCCTCCTGACTCACAGCCTTGACTGCAAACTGATGCCGAGGTCTGAACAGATTGTGTTGCATCAATATCTCCAACATCTTTTCTTCTTCCCTCTGTTGAGTCGTGTCTTCGCTGAGGCTGGAGACAAAGGCGGGATATTTCTGACTAGATGCTGCGCTGGGGAATCGGGAGTCTCAGGAAAAGGAGCGAAAGCTGACACGATCTACCACGGTGTTATCCTGAGCGTTACAACTTTAACTGAGGTCATCGCCACACAGATCAATTTGATACAAAACATCCAAAAATAGTATAACTTTATTTTGCTTTGTCAACAACCAGATATGTAGAAGGGAAAGACATTTAGAAAGAACTGAGCTCTTCTGTAAAGTTATTACAGTTTCATTCTGCAAATACCAAAACGCAAACGATGAACAGCGAAAGTTAAGTGCAAGTAGAAAACGATGCATGGTTTATAATTATAATTGAATCTTCATGACTGTGCCCGTTTTAAATCAACAAACAGAGGACTCTAAACCACAGCCAAAGCTTTATCAGTTCTGCCAACATACATAGATTTTGTACAATCAACCAGTCTTATCACATTTTTGGCAAGGTACTCGATGTTCTCCCAGTATCTTTGTGCAAGATTACTCAAATATAACTTAAGTGACATTCGGCCTCAAATCCTTAAGACGAGCAGGGTCCAGCTGAAACAAAGTGTAGCAGAAAGATCGAAATCACAAAAAAAAATACCCAATTCATTATTTTCAGTGCATAAGAATTATAAATTGATAAAATATTAAGGTGTTAAAAATGTTGAAACCTATTAATTTCATTGATATACATTAATAATAGTGCTTTCAGTATTTATGCTAGTTGCTTACAGTCTTAGTTGTTACGAAGCTAAAGGATGAGTCTGGTGACATTCTGTGTTTATGTTATTGTCCATAAGTTGATTTCAAAAAGCCCAAAGCAAGATAGCTTTCTTTTTAGTCGAACAGCAGAGAGCTGTGCATAACTTATTTACTTCTCCCCTCAGCCAGAGGAGGTCTTTCAGGTAAGATAAATCATCAAAACAATGAATCCTGTGATATTATTTCTACCATAAAGCGAAAGTTGTCGCCTGAATATTTTTCAGCTTTTCTTGTTGGAGCCTTCAGTTTTTGTTTGTTTCTCTAGCGGTGCTCTCACATTATTCAAATTACAGCTTGTTAAAACTGATCGGAGGTTGAAAAGGCAGCGTCGCAGCATGAAAAGCAGACGAGCAGTTTTCACAGTTTCGTGCCAGTTGACTCCTCGGTCCGTTTTCTTTTTCGTCTTTCTCCAGTCAATACTCAAAATACAGGTTTTCACCAGCCTCATCCTTTTTTCATTTTCTGAGAAACTAAGCCACTTCCAGTCCAGTCATTACAGTGAATAAATCATACTTCCTTCAAAGTGAAAAGAATCAATATCTAACATCAAATATAGTAGAAATAAGGCCCAGAAAATCATAATCTGTCCGTATATTACATTTTATTTATGCGTAATCTAATGTTTGTTTTTTTCTATCAACTTGTTTATTCATGAATTCCCCATATTTCGGTCTGAACTCAAGGGGTTTGATTCCATATCTGCGTCCTCTGACCCGTTCCCGTTCGTCTGTTCATCCGCACCTTTCTCCGTATTCGTCTCTGACCCGTTCGTCGCCATCACGTTCTCCTGCAACGTTTCTCCCTCTTCCTTTTTATCCGACACGTGATTAAAATCAGTCCTTGGGATTTTTTCCTCCCTTCCTGAAGAAAGTGAGGGTGAGTGTTTTGAAGTCTTCAGGGGGGTTTGCGATGATGGGCTCGTTTGACCGGTGGCTTTATTAGCGCCGGCTTTTTCCTCCATCTGCCCACCGGCCGAGTCCCCTGCGGAGCCGTTGCTTGGCAGCACCTTATTATCTTCTCTCTTCTTCTTCGGTGGTTTTTCAGTGTCTATGTCCCCATCTGTTTGCATAATGTTGTCTGGTTCCTGGACGCTGTCCTTCGAGCTGTTGGTAGATTTCTGCCCGCTGTCCACACTGGGCTCAGGCTTTGACGTCACAGAGTTAGGACTGGGCGACTGATCCATCTCATCAGTATCATCCGTTGAGTCATTTCCATTGCCCAAGTTTTCATCATTAGATTGCGCTCCAGCAATCCCGTTTCCAATGGAGTCATTGTCTGGTTTTGGCTCAGGGGGTCCCTCTAACTCTTTGTTTTTGTCTTTACACACCGTTTTGTCCGTTCCTTTCTGAGTCTTTGTATCAGTATCCACTCCATCCTCTTTCTGCTGCGGAACCGCCTCAACATCTTTGCTTTTAATCCGTTCCTCTTTCCAATCTCCATTCCCAACCGCGTCAGATCGTTTCTCTGCTTTCCTGAACTGTTTCTGAATCTTTCGAGGACACCACACAAACTTATCCTTTGGCTCAAAGTGAAGATACGCAAAGCGTACAAGCTCCTGACGTTTCCGCTTATCCAGCACTGCAAACAGAAAGTAGTCAAGCACGCTGCGTTTAACACTGCTGAGGGTCTTTTTCACTAAAGTCTCTTCCAGAAAGAAGCGCACCAGAGGGGCCTGGTAGTGCTCAAAGCCAAGCTCCCCGAGGCTCTTCAGGATGCGGGTGATGCGCAGGTTGTTGTGCATATTCCTGCAAGATATTTTAGAATTTAATTTGAAATTACAAACTCAACATAAATATCTCTGACGCTGTGAGAATATCTGGAAGCTCACCGCTCAAGATTTCCAAATCGCTCCTTCCAGTTATCTGCTCGTTTCACTTCCCCTGTCTCTTTGTTGACCAGTCTGATGCCGTAGAAGCCCAACATGAGCTCATAGGACTCGACAAGTCTCCTTTTGGCCTCCTCGTTATTCTTGAATGCCTTGTGAGAAAATACAGTAGAGATAAGGAGATGAGAAAATACAAACCAACCACAATGTTTTTGATCAAATCTAAAACTAACACGAGGGATGTTAAATCCACATTATTCAATTCATGGAGTTTCTTTACAGTGGGTCTCTGATGTTGGATCGCCTTTCTGTGCAACAAAATACATCACATCATTCCAAGTTTTACTTTTATGACACACTTACTTCAATTTCCTTCTTGGTGAGTTCTGAAGCCATGTAATTAACCCCCGGCTCTCGCAGTGGAAACAGCCTAATGATGGCAGAAGATTCAGCGGGAACAACACAGAACCAATTAGCACTTCGAGAAACTTTGAGTGTGTTAATAAAGATGATGTCAGCTCTGCAAGAAACTGTTCATACACACAAAATTAAATATGATCTTTACGTTTAACACCATAAAACATCACCAACATTTCCAAAAGAACTCTGAATTAAGACAACAAAATCTAAAAACTGAACAATCAATACATGCTGGAGGTCAATTTACCCATTTTAAATGAATCAAATATTATATCAAGCTGTATACCATCATTCTTAACAAGAGTAGGTTTATCTTTACTTGTGATTTTGTATATTGCTAAGAAAAACCCAAAATTCAGGATCTCCAAAAAAATGGATTTTTAATACAGAAATGAAGTGTTGAAGCCCAGGTTGCTTTTTTAGCTTGTCTACATTACAGGGTTTGGTTTCTCTCATGTCCCTCTTGACAATATCCCATTTATTCTCTCTGGGGTTCAGGTCCGCATGTCTGTTTGCCAATTAGTAATTCTATGTTCATTCAACCAGATTTTAGTACTTGTGAAATTGTGGGCAGGTCCTACTGGAAAATAAAATAGTTTATCAGTAGACGTAAGCATGAAGAGCCCTAAAATTTCCTGTTCAAAGGGTGTGTGTACTCAGGACTTCAGAAAAAAAAAGGACCAAGACCAGCAGATGACATGGAGCCCAAACCATCACAGACCATGAAAACGTTCAAGCTTTGATTCTGTACCTCTCCATTCCTTGATTCACAAATGTAACATAAAAAATACTTCCATATTTACTTTTTTGGACTTTGGATCACTGAGCAATAGTCCATTTTTTTTCTCCTTGGTCAGGTAAGACCTTTCTGACATTGGGCCTCATTCACCAATGAATGCATAGAAATGTTCTTAATCTGCACATTAAATGAGTGTATCTAAAAATCACTGTCAGAGTATTGACACATACGTATCAGACAATTTTGTTCTGACCACCTTGTGTATATTAGAGAATCAGAATCTGAATAAGATTTTTAAGTCAATTCAGTTTTTATTACTGAATTCTATTAAAGGCTTTTTCCTGTTAGTGAAAAAGAATAAATTCAAGTAAGAATATATTGATAAATCCCAGTTTAACACAACAGCTATAGGCAAATTTCTTGATACATCTGTGTGAGGGGCGTAGACTGTGTAATATATGGACATAGTTTCTGGGACATCACCTGTCTGGAAAATGAGGTGGGCTTTGAACCTCCACACTTACAGCCACAGGGCGCCTGCCTGTCAATCAGCTGAGCTGTGACTCTGATTGGATAAACTCGTCATCTTAAGCCCACCAAGTGGTTCAGTTCAGTTCGTCTCAGTACAACAAGCATTTTGTGGCATTTCCTTTTACTAAGGTCAGGACAGTTCCCCCCAATTACCGACCCAAACTGTCCCACTTTTTGGTTCCCCCTTTGTTGGGGTGCCTGGCGTACCAATCAGACCCCAGAAGGTGGAGCTAGAAACACTGCAGTCCGTTGATTAGTCGAAAGAATCGTCACTTGCCATGCGACAGGGGAAATAAAGAACAATACATAACCCTGCCATGTTTAAATCTCAAGTCGACTTTGTGAATATAACTTTCTTTTTGTTTGGAAAATGGTGTCACAAAACAGCGATCCTTGGTCCACCGTGGAGGTGCACAGGGAACTGGATGCCACCGTGCTTTAATTAGCTGAAGCTAATGCTAATGTCAGCATCCGGCTTACACGCCGCCTACCAAGAAGGGCACAGTTGGCTGTGATAGGCAAATAAGATCAGGCTTTATCGATCCAACCCGTACCAAACTGTACTGATCCATACCAGACCACTTGGTGGAAACTCTTTTTTTTTTTTTTGGCTTGCTGTGTATGTGGTTTCTGGGACTTCCGGATACAGCCTTAAGCGGACTAGACATTTTATCTCTTTTTCCTGTGTCTCATATCTTTAGAGAGGAGGTTGTTGCTTGGTGTGGTGGCTCTTAATGCTCCACTCCTTGCAAACTTCCCCCAAAGTCTCAAATGAGTTTTTCTTAACAATGCTCTCTATGCTTCAGTCATCCCTGTTGCTTGTGTATGTTTTTTCCCACACACTTTTTCCTTCCACTCCATTTTCTAAATCTGGTTTGATACAGCATCCTGTGAGAAGCCAGCTTCTTCGGCAGTCACCTTTTGTGGAAGGGTGTCAACAACCATTCTCTAGACAACCATCAGTCCGCAGTCTTCACTCTGTGTGTACTTAATCTGTCTGATACACGAGTTTCACTTTTAGAATTGAGCTCCCGAAATACATGAACTTTTCAACCATATTCTAATTTGTTGAGATGCATCTGTACTTGAGCAATGCATGAATCTAGTCTTTCAAAGATCTACTTTTCAATTACTGACAGCCAGTAAATGGCCGACTCTATTTTGATAAACTTTCCCATCATTATGTATGTGCCATGGTGTCTGTTTGTTGTGTTGGAGCCATAGTCTGTACGAGCTCAGCGACGTTATTTATCATAGTCACCTACTTCCTCATCCGGCTGAACGCAAAGAATTACCGAGATCCGCCGAGTCCTGCTGAATCCAACAGCAGCTCATTTGCAACTGCATTATCTAGGTGTGTCAAACGAGCTACGCGGAGTCCATATTCGGCCCGGCTGAGCTGTTTACATACATTTTAATAGCCTAATCTTGCACTGACTAAGCTCATAGTCCAATTTCTGAAACTTTAAACGCAGTGAGTGTCACAAGCGTCCAACTGCAAGGTCACTGAAATTGAGTAAACATCTCTGTAGCACACATCCAAAACATACAACACAAAGCTTACATAATACATACCACTGAATGTAAGAGTGGACTCTCTCCAGTCTTTTGTAGTCATTTTTCCATTCCTTCAGAAATGATTCAATGTAGATATCTGTAACCACAGGATTAAAAACTATCAAGACACTGGATTCACATCTTCCCAAATGAGTAGAACATCTGGTTAAAAGTCTGATTGTGTTACCATCGGGAGCAGAGGGAAATTTGTTGAGATAGAACTGCAAGTTGTTCATTTTGTCTTCTGCACACTCATCATCGGTGAGATTCTGCAAACAAGAGCACTATTTGACTTTTCATGTCCAATGCAAAATATATCATATTTGAAAAAATTTGCCTGTCACTTACTGGATATCTTCTTCTGTAGTTCTGCATGTCCTTTGCTGCTCTCATGTTCCTTGGCGTGTGATGCCACTGTGACTGAAAGTGAAAGTAAAAATTAACCCACATTATCTGATTTATCCTTACGTGTTTAGAAGCGGGATGAATCCGAGTCGAATTAGTTGGGATTGTGGCAGGTCGAGTGGTAACGACCAGTGCTTCTATGATGTGTAACGATGGTAGCAAGTTGACGTTACGTTGTACAAGTTTATATAATGATGGGCAAGCTAACCTACATCCAACTCTCATGTAAAGTCTTATCGCTCAGATAGAATACTTTACCTTATTTTTATGATCGAAAATGAGTAATAAACACTGCCAGTTGCACAAAATCGAACCTTAAACCTTACACAGACCATTTACAGTCCCTTAGAAGTAGGCTAACATTCGCGGCTAGCTGAGCTAGTTAGCACGCAGCAGAGGCATACAGCTATTATTAGCTTTCCAGTCAGTGTTAGCAAACGCCTGGCCAGGTGTAAATGTACAGATGTACAGCTGTATAACTCGGCATTTCAGACAATATAACGATATTTAGTTCAGTTGCGGTTTGGATAAGTATTAATGAAAGCACATACAGTCACTAAAGTCCAAGCAGACTTGTTTTTGTCTTGACACGACCGACGGGTTTGGCTCTCTCCGGCCGGGTCGTCTCCATCACTCTCGGTGTCCCAGGTCGAGTCGTACTCACAAACGCAGTCGTCCTCCATCATTAGAGCTAGATATTACTAACTAAAGCTAGATGAATTTTTGACCTGATTTAGGACAGTAAACTGATACGAATCATGTTACACTTGCATGTTCGGGTTAGACGGGGACGGCCCTGACCATCCGTTTTTCCAGTCTACCATCGTCAGACAGCGGCACCGTTGGCGGTTGCAGTGCTAGTGCGGCCTTCATGTGCTTCTTTGACGTCGTAAATTTCTAAACTCATACACAACTAAACTGGATTTATTCGACGGGTGCCTGTACAAAACATAATGTTTTGGGGCTACCGGGTGATGCGAGTGTAGCTCTGATCCCTGAGTTCATCAAAATGAAAAAGTAGCGACGAAGCAACCCTTTCGTCACTGTTTTGCTAAAATCCCTAGCACCTTGGATGACAAGAATACTCACGATATTGAATAGCACTGAGTTGGTCAATTGACTTTTCAAGATTTTTTTCCGAGCAGCAATGAAGGCAGCACTCTTGCTGTGTTGGTTGAAGGTGATAAAAACTGCAAACCAGCTGATATGAGTCAGGGACGGTCAGGAAGCTTATCTCTGGTACAGGGCAACTCTTTTACTTGACTGTTATATAAGGAAAAACGATAGCAGCGATATAGATTTTCAAAACTCAGATATCCTTATAAAATAATAAACATAACACAAAACCCACCACGTAAAGTAGCACAAAATAACCCAACCAATAGATGCCAACATTTTCTATATATCTTAATGCAAAAAAGAGAAAGAAATGTCACGTGTTGGGAAAAAAACAGATCTTAAAAAAATCATTAATGCCATGCCAAATAAAGCTGCGTACATAACATATCTATAATATTACATCACAAAACTATGTTGAAAGCAGACCATCAACAACTTGAAGAATTCTTCTAAGAAAAAGTAGCTCACGCTACTTTGTAAAATAAATTTAAAAAAAATAAAATTGTGCATGTAATAAAAGATTAATTAAAAAAATAATAATAATTTACAGTTTATGTGTAAAAAGAGCTAACTGTACCACTCATGGAAAGTAATGTAAGCTTTGGTTTTTACAGAGGCCTGCAGACTGTCAGAAATAATACTGCTAGAAACTAACGACCAAGTGGTGGTGTTTCAACAAGCATGATCAGGTACCTTCTCCAGATTGGTTGCAAAAATGTTGCTTAACATTGTCCTCAACAATAAACAGAAATAGTGAAGGCTAATGCATTAAAATGCCTTCATTAGTCTGACTTGGAAAAAAAGGAAGGTTTTGTCTAGAGGGGCTCACGAAGAGTAATAAAAAAGCAAAGTTTAAATAAATTTATTTTAGTTTTAAATTTTAACTTTTTTTATTTCAATGGCTACTGTTCAACATATACACATCTATCTGAGGGCCTACATCGTTATTTAAATATGAATGTTGTTAGTCAGCCCTTTAATAGCCTGAGCTGGAAACCCCGCATACTTTCTACCTTTTGAGCTCGTCCCACTTTCTGCAGAAGGTCTCCCCTCTCTGCTCGCTGCCTCCCCCTCTCCTCCTCACCCCCTTCACCCCCTGTGCGCAGAGCTCCACACTGAGTTCAGCCCCTTCAGTTCAGCTGGAGGCTCGGGTTTATCTGGGACCGAAGAGGAAGCCATTCAGGAGCTGCGCGCCGTCAGGTGAAGGAAGGCTCCGTTGCGGACGCTGGGGGGGAGTGAGAGAGGACCGGGAACCAGGGACGTGACCTTTTCCGCTTTGACTTGAGTTTGTGAGGGCGACAAGGAGCCATGGCGGTGTTCTCTGCTCTTTGGGTGCTCTTACTGTGCCAGCTTTTGACATCATCCTTTGCCCAGGTAAGTCCTCGAGTGCTGCATTCATCCTTACGCATAAATTAGCTGCATTTATAGCTTTACTTTTACAGTATTTACTCTAAATGCGAGACATGTCTTGCAGGATTAACTAACCACTTATATTAAAGCCTTTCCATGGTGATGCTGTCATTAATCACAGCTTCTTTAGGCCTGCACATCTTCCTACATTTCTTCCAATGCTCTCCAGTCTTCTCCTGTAACCATCATGGACTGAGTGTAGATGTTATTTTGTCTCCCTGACTCCTTAGGCCTTTAATTTCCCATCCTACATCAGCCTGATTGTGTGCAGGTGTCTGCTCTTTTCACACTGTTTGGTGAAGTTGGGGTTATGTTTTCCCTGAACCTGAGGAATGCACAGATTGGAGATCAGTGCCACAGAGCACAATGCCACCTCTGTTCACGCAGGCACCCCAACTGAGCTGAAACACAGGGGCTTATTTGAGAAACACTCACTGAAATTACTTTATAATATCAAGGACTCATTGAAGTATTTAGTCTTCCTTTTTAAAAAATCTTTTGGATGTCAAGTTCCATCCTTCAAATTAAGTCAAGTAATGTCACCTTTGATTTTCTAAGTGACAATCAAACAATTTGTGGCAAAAAATATGGGCTCCCAAACATTTCTTTTTTTTGTTTTACATTCGGTTATATTAAAGTTTTCCATGAGGCGGTGAATGTGTGAGGAATCCCTGACTGTAATGAATATATGTTGCAGAGGCCGGGCCCCAGAGGAGCCAGTGGGCCCCCAGGACCTCCAGGGCCGCCAGGAAAGGATGGCACAGACGTAAGTTGACCTGAGTCCAACTTTACGTCTCACCAAGTTGTCGTCTTATATTGTCCTAATCTAGATAAAACTAACTCCTGTGTGTAGAAAATAGATATATAATGCCCCTCATTTGACTGTTTGGTTGATTCCTCTTTATGTTGTCCACATCTTTTTGGTGTCAGGTTACACATGAAGCAGAAATTAAAATAATGTTTTGAAACAAGCTTTGTGGTTTCATGTTTTTCTGAATTCCACTGAGCTTCCTTTTGGTGGAGATGGTTTAGTTTTTGCGTAAATGTGGCTGAAATGTGTCAAGATGTTAGTTTTTATTACACTGACTCCTCCCAGAGCCCCTCCTACATGTATGAAATCATAATAATGTATGTATGTAGGGGGGTGGGGGGGGGGTTAATGCATGTGTTTACTGAATGGAGTTCTATATCAGAAAAATAATCAGATTTTATATCATTTTCATGTCCTGTAGCCCTGTATCTTTTATTTTATTTTCTATTTTGCGTTCGCCTTTCACTTTTTCTGTTGTTCAACTCACTCTGTATAATCACACCCTGGGCCTGGGATGTAATGTGACTTTGTTTGCAGAACAGAAAATTGGATTAGAGTTAAGTCAAGTGAAAAGAAAAACACTGAATACAAGTAGAGATACTTCTTAATCTCTTAAACATTTAATTCCTCTGTTTTGAAGTCTTTGATTTTTCTCAGGTGTTTCATTCTAAAACATAAACAGGGAGTAGCAGGAAATCTCAGATATGTAGGGTTAAAAAAAAAAGAGTTGTGATTATTTTTAGGACTCCAGTAAAGTTTAGACACACAGAGGGTCCATTCATACATTCCCCATCCCGGTGAGACCATCTAGAGTTTCTCCTCTCACCTCCTCCCTGCTGCTCCAGCCCCCCCTCACGCTCTTCTCCTCAAACCAAACTGAAGCTGTGATCATGTGACCAGATGGGTCACTTTAGCGGTGTTTGCTCTTCCCCCCAACTGCTGCAAAGGATAAACATTATATCCTTTAGACCAGGCTTTCACTCCTGCAGCCACTTATTCATTTCACCGAGTTACTACGGAAGCAATTTTTAAAAAAAAAAAGAAAACTCTTACATAATCAAAAACTTTATGCACTGAAAGTTTTTTGACACTTGTGTTTTTCTCGCTGATTTTCAGGGAAAAACTGGACCTGCTGGACTGCCGGGGAAAGCTGTAAGTATCCCAACGTGTGTGATCTGATGCGTTCGTAGACTTTATTGAGAGACGGTTTTGACAAACAGGTCCCCCTAAAGTTTATCCCTTTGAGAAGAAACTTTAAGAGCCATGTAGCTCAATCTCTCATCGCAAAGTCCTTTCCTCCACCTCAACAGCACCCAAATATTTTGTAAAATCCTTACGGTTCAGACATGAGAAGTGATGTAAATAAATTCATAATTCCATCTGTTTAGGGCTCCAAAGGGAAAGCAGGAATACCAGGAGTAGCAGGGAAACCAGGCCTGCCAGGACTTCCAGGGGTAGACGTAAGTGTCCAGTTAGCACACACACACACACACACACACACACACACACAGATAACTCTCATGCTAACACCAAGAAGCATGTTTGTCTTTGCAAATAAATGCCAGGAATAAAAGCTGAAACAGTGTCACGGATTACCGGGATCTGAAGTGTTTCTGTCTGATGCACTTTCTCTTCAGGGTTTGACGGGTCCTGATGGTCCTGCTGGGAAAGACGGACCCCCGGGGGATGCAGTAAGTGTGGCTCAGTCTTGGATCTTTCTCTGCTGCTGAGGATATTTCCTAAAGATGCACTCAGCTGATTCCCCCCCAGCATTAATCATCCGGTTAATTCGAAGCTTAAAGACACATATGTATGCGAAACCCTGCGCGCTGATTGGTTTCTGTTGTATGAAGATCTTTTGGAGGGTCCATCGGGGACAAGGCCCGTGTTTCCTCTGTCGGCCTGGATTTGTCAAGGCGGCTCAGCTGCTTGGGGGGAAATATTTTTAATGAGGGATCGGAATCGGATTTATTTCTGCTGCTTCCCTAATCCGGCCTGGAATGCACACTGTTTCCCACCAATCTCTGAGACTGTAGGCTGATGATGATCTGTTAGCCCTGATGAGACAGACACAGGTATTATCTTCAGAGAGAGAGCATGAAACTACATCTTTTGAACAAACAGGAAGGTTGTTATTCGCTCATTAGATGCAAAACATGAAAGAATACAGATCGAGCGGCCTTTACTGTTTGGCTGCAAACTCACTGTCAAAACAGATAATCTCCCTCTTGGCAATTCAACTAATTAGCCGATCTAATGAGGAGGCATCAACCAGTGTCCCCGCTTACACAGATAATACACTGTCATGGCTTTTTGATGGTACTGAAGAGTCATACTAATGAGAGCAACAGCACCAGCTCTTTGAATGACAAGTAAAGTCAAAGTAGTAGACGTTTGAAGAACATTTGCTGTCTTCTATCTTTCAAAGTGAGCTTTTTTTTTTTTTTTTTTTTTTTTTTTGAGTTTGTTTGTGATTTTTCCTCCTGTGCTGTCGAGTTTGCAGACTTTCAGGAATGTACCAGAGAAGTAACATCCCTGTGTGTAAGGCCTGTTTTGTTTTAAGCTTCAGACAACACAAATAAAGAGCTCTGACTGGGGGGTAAACAAAGAGTTGGAGAAGGAGGATGAGAAGTGGTAGCACAAGAAGACACAATTTAATCACTCTCAAGAGGAAGGAGTTTGTTGTTTTCGCTTTTTTTGTAAAGAGAGAGAAAAAAATAGACAAAAGAAAGCGTTCATGGAAGAAGGGAAAAGATTGATGAAGTGTTGCTGTTAACCTTAACCCATGTTGTGTCAGTCGTTTCAACCCAAAATAATGTGTTAATGAGCACTGTAAGAGAAGCATGATGAAGGCATTTCTACTTCCTGTAACTTTGTATAAATCAGATGCAACACCGGCATAAATTAAAAGCTTTAAAATCCGGTCTTTACAACACTGATCATCTCAGTTTCAGCTTATTTGAACATTCGGATTTTAAAGAAACACATCATTCCTTTTTTTGTTACTTATTAGACTGTTACAATTATGGTTTTTTTTTTAAACGTTTAAAAAAAAGAAAAAAAAGGGGATTCTAGTAACTTCCATTGTAGTTCCTAAAAGATTTGATGAGTGACAGCCAGCTAAAATAAAGCAGATTCAGAAAATAAAGTAGGAATCAGGCACATTTAACACCTACTATGTCTCATAATTGAGCATATGTGTGTTTTATCAATGAAAAAGATCCAAATAAATAAATAAATAAATAAATATTTTTTAGAGTTTAATGCATGCTTTCTTTTGCTCTCTTTAGCATGTCCCTGATTGAATTTCTCTCTCTCTCTTCTCAGGGTGAGGCCGGACCTCCTGGGCCAGCTGGACCTCCTGTAAGTACCTCCATATTCTGTTTAACACAAAAGCAGGAACACACGAAGCGCTCATCCTTCAGATTTTCCGTATAAATCTCCAGTTTCTCCATTTGGTAGTCTGTAATAGATAAGTCCCTGCTCAGAAAACAGAGCGCTTTGTGTTTCCCGTGCAGAGCCAAAACTATATCTCAGCTCTAATCAGACTCCGATGCCGCTTGGTTAAAACAAAGATAATGAGCATGCCTTAAAGCTACAGTGTCGCACGTTGTCGAAAAGAAGAAGAAGAGATAATCATATTATAGTTTTCCGAGGTCGGAGCGGGCTGAGAAGAACATATCCACCTCACAGCGACAACCTGAGACAAACTTTCAAAGTGGATTTAATGCAGTAATACATCACAGGCTGGATATTGATGCTGGGAGTAAATCTAATCATCCCCGTGTGTTTGTGACTTAATTTGTCTTCCTGTGTCTTCCGTAGGGCAGAGGGAGACCAGGAGCCCCAGTAAGTATGCAGCACTGTCTCCTTAGATCACGCTAATGCGCACAAAGATGGAGGATGTGGTGTTTTTGTTTCATTCTTTGCATATAAACGTAGCGACAAACACACACACACACACACACACACAGGCCTCACTGTGTCTTTTATCTGCACATTTTCAGAGAAATGTTTGTCTTTGGTTTCCAGGGACTACCAGGAACCAATGGGTTGCCAGGCGGAGTTGGACCTCAGGGTCCAGCGGTGAGTATCCGTCTGATTGCCCAAATTACACTTCCTGTCATCCTCAGTGTGTGGTTACATCCGCCAAGTTCTGAACGAGAGCGTCAAACAATTATCACCGTCTCTTCTGTTTCACTGGATGCTCGATTTAATACCCAGCTGGCAGCAGAAAACAACCCTCCAAAGTTATTATTCAGTTAGTGTAACGCAGACGTGATTCACAGAGGAGCTCCTGCAGCAGAAAGCTGGTACGGACTGAAATCTGGCAGCACTTTGCTGGGCAACCTTGCCCTAAACTCTTATATAATGCAGCTGAAACAGGAGGATAAGAATAACCATGTGAAAGAGAGGACACTTCAGTATTTGGACCGGCCCTGTGTTTTCTACGTGGTCATACTTCAGCGGGATTATTCAGAACTCACACTCACATTTTGTGTTTTTAAAAACTCATTTCCACAGACACATGATTTCATCATCTTCTGTATTGAGGTGCAGAAATGGAGTTCAGGTCAGTTTATGGTCAGGTTTTACGTGAGGGTTGATAAATCTGACAGTGATGCAACAATAGAGCAAATATCCGGAGGTGTAAGAAGTATCTGCTGAGAATAATGATTAGTGTCTGATGTTTTATGTTGTTATGGATTCAAAGAAGCACATCTACAAGGCTGAGCCAGATATCCGAGATCTATAAAATATGCACATAATTAGTGATAAGAAAATAACTTACAGGATGAAATTTTTACGACACTGAATATTTATTTTCTCAGTGTTTGCCTGCCTGGGGATTTTTTTTTTTCATGTTGGACCAAGATTAGCCTTCAGACTGGATTCTGTGTCACTAAAACCCTCATTTGAAACTCAGACTGTTTTTTTTTTTTTCAAGTGTTTCATATTTCCTCTGAAGTCATGTTTCCGTTCAACTAGAGCTGCCCGATTGATCGTTAAAAGGTCGCAATCTGGTGATCTCGTTCCAAAAAACGGACGATTCTTGAGCATTTTATTTCACGGGATGCATTGTAAGCAAACGCCCCCTCCAAATGCAGCACCGCCGCTGCCTTCACCCTCAACCAATGGGAATACATCTTTACATCACCTGAGCCTGCCGCTGCCTTCTTCAGTTCAGTGAGGAAAGAGCAAGCGGCAACCTCCAGTCTGAAAATGTGAGACAATGCTGAAGGGCTAAAATCTACAATTTGTCGAGTGTCCGCTTAAGGCTGGCTCCGGAAGTATTGGAAGTCACAAACAAACCAAGTAAAAAAAAAAAAAGAATATCTACAGCCTGGTACAAAAAAATGTCTCCTGTCTGAATCGCTAATTTCGCTAACAGCATTTTTTCTAACTCGGCAGTTTAGAAGGTATTAAGATCACCAGTTCGTCCAGTCAGAGGCACAGCTCAGCTCATGTGACTGCTGGCTGCCCTATGGTTGTTACTTTGGAGACTCAAACCCCGCCTCATTCCCAATATGGCAGCGCCGGCTGTTTTGCTTCAAAAATCCGTTTCAGAAACAGACAGGTGACGTCACGGAGGCTACGTCCATTAATTGTACAGTCTATGGGAAAGAGCAATCATGGCGAAGGAACGTCTGTACTGTAAGAGGAGTAAGAAGATGGAATAATGGATGAAACCCCAAGGGGTAGTGGTGAAAAAGTAAAGTTTCTGCAGCTCACTTTACTTGAATGTCCAGTTGAATGTTTTTTATTTGTTTTCTTTAAGTTCATCAGTGCAATCCAACATTTTGTGAAAAAAAAAATCGTGCCAGAGAATCGTGATTCATATTTTTGCCAGAATTTTACAGCCCTGCATTAAACCTAGAATTGCACGAAACCTTAATATCTTTTTTTTTTAATGGTAATATAAACACCAAAATTCAAAAATTCTCTCAAATTTCAATAGAAAGTTTTCTCAATCCTCTCCCAGAAGTCCCTGGTACGTGACCACTGCCACACAAACAGGCTCTGGCGTATTGTAACCACTAGCGGCGCCAGGATTTTGATTATGGATGGGTAAAATTTAAAAAAGCCAAAAAATCTCCGTTTTAGTGCTTTTCTGCGGTACTGAGAAGAACGACTCAGTAGCCTACCTGCATGGCTCTTGTGTCGCTGTCCTCAGCGGACAAAAACACACCTTGACAGTAAGCGTAACTTAATTTGTCTCTCTTAAATGTTCAACAAATGGGTGGCAAGTGCCTAAAATAGTTGCACGGCGGTTGATCTTATGTGTTCAGTGCAGATGTTGGTGTTTCTGACGGTCAGTAAAGGCATCAGGAAAGCTGTGAGTAGGTCAGAGTGCAGCAGGAGGGAGGGGCGGAGGTGTGTGTGTGATAGAGTAGGTGAGCTGGAGATGATGATTTTCATTCAGTGTTTTGTTTGTGGCTGTTTTGATTTGTCGTGGTCACGGCCGACAGTGACCAGAGAATAAAAACACAAAGTGTTCACAAATCAGCATCGTCATCATTGCAGCATCTGGACGGACGTTGACAATGACAGAAACACTCATCAAAATGTTCAGCTCTTCAAATGTTTGGGGTATCCATGGTTACCGCCAGTTACAGTCCTCCTTCGTTCTTCTGCAAATTGAATCTTGCAGGACGAGAATTTTACTCAAGTTGTGTGTAATTCTAGTTGAAATGGAAACACCCCCAACGCCCGATTGTACCTTATCGAAACTTCAGAGATATCACTGTTATTTTACTCGCCATTCTGTTTTCAGGGTGCAGAAGGTCTTCCAGGACTTCCTGGACCTCCTGGCCCTGATGGACCACCAGTGAGTACCATCGGATACCAAACTGTCTCGTACTTTTCTTCGCATCAATAAAAATCTAACTCTTATTCTTCCAGGGTCTGCCTGGTACTCTTCACGACCTCAGCGGTGACCTCTTGGTAAGTTTTGTTGCATCCGTGAGAGCTGCATGAGTTTGAAGCTGCTTCCTCTTTGATAAAGGAGCTGTGTGGTGTAGAGTCTTCAGTGTCTGGTCTCTGTTCGTCCCCAGTGCCCTGCGATCTGCCCGCCTGGTCCCTCTGGTCCGCCTGGGATGCCAGGATTCAAGGTAAACAGAGTTTCTGTCACAGCTCATACATTCAATGCCTAATCTTTAGGAATGAAAACGACTCATGTCACCACTGAGAAGATCGTTAAAAATGTAGCGATGATGTTTTTGTTTGTGTAGGGTCACACGGGGCATAAAGGAGACAAGGGAGAGCTGGGAAAAGATGGAGAGAAGGTGAGCTTGTTCCCCTGCACACGATGAAAGAAACGTGATCTGTCCGTGAGTTTGTGTCTGAAGAGTCCTGATCTGTCTTTAGGGTGATTCCGGTCCACCTGGCCCTCCAGGTCTTCCTGGGACAGTGGGTCTGCAGGTGAGATTAACTTTCAACTCCTGATACATCGAGTTATGTCTGTTTATTACTTTATATACAGTACAAAGAATTGTATTTTAGGATGTTTTAAAGAGGCTTCATGAAGCTCTGACGCTGTGTTTCAGGGCCCACGAGGTCTCCGAGGTTTGCAAGGCCCCATGGGAGCTGTAGGAGACAGAGTAAGCATCTTTAAGACACAGTCGCTCATTTCTTTCTCAGCTTCTAGTCACTCGAAAGCAAATTCACCTGCAATCCGTCCGCTCACAGTCGGTCTGTTTCTCTTTAGGGCCTTCCCGGTTTCAGAGGCAAACCTGGCATTGCCGGCGTTATTGGGAAGACAGTGAGTCTCTCTTTGTTCGCACCGCGTTTCAAATCAAACAAACCTCGTTCTGTAGTATTTCACCGCCAGAGTCGACGGCTGGTCCCATCAATGAATAGCTGTGTGTGTTTCATCTGATGTCTCCAGGGTGATGCTGGAGAAAAAGGACCTCAGGGATTCAGAGGACCCAAAGGAGAAATTGTGAGTTAAAGACTTTGATTTGTGACTCTGAGCCTTTTGAGATTTATAAATTAAACCCTAATGTGTCTTTAAACAGGGTAAAATTGGTCCTAAAGGAGGCCCCGGAGGAGCTGGACCCAAAGGAGAGCCTGTACGTACGAATCTGGATAATTACCTTTATTAAGCACGTCTTATTTCAGAGACACAGGGATTACATGTGATGTCTCCTTCAGGGTATTCCTGGCAGAGATGGCAAAGATGGAACACCAGGGTTAGACGGCGAGAAGGTGAGGTGCACCCTTACTCTTCTGGGTATTATCTGTTACATCAGTGTTTCTCAAGCTGTGGTCCGCAAACCACAAGTGGTCCACCTTGACTGAGTAACTTTTGTTGTTTTTTTTATGGAACATTAAAAAAGAAAAAAAAAGTTTACCGGGACTCACAAAAGTTTCCTTGAACTCCCCCCCAGAAAAAACGGTCAAGCTAACGTTACTCCAGTAACGAGCCTACAGGCAAAGCCATCACATATCAGTGACTTAAGACAGGGACAGTAAAAATAAAATCAGATGACGAGAAAACCTCCAACACTGGCCAGGAGAAAGAGCAGCAGCGAGATGATTCAGCAGCAGTGAGCAATACGGACACCGTGGAAGCTAACATTAGCGCCACTACTAATAGCCAGAGCATGTAGGATGCCAGTTTATATTACATCAGTCGACTATCTGGCCTGTTGTTCCGGGGCTATTTTGCTTGGTGGTCTGTGAGTTTCTTTTTTAAAAACATTGTTTTACATGATCAAAGCATTAATCATGTTTCTTCATGTCCTTAGGGTGATGCTGGACGCCATGGGGTTGTTGGGGAGAAAGGACCAAACGGACTTCCTGTAAGCATCTTGAAAAAGCTTGGGTTTTATTCTGATGCTGAAATGATGTCTTAAACTGTCTAAAAAAAAAAAAGAAAAAAAGATAACTGGGGGAAAATTTGCGAGAAAGATTACCGTTTTGTACCCTAAAGTCATTTTTTTTATTATTCTGTTCCAGGGTCTCCAAGGAAAGGCTGGTGCAAAGGGCTCCAAAGGAGGAGTTGTGAGTATCACACCCAAAGAGACAGATTGTTTTTAACCTAAAAGCTGAGGTAGTGAAAACCCTGGAGGTTAACTTCTATCTTTGCGTTCCTCAGGGGGATCCTGGGAAAGCCGGGGAGACGGGACCCTCTGGAGAGCCAGGTATTCCTGTATGTATCTGATGGGCTCTTTAAGGCGGGGGTTTCTGGGTCACAGACTCTCTATTACATCTCTTAACCCTTCACTTTAGCACCTTGACTCTAAACCTTGCCGACTTGTCTTAATGTCTCTTCCTTCAGGGTGAAATTGGCATCCCAGGAGAGCGGGGGATCGCAGGACCCAGAGGAGTGGCTGTGAGTTTATAGCAACTCGTTTCACTAAGACAGAGCATATATAATAAACACATAACTTATTTAACCACTGCACTGCCTGAATTCTTTTAGACTTTTTGCATCCTGAAATAAATTTACAGAAGTCAGCATTCAACACTTTGAATAATGATGAGTCTAATAAGCAGGGTGTGAATCTGAATCCATGACATGAAAGAAAACTGAACAAATACAAAGCACTCATCCGGAAAGATCACAACGCACCAAACTATCTTTTTTTGAAGTTAATGCCATTCTGCAGCAGAACTACTCAGAGCCTTGTAGCTAATACAAGTGGCTTGTTAAGGTGGAATTTGTTAACAAATATAAAGGCAGGTATTCATGAAGCAAAGGGGACTTTGTTTTTTTTTTTTACATCAGACCCTGCGGCAAGGAAAGGAAGACGAACACGCCGAAGACTCACTGCATAATGAATCACACCTCACACAACTTTTATAACCACTTAATTTTGTCCTTCTTGGAGAATTTAAAAAGGAAAAACATCCTTTTCATCAACCTCACGAATGCTTGGTTTGTCTTCGCTGTGAGATCAGCTGACTGTCTGTGTCTAACAGGGGGGAATCGGACCAGCAGGCAACCCTGGGCCTCAGGGGGTGAAGGGCTTCCAGGTCAGTTGCATGACATCAACGGTTATAATCAGATTTTTTTTTTTTTTTTCATGGGTTTCTTTTTTTTTCGAATCATAGTTTCACTCTCCAGCTGTGTGTGTCGTTCACTGCAGGGGCTGAAAGGAGGCTTGGGGGATCCAGGTCTTCCAGGTCCGACAGGAATCCGTGGAGACTTTGGTGAAAGGGTGAGTTTGACGTGCGAGACGATTGTTGACGTGTCCCGAGGCTGCGTGACGTCATGCAGAACCATGACAGAACTGCAGCAGAGCATCATGGTTATAAATTTAGATTCTCTTGGTTATCATCTTTTAATAGCCTCATTGTACTCGTTATTATTATCAGTCTGTAAAATAACAGCAAAACTCAAAGTGCATCATAAGAGCTTCAAATGCCTTGTTTCTGAAATAAAGGTGTTAAGTTTTCAACGTTTATGTCTTCAACAAATAAAAAAACACCTTATTTGGACTGAAAACCTCACTGTTACCTGCTTTTATGTCTTTTAAAAATAATTTTCTCACACTTTTTCAGACCATCTATAACTCAAACTCATCTTTATTTATAAAGATAAATAGATCAATATGTGAGAAGAGGTCAAGAAATAAGAGTAAAAATAAAATCAGTGCAATAAAATCAATACAAGTTCCAGTGAATACCATTGAAAACAGTTAAATATGAAAATAAGTAGGTAAAGAAATGATAAAAATTATGTTAAAAAAAGTTGTGATAAAAGTAATAGTGGTATTAATGGTAATTATACAGTCTGGGACTAAAAAAGATAAAAACAGAAAGCTCTCAGAAAGCCACTTGTTAGAGAGACATGAGAAAAATGTAAATAAGGGAAGCATTCAAGGACCTCAGTTATCGAGCTGGAATACAAAATGAAATAAGATATGGAGGAACGAGGCCAGAAAGAGCTTCGAAAACAAGAAAAAGAACTTTAAACTGAGAAAAAAAGAAGACGAAAAGGCAATTCTGTTTATATTTAGATTAATAAAAGTCCGAATTTTTGGCACTTTTTACTCATTTTTTGACTGAGTCACGTGTGAATCGCATGTGAGAAACCTTGAAATTTTGAGGAACTTTGTTGTTATTTAACTAAGCAAAACATCAACCAGCTGTCAAACTATTTGTAAAAACAAAACAAGTGCAACAAGCTGAAGCTTAAAAAAACGAAACAACATGGAATCATTTTTTGCCTCCTCACGAACTCAGATGGTTCAGACGTATGAGAGCATCAGCTCCTATAGGAGTCCACTGTACGTCACCCCTCTTCAATCTTAGAGGTAAAAACTCAACGTGAAGTCAGCAGAGATGTCAGACACAGAGAGGTCTCCTGTTCAGGATGTGAGGCCAGAACAAAGCTGCTCTTTATGCTGCTGCTGCTGGTTCCCCCTACAGCAGCCCACCTTACTTCCCTTCATCCCCCCTTCATCGTGCGTCTGCCGCAAAAGTCAGTACATGGCTCTCATTTATTCCCTCTCTTTCTCTCTCTCTCTTTTAACCATGTAGGGTCCAGTCGGAGCTTCAGGGGCTAAAGGAGACATGGTAAAGACTCAAACTTTAATGTGACATCCATTTCTAAACTAAAACTAAAACTGCTCAGATGATTCAGAGTTTGGTGTCGTCTCTCCAGGGTGTGGCAGGAAGTGACGGTTTACCAGGAGAGAACGGAGAACCTGTAAGTGTTTCCTTTACCAACTCACTTTTAAAAATGCATCCCAGCTATTTGTTTAGTTTCCACTTAAACGCTTTAATATTATCATTTGCAAGCATTTGTTTTAATTGCACCAACCTGATCATAAAAAAATCTTTCCTTGTTCTCTCAGGGTCCATTCGGCCCAGTTGGACAAAAAGGGGAGGTAAGTTATTTACATTTCATAGTCCTCTGACAGTTTTTACACCAACCAGCTTCACACACTTACTCCTGATTAGTATTAAACAGCGTTTCGATCAGATGTTTGTGGGTGTAATTCAGCACAACTTGGTTCCAGTACCCCTACCCCCGTGCCAAACAATGAAACCTGCAGCGTCGCTCTCAGCTGTCGCCCACTTATCAGACTCTTTGCACATGATTCTGCTTCACATTCCAGGTTTAATAGGATTAATTAGAGATTGGTACTGCTGCTGCTGCTGGAGCTTTATTGGCCTGTTGGCTGCTATCGCCACGAGGGAGAGAGACGAGTCACATTAGGCTGTTTGTGCGATCCGAGACACAACAGTGACGAGGCTCGCTCTCATGATCTCATTTACTGTCCGCTGTGCTCATCGGAGTAATTACGAAGCGGCCCTCGCTTTGTCTTTGCTCTGTGGAGATCACAGCCCCTTGTTTTCTTTTTTTCTCTTGTTTTGCTTCTTTTGAAACTATAAAACTCATTTATTGATATTGATGCCAATCTGATGTTGTTGATTTCAGGGAGGGAAGCGAGGTGAACTGGGACCAAAAGGCGTAACTGGTCCACAAGGAGAGCTCGGGGCAAGAGGGCCCCCAGGAAAACAAGGACCCATGGGCTTCCAGGGCGAGCAGGGTCAGCCTGGAATTGCAGGAAAAACAGGCGTACCTGTGAGTGTTTAAATCCTCCAAACTTATGTTGTGTCTTGATAAATAGATGATCATGAGTTAACATCTGATTCACGTTTTCAGGGTAAATTAGCGAGTGAGCAGCACATCAGAGAGCTGTGCGGCTCAATGATCGATGGTGAGAGATCTTTTATTGCTTGTAGTTCACTTTAACTTCCCTGAAAGGTGAAACAGAAAATAATTTCCTGTTTGTTTGCTTTTTATCACGCAGATCAGATCGCACAGCTGGCCGCTAACCTTCGAAGACCCTTGGCCCCAGGAATGGTGGGTCGTCCTGGCCCTGCTGGATCTCCAGGAAAGCCTGGAGTTGCTGGTTCAATTGGGCACCCAGGTTCCCGTGGACCTCCCGGATACAGAGGTCTGCCAGGAGAGCTCGGAGATCCTGGTCCCAGAGGTAGGATTGATGATGATAGAATAGAATAGAATAGAATAGAATAGAATAGAATAGAATAGAATAGAATAGAATAGAATAGAATGTACTTCATTAATCCCTGAAGAGAAATGAGTCATAGCAACAAACAAAGTGAGCAGGTGAAGTCCTTCACTGTGGCATTCGTGTCCAGTGTTAGCTCCGTTAGCCACATCTGTGAATAGCATGATGCTACTCTGTTGGTATTGGTATTCCTTCTGGTGCTGGATTAGTAACGCTAGTTTGTCCATCGTATTGGAGATCTTACATTCCCCATAACAATGGATGGAAGGACAGGTCCATGTTGTCTCTTTTTAGCTTGTGCCACAGTACCAGCACGTCGCCATTGCCTCCTTCTCCTCAGCTCGAGGGGAACATCGAGCCTTGCACCGGTTAGCATCGACATGCTACAGGCTGCTAACAGCTGAACTTGTGTGTAAACAATGGGACCATGGTTACACATAGCATCTCCAGACACCACCGCAAATGTAACCAGTTTGGTGTCAATGCCTTACTCTTCATGAAACTCTTGTGTTTTGACATCAGGTGATGTTGGAGAGCCAGGTGATAAGGGATCTGTTGGCAAAGCCATCGATGGGCCAGCTGGAGACCAAGGATACCAGGGTAAGAACGCTGCGATCACAGCCTGAGACGACGGGATCCCCGTCAATTCTGACAACCAATTTTAAAGTTGTGAAAACAAGCCGTGTGATAAAGTCTACGGTGGTTTCTTTGATCCTAACAGACATCTGAAAAAAAAGTCTGTCACGAAACAGAACTGTGCTTCATTTCCTCCATGATTGTCATCCACAGGTCTTCCAGGTGTACCTGGAATCGTCAAAGATGGCCGCGACGGATCTCCTGGAGATCCAGGTGAGCCTGGAGAGTCAGGCAGGGTAGGCAGGACTGGACACCAGGGACCTCCAGGAATCTGTGACACATCAGCCTGCCAGGGAGCAGCAGCCGCTGGAAAATCCTCCAACCCCAAAAACCATTAAAGCTGACTTCCTGCCACCTGCCACCCTCCACCCAAGAGAGCAAGGCTGATTCGTGAAAGGCAGTAAGGAGTGAGGGAAGCGAGTGGTCACACAAATGTCCTCTTTATTTAAATACAAGCATCACAGGATGGGAAGTGTAACATCGGCAGGTGTGATATTCTAAGAGGAACATCTGAGTATTGACGCAAAAACAGAGCAACTGAGAGACGAGAACGACAAGATGACATCCAGAATAAAAAGAAAGAGAACAAGAGGGGAGGAAGAGTTCGAGAATAACATACAGATTCTACAGCATCACAAAACAAGACTTGACTTCTGAACAGCTGAAGATGAATGATGAGTCCTTTGTGTATAAAAACTTTGTACATGTTGTTTCTATGCCCCAGTTTACCTTTGCTAGCATCGCTCTGGCAGATGACACTCTGTCTCTGAGGTGAATGTGCATGTATCACTGCCCCTTCATGTAAATCACAGGTGTTACCTCAACATACGAGCTTACAGTGAAAAAAAAAATAAGGAGAAACAGACGGAGGTGGAGAGCCTCAGTCGGAGAGCTGTGTGTGTACTGTCAAAGGAATAAAAAGCACAAATACACCAAGGTGCTAACAAATTGTGTAGATTAATGCAAGAATACTTTTTGATAGTTTTTTTTTTACAGCTTGTTTTTTATGTGAAGTTGGTTCTCTGGATTTGAGAATCAGAACAAAATAAAACTTGTGGATGCTGAAATCAGTCATTATAGAATCAATCGAAGGAGCAAAGTAATAATTTCAGTGTCATTTTTTTCCCAATCTGCAATGACCACATCCACTATGTACTACCGGTGCTGTAACTATTAAATATACATGACCTTAAATACTATTTATTATTTGTGGGTGACTGTTGTATGTACAGTAAGATGCTACAGCGACATGTTGTAAGAAAATACAAATAAAGCCACTTTTCAGTAAAACATTACTCTTCTCTACATATCAAATGAACAGAGTGGACTTCAGAGGAATACGTTTAACACTTTGAAGAACAAGTTGGAACACTTCAGTATTTTTAAAATCGCTTCAATATGGAACAAAACTTTTGAAAAAAGGAAACTTGGCAGTTTAAGGTGAGCAGAGTGACCGAAACATTTAAAAAAAAAAAAAAAGTTAACTGGATGTTTATTTCACTTTTTATGAAGCCAGAAATCTTCTCACAGATGTGGTTCAAAGGCAAACACTGCCACCTATGTATGACTTTTTGAATTCCTGGTACTTCACAAAGTATCAGAGGCCCTGCCTTTGTCACAAGCCTCCACACAGTGTGGGAACAACAAACCACATCTGAGTCTCACATATCTGAGATTATATACTGTAATTATAAGGTGATATAATTAAAAAATCAAACACTTTTTGTCAATTAAAATCCCACATCACACCCTTCTTCCTCCCAGAAGACGACCCTCAAGACCCTCAGACTGGTTCATTAAAGCAGACGGCAAGAGGGTTACTGCTCCACCGCCAGAGGAATGGTGAGGGTCTCCACTGTCTCCCTCTGCATCAGGTCATGGGGTGAAGGCAGGCCGGGCTTTAGGAAATGTCCTCTCTCGTCAGTGAGCGCCCGTTTAAACGCCTGTGAAGAGGAGAAGGCAAAGATAATAGACGTCACCAAGCGATGATTTAACATGACACCTCCTGTTTGTCACTACAGCTGATGGTTTTGTTTTCATTTAGTTACAGGAAAAGAGAAAAGATAATAAGTAAATATGGCCCTTACATAAAGGAAGTGAATTGTACTTTTTCATCATTGTCAACCTTTCATATGAAAGATCTCCTCCAACAAAGAAAGAGGGGCGATCAGTAATACAACCCCAATTCTAATGTTGTGGGACGTTGTGTGAAACGTAAATATGAACAGAATACAGTGATTTGCAAATCCTGTTTAACCCATATTCAGTCAAATGCACCACAAAGACAAGACATTTATTGTTAAACTGATAAACTTTGTTTTTTGCAAATATTCACTTATTCATAAGAGTACCTGCACTCTTTTACTACGAAGCCACGCTGTTGTAACACGTGCAGAATGTGTCTTGGCATTGTTTTGCTGGAATAAGCAGGGACGTCCCTGAAAAAGACGTGGCTTGGATGGCAGCATATGTTGCTCCAAAACCTGTTTGAACCTTTCAGCATTAATGGAGCCTTCACAGATGGTCTAGTTAGCCATGCCATGGGCACTAACACACCCCATACCATCACAGATGTTAGCTTTTCAACTTTACACTAATAATAAACTCTTGCGTCAGTCCATCTCAGATGAGCTCGGGCCCAGAGAAGTCGGCGGTGTTTCTGGGTGTTGTTGATATATGTCTTTGTCTTTGCATGGTAGAGTTTGAACTTGCACTTGTAGATGTAGTGATGAACTGTGTTGACTGACAATGGTTTTCTGAAGTGTTCCTGAGCCCACGTGGTAATATCCTTTACACAATGATGTCAGTTTTTAACGCAGTGCCCCCTGAGGGGTCAAAGGTCACAGGTATTCAATGTTGGTTTTCAGCCTTGCTGCTTATGTGTAGAGATTTCTCCAGATTATCTTTTGATAATATCATGGACTGTAGATGATAAAATCCCTAAATTCCTTGCAATTCCTTGTACATAGAGAAACATTGTTCTTAAACTGTTGGACTATTTGCTCACGCAGTTGCTCACAAAGTGGTGAACTCGCCCCATCCTTGCTTGTAAACCACTGAGCCTTTTGGGGATGCTCCTTTTATACCCAATCATGACACTCACCTGTTTACAATTAATCTGTTCACCTGTGGAATGTTCCAAACTAGTGTTTTTGGAGCATTCCTCAACTTTCCCAGTCTTTCGTTGCCCCTGTTCCAGCTTTTTTGGAACATGTTGCAGGCATTAAATTCCAAATGGGTGAATATTTACAATAAAAAAAACCCAAAGTATATCAGTTTGAAAAAGAAATATCTTGTCTTTGTGGTACATTCAATTGAACTTAGGTTACACAGGATTTGCAAATCCTTGTATTCCGTTTTTATTTGTTTTACACAACGTCCTAACTCCTTTGCAATCAGGGTTGTATAAGAACATTTTTACCAGGATGGAATCAATGGACTTTAACCTGGACTTAATCAAATGCACATGTCCTAAATTGGAAAGATTAGATAATAGAATATGGAGAACAATGTTCTCTAAAACCTTGTAGAGAAACCAGTAAGAGATAGAGAAAATAGAAATTCTTTCTCTTCCATCTTGTAATAGTTATCACTGTATCATATTTGTCTGTGCTCACTGTTGCTGCCGAGAAAGATCTTCAACTGTTTCACTTCTAAAAGACATTTCTTAAGCTGGCCTGGTAGTACTTTGATGTTTGACTGTGCTCCTTTTAACTCTTTTTTGTTGCTGCCTACCTTATTTTTGCAAATTTGCAGTAAAAGTGACAAGAACATAATCTGAACCAATTTCACAATACTTAAAGAAAGCAGCAGGACTTGACTATAGGAGGAAATGTAATTAAAGCTTTTTTCTTCTACCTTAAATGTTACTTAATAAGGATGACAAGCCAAAATCAAGACAAGAACAACATAACCTTACCTCTTTTAAGGTGTCTCCATGAGACTCATGGATGTATCTAAGGAAGGAAGTGGTCCACAGCAGGGTGGTGACTTTGTCAGAATCTGAGCTACAGAACGGCACCAGCAGGTTTAGCTCATCACAGCACTGACGGATCCTCTTCCTGTGAGGCAACAAAGAAAAAAAAATTGTTTGTTTTTTTTCTGCTACACCTGCAACCCATTCTAGGCTCACATGCTGTCTCATTTGGTCACTGAGCACATTTTGAAATCTATTCTCCAGCTTGGAGAGGCTGCTCACCTGCGTTCCCTCTCCTTATTGTTGTGCTTCTCCCTGCGTTGGCTCGGTGACGTACGAGCTCGAGTTTTCTTCTTGGTGCTCGGGATGCCACCGTGCTTCCTGGAGGCAGCAGATGTTGCCACATCGTCTGATTAAAAAAACATGAGTACATGCAGACATTAACATTTGTGTCTGCCCTGAAAACTTCTGAATTAATGTCAAACAAGGTAGGCTTCAGGCTCCGATGATTACTTTCTTTGTCCATCAACTGCTGCTCCTCTGCTGAGTTGCTTCCACTTGTGTTGCATGCTTTTTTAACAACATGATCAGAAAGAAAATGAAAGGAAAAACTTTTTGGGATGATTAAAGCTTGATGCTTGGGAACGATCCTGTGAGGAATATGGTTGACTACCTGCAATGAAAGAAAGAAAGGACAAAGTCATTCCTACACTGAAGCCTTCCTGGCGTTGATATAAAAATGTGTTCATTTTCTTATTTTGTTTTCATCATACTTGTTCACATGTGTTGGTAACAGGGTTAAGGACACTCCCTACAAACTGTCCAGAAACCTCATAAGGATTAGTTCTGTCTGCTGAGGAAGTCATCCACTTCTGCATTTGAGGATGTATGGTTTCATCTTGAGCTTCTGCAGGCTGCTGAAATATTGTGACAAAACTGGAAAAAAAAAACACAGAGATCACTCAAAGTTAATAAAACATTTTAGAATTATTGTACCAAGTTATACCTAGTAAAAAATAGAAAACTCTTTTGAAATGAAGCCTACTTGCTGAGAACAGCGGACTGAATGTCGAGCTGTCTTGGGGTGTCAGCTGACAGAGTGTTAAACCTTTTCTCCAAGCAAACTCTACTAGCTGATCTGGATCGCTTCTGTGAAGATGGGCTGCTGCTAGTTTGTGGATCAGCTGAAACGTCTTCCCCTCTCCCCCTGGCTAGCACATAACCCGGGACTTCTCCATAAGAGGTTGGTGTCTTCTCTCCTGGCATCACCAGGCCATGTTCCTCTGTAGAAGTCGTGAGGTCCATAGCCTGGCTGAAGGGTGACATCACTGTGGATTCAGTGATGTCTGTAATTATGACTGTAGAAGGTGGAGATCTGGTATCAGGCTCATCTGGAGGAGCAGCTTGTGTCACCATCTGGGACTGGATAAAATGTTGAAGGTGTGAAAATTCAACATCGGACATCCCCACCAGACCAAGCTCCAGTCCCAGCATCTGCCCTTGATCTTGTGTCAAGCATCCACCTTGGCACACCTCATCAGATATGTAGGGGTGATCTCGGATTGAAGGTGAAACATTGGTGGTTTTACAGTGGGATGACATCCTCACTCTAGAAATCAGAGGGACAAAAGTGTTAAAGGATGGATGGATGGATGGATAGATGGATGGATGGATGGATGGATGAGTAGATGATTGTTGTAGCCTTAAGAGGATATTGGAATGCGATTGCAGCTTAGGTAGGTTACTTTTTTTGTACCTGTAGGTAGATTTGTTTTCCAGCAAGAGGATGACATTCACTTTGAAATTTAGTCACAAGAACTAATATAAACACAGAACCTTACATAGGCAGTCAGAAGTGACACACTATTAGGACACTAAAACATGATTAAAAAGTACTCCGGTTCCACCAACCATAATTAAATAAAGACAAATATCATTAATTAGATACATTTATATAACTATTGTGACATTTATCATTACAATAATGAAAGAACAAGAGACAAACTGAATAAAAATACATCTATAGAAACCAAAGACTAAATTAATAAAGCAAAACACAGTTGCAAAATGCGGACAGGTGTAGGAGCTGGATGTGTTGTAATGTTTTATGGCGCATAACAGTGACTGAAATAAAATTTACATTAAATTGAAGGAAATATTTACAAGTTAAGCCATTTAAATATCTTTTTATGTATGAAAATATCAAAACCAAATGGACGGATGTGTTTAGGTTGGAGTGTTTCATAATTAGGCATTTCTTGTCAGACGTTGACATCCGAACACTTCGCCCTGAAGCGGATCGTAACCGTTATCTTAGCGAAATGGCCCCTCTGTGTGTCGCATATTACTTTTAAGGTTATAGAAATTCCACGTGTAATAATTTTATTTCACTACAACTACAAAAAGATGGAAGTCATGCTAACTATTAAACGAGCTAACACCGAAATTAACGTTCGCAAAAAGGACATTTTAAGCTAGCACCGTTCTAAGTCAAACAGATGACGCCGGCTGTTATAAACGCTAACGTCAAAATAAAGATAAAACCTCGACCTCAGAGGAAATATTCAACAACTTATTATAAGCATGTGTCAGTTATGAATTTATCCAGCTTAAAATTTAACCCCAACTGATATCCAGCTCTTTGGACATCCATATCATATCCACAAACCTTCTTTAAATTAATGATTCGTCGGGCGCGAACGTTCCGGCTCTTTAACCAACTCTTTAAAGTGAACAACAAGAGCCGGCTCCCATTTGTTAATATTTCATTTATTTTTTCCCTCCTATTTTTTTCTGTTTCATCTGTATTAAATTATCAAGATGTAAAATAGCGCCTGCGTGTCCACTGAGCTGCTTTTATCTTTTTGATTTTTTTTTCACATTTTAATTTATATTTGGTTGCGTTATCAACAAAGCTTGTCTATTTCGTTTCACTGTAACTTGTTAACGTTTACATATAATATGACATACAGTCATGTACAGTCAATTTATTTATTTATTTATACATATTGAACATGTAAATAAAGTCACATAAATAATAAATATTTTATAATGTATTTGGGTTTTTTGTTGTTTACTGTACACAATTTTAAGTAATTTTTTAAAAATATTAAACTAATGTAAGCAATATAAAAATATCTGAGGAGCCACTTGGGGGCCGAAAGAAAAAAGCTCTATTTAGCGAGCTGAGCCAAAAGAACCGACTCTCTTAAAAGAGTCTGAAGCTTCCGGACCGACCTGTATCCTCCCGGTGGAAGGAGAAATGTCAGTTATTTTGATTACCTGCAATTTCATACCAGCCAGCATTGGAGTGTGAAAAGAGGGGGATTTTTAAGGATATTGGAAAATCGTCCTTTAGCCTGCAAACCCTAACCACTTATGACTGAAGCTGGACACATTCTTACCAACTGAAACTAATTTGTTGGGTACTTTCCCCATCACTTAGATCAGGCTTAGAAGAGGAACAGATTTTCATCTGTATCTCCACCTGAAATTATCAGGTAGAATTTATCATCTGACTGACTTTAGTTGTAACTTTGCAGATAAACACGAAAAAGACAATTAGCTGCATAAGACAACAATATATAAGAACAAGCATACAAATAGTAACAACTAAAAGTCTGAAACACACGGCTTGAGGCATGATGCGCTTTGCAAAATACATACTAGCCAATAACTTAAGTTAATAACTGCATTGCAGGGTACAAGTAATGCTGCCATGACAGAAAATAATAAAAATTATCAATATCACGTTATAACGTGATAATCATATAACGTAATAATCATCACGTTATTACGTGATAATAAATTATCACATTGTAAAGTGATGCTTATATTTTTAAGATTATATTGCTGATTTGATTAAATTGTAGTTAATGCTTGGGGCTCTAAAGTGATACTGAATTCTCACGTTATTTCATGATACTGAATTATGACGTCATTGTTGTCATATTAAATTATATTTCAATAATTAGCATAAGAGGATATCAGAAGTCATACCTTTCACAACACTGGACTCTGCACCCCATGGTTGAAATAAAAGTACTCAGTACATTAGGCTAAGTATGTTTTTATTGAAGTAGATTTCAGATTGGTTCTTCTACCCGAGTAAAATGTAATGAATAATAATACAATTTCTGTAATCTTTCCAGCCCTGCAACTTAGGCAGACTCACCTCTGAGGTGTTTGTGCTTCAGTTCTCTGATGTGCATCTCTTACCTCGACTCCTCGAGCCAAGTGCAGATTTGTAAAAACAATAGCTGTAAGATTACATTAATTTCCTTTTAAGGGCATTTTAGACACTTTCTCACAGTCATGGTTGTTAATTTGTCTACTGTAGGATGCTGTTGAACACTGACTGTATGACCAGTGCATCGGCCTCCTTATTTACGGTTAAAGCCAAATAAGTGATTGGAGCAGTCAGCATCCTCACTGATAAGATTCATGCAGCTCAAAACTCTTCTTGTGAATTAAAGAGTAGGCTACATTAAAACATGTCATGATGTTCACAAGAGAGGTCAGGGCTAAACCACAGGATGAATAAGCTCTTTAACCAGCAAAGAAGTGTAATTCATCCCATATCATGTTAACATGTTTTTTTTAAAAGAGACTGATGCTCTCAAAAACTCTTCAGCAACAGAAGTCACACAGCTACCTGTGTGTGTGTCTATGTTACCTGCAGTCAGAGAGGACCTCATGCAGCATCTTTGGATCAGGGAAAGGGTTGGATGTTTTTTTTAAGTTTGGATATAAGGCACAAGTAGAGGACTTGAGTGGACTTGGAAAAAAAATATTAGAGATTAGATCACAGGACCATACTTAAAACTAGGGGGAATAAGCATGAGAAAGGGTTAAAAAGAAGAATACTCCTGCCTAAATTGGGAGTGTTAGCAGGTCTGTAATTTTCACAAAATATAAAAGAACTCCACACATCAGGAAAGTTGTAAACTAAGTTTGATTAATTTGTCTCAATGTTTCACCAATACTGAGGTTATAGCAAAAACATACATTGTCTGTCCTGGAATAGTTTGGGAAAACAAAACAAAAAACAATTAAAAACTGCAGTTTTGTCATGAAGTGTACATTTTTGTAAAAACAAAAATAAAAAACATTAAAAAAGAAATATATATTTACTCTTAATTTAAGGCTTTAAAATCTCTCTAAAGCACTTGAAGTGATTTAATACAAAAAAGGAAAAGTAAATTCAAAAAACATCTTGGCATGCTTTTTAAACTCTAATTGGAAGCTCTCTTGCAACAAGTTGTAATGTTTAGACCACCTTTATAAAAATACGCAGTTTGAATTACTTTCAAAAACAAAATAACACAGTTTCAGAAACTGCTCGCACAGAAATCAATCAGTGAATCCAGATACGACAAATCAAATCATGCCACAAACTGTTTAAAAAAGTTGAGTATCATTTATTGCCTCTTCACATTCTAAAAGAACAAGAAAACAAACAATTTCTTTACCAGTGCAAGAACTTAAAGGTTTAACAAGGCTTATGCATTGACACCATGGTCATGTTAGAGAGAAAAAAAATCTGTACAGTTTTAGTCTATTTCCCACAAGAAACACATCCAAGTTTAACAAGTCAAAAAAGTTTGAGGCAAGTCATAATCAAGTAACAAAAATATTCACAGCTACCTCAAATGCAACAAGACAAACCAAAACATGATAAAATAAAACAATTTTAGCACTTTCATATCAAGCTTCATCATCTGAACCATTACTCTGGTCTGTGGGTCACATTGAAATTCAACCTTTTTTCTTTAAGAGCTTAAATTTACTGATATGCTGTGAAATGTGATGATATATTTTTTTAAAAGGCATTTTGAAAGTCACTTTTTGCCCATGTGCACCGGTTGCCACCTATCTGTTTGCCTTGTTACCTCCTCTTTGTTCTTCTTTGCCTCCTGTACCTTCATTTACATGTGTGCCTATCTTCCTGTCTTGCTCCTGCTTGTTCCTTTTCACCAGTTCTCTTTCACTACTCAACTGCCTACTTCTACCCCATTCTCTCTCTGTTAGGTGAACTCCTTGTCGCTGTTTTGGGCTGCAGATCTCAGGTTTATTGGTCATACGGTTAGGGAAGCCAGTGAGACCTGTTGGAGTGGGAAGTAAAGCCACTCTCTGTCTCTGGGTGTCTCTGGAACCAGGGCACGAGTTTCCTTCATTATATTCAACTGTACCAAAGGGCCTGTTATACTTTGCAGAATGGGGATCATTCGGGCCTTGGAATTGAGGTTTATTGAAATTGGGAGATGACCCAGATCCCCTTGGGCCTAATCCCGGGGCCTCATTATTTAAATTACACCTTCTCCCATGTCTTGTATCAGGGCTTTGTTGTCTATTTTCTAAATTTCTCCGCACCCTCCTAGAGTCATGCTCAAGTCTTTGTCTTTCAAATCCTTGCCCCCGACCATCTGAAAATCTCTCATCTGTTCCTGGGCATTCAATGTTGAAATGACTGTCTTCAGGTCTTGAATGAATTAAATCTGGGCCTCTTCTATCAGGACCTTCAACTTCAAATCCTCTGTTTGGGCAAGAATCAATCAAGCCTTGACCTCCCCTATGATCCTCGGGTCCTTCCATGTTTTGTCCCCTAAAGTCTGGCTGTGCACAGTCAATTCCCATGTGTGGAGCCCTTCTCATATCTGGTCTCACATCTGAACCTCTTCTGTTGTGGCCTTGTCCTCTATTGCCAGGATGCATTTCCTCTCTGAAACTAGGACACATATCCCTTCTGCTTGGCCCAGCACCCCCTCTATTGGGCCCTCTCCATTCATTTCCAGGTCTTCCTGTTCCAGGCCCTGGACACACTGGGTCATCCGGGTCAGGGCCTGGACTCCTGTGAGGACCAGTCCATTCTTCTCCTGGTCTACTGGAAGAACATGGAAGTGACATATTTGGTCTTTCCTTTATTGGCCTTTGACCCCTTCTTCCAGGACCTCCCCTATTCATACCACGACTGTGCCTATTAAGTTCTCTAACCTGTTCATCTCGACCTTCTTGTATTTGACCTAGACCACTACCACAGTGTCTTTTCCAGTCATCTCCAGAAAATTGTCTTTCATCTCCACTGGCTATCATATTTACCCCAGGTTCATCGGACCATTGATGCTGTGTGTCTGAGCTTCTCCAATCAGGGGTGGTGGAGTCTCTGAAAGCTGGCTCTTTCCATCTGTCTCCCTGATAACCCAAATCTCCTCTATTTCCTCTCATGTTTCTTCTCCTAGGCCCCCCTCTTGCCCGCATGTTTTGACCTGATCTATTGCCATGGTCCTCTTCTTGACCATATTCTGATCCACCAAAGTCAGGTCTTCCCCTCTCTTCTCTATGCCTGAGACCCAATTCTGGACTACCAGCTCTTCGCCAATCAGATCCCCTAACATCCAGCTCTCTTCTTTCACCATGTTCCCTAAAGTCTGATTCTTGTTGGTGAGGTCCAAGGCCCGGAACTGCTTGCCTGCTACTGTGACATCCTGGTCCTCTAAAATCTTGAACTTGAATTTGACCTCTCCTATCAATTTCAGGTCCCTCGATGTCTGAAGTGGTTCTTACTGGTCCAGGTTCTGTGAAATTAAGACCATCTGGACCTCTCCTGTACTGCCCTGGGCCCTCTACGTTTGGGCCCAAATGCTGAAGCCCTGGTCCCCTAAAGTTTGAGCCTTGTAACCCTTCTTTCCCTGAACCAGATCTGTTAGTCCTCGGACCCCTGAAGTCTGGACCTCTCCAATGGGGCATTGGGCCCTCTACGTTTGAATGTAGACTTTCAGTGAACTGTGGCTCTCTCTGTCCTCTGTTGTGAGGCCCTGGATATTCCATACCTGGACCAGTGCTTACAGGGCCCATTTCTATAAAATCAGGTCCAGGAGCCCCCATGAAGGGTCCTCTCCTTTCAGGTCCAGGACCTTGGATGGAGGGACTGCTCCTTTCATATCCCGGCCCTCTTACGTCTGGACCTCTTGGTCTTCTCCCATCAGGCAAAGCTCCCTGGAAATCTGAATCTTGTGGTCCTCTCTTGCCAGTCACTTGATTATCAGTACTGTGGGCTCTTTCATTTACAGGACAATTAAAGTCTTGAAAACCTGTTCCAATAAAATCTGAGCCCCCAAATTCCCCTGTTTCAGGTCTCGTACCCTCAATAGCTGGACCTCTCCATTCAGGCCCAGGTCTTCTGCAATTTGGACCTCTGGATTCTCTATTTCTTGATGGATTTTCCATAGGACTTCTTCTTTCAGGTCCAGAGCTACTAAAATCTGGACCTCCAGGTGCTCCCCCACCAGGTAAAGGACCATGCAAAGTAGGGCCTCTCCTTTCAGGGTCTGATTGACTAAAATCTGGACCAGTTCCTCCCCCCTGAGGCATATTACCCTGCTGAGTGGGAGGACCTGGTTGTCTGAAATCTGGATGCCCATGTCCCTCACTGTCATATGTTGAACCCTGCATAAAAGGGCCTCTCTGTTCTGGCCCTGGGCCTCTAAAATCTGGATGAGGCCCCATCCAGGCAGCCCCAGGACCCTCCAAAGAGAGACCCCTTCTTTGAGGACCTGGTCCTCTAAAATCTGGACCTCCAGGTCCTCTCCTGTCAGGTCCAGGAACCTGCATAGCAGGATCTCTACCCTCTGACCCTGGTCTTCTGAAACTTGGTTCTCCAGGTCCTCCCCTGTTGGGCCCAGAAGGCCCAATAAATTGGTTCTTTCTTTCAGACCCTGGTCCCATAAAATCTGGTCCTCCAGGCCCTCTTTCGCCGTGCATAGGACCATCCATATGAGGACCTCGTCTTTGAGGACTTGGTTCTCTTAAATCTGGACCTCCAGGTGCTCTTTGACCATGCCCTGGGCCTTCCATAGGAGGACCTCTCATCTGATGACCTGGCCATCTTAAATCTGGACATCCAGGTCCTCTTTCATCATGCATAGGACCACTTGTAGAGGGACCTCTTCTTTGAGGGCCTGGCATTCTTAAATCTGGACCTCCAGGTCCTCTTTGGTCATGCCCAGGAGCCCCAATAGGATGACCTTTCATTTGAGGACTTAGCCCTCTTAAATCTGGACATCCAGGTGCTCTCCTATCAGGCCCAGGATTCTGCATAACAGAATCTCTACCCAATGGCCCTGGCCCCCTGAAATCTGGATCTCTAGGTCTTCCCCTGTCGGGTCCAGGATGCACGCTGCTGTCAGACCCTGGTCCCCTAAAATCTGGACCAGGTTCTCTTGGTTCGTGAAAATGGCCCTCTATTGGGGGACCTCTCTTTGCAGGCCTTGGTTCACTAAAATCTTGACCTCTTGGTCCACTATGTCTAGTTCCTTTTCCCCTGAAATCTGGACCCCCAAATCCTCTATTTTCATTTGCAGGACCATCCACAGGGGAACCTCTTTCAAGCCCTGGTTCTCTTAAATCTTGGCCTTCAGGCCCTCTCCTGGATGACCTGTCATCTCCCATTAAAAGACCTCTCTTTTCAGGCCCTGGTTCACTGAAATCTGCATGCCTAGTTCCTTGCCTGATGGCCCCAGTATGACTTGTGCTTTCATTGCCTGGTCCCCATACATCTTGGTGTCTTGGTCCTCTTCTGTCATGCCCTTGGCTAACCATTTCTGGATTTCTCTTTTCTGGCCATGCTTCTCTAAAATCTGTCCCCCCTCTGTTAAACCCAGGACCTTCCATAGATGAACTTCTACAATCAAGGTCTGTTCCCAAGAAAATCTGCGACCCTGATCCTCTCATGCTAGGTCCTATGTTGTCATTGACTGGAGCTCTATTTTCAGTCTCTGGCCTCCTGAAATCCAAAGCCCTTTCTCTTCTCTTTTCACATCCAAAGTCCTCTTTGTGCAGATTCCTATCAGGCCCTGGTTCTCTACCTGGTTCATCGCTTCTTCTGTCAGGTCTCTGGGTTTCAAAGTTTGAACCTCTCCAATCAGGCTGAACTCTCCTTTTATCATGCATAAATTGCCCTCCTCTGGTCTGATCTGATCCTCTCCTATCTGGTTCCCTCCATTCATTTCTCTTGGCTGATCTTGGCTCATTCCAGTCTTGATCCCTTACACACTGACTCTGCTCATTATTTTGTGTTATCAGTTCTCTCACATCAGTGCCTGGACCTCCCTCACCTGGATTTGTAACATTTGTCATAGGACCCCTGTTTTCTTGATTAATCTGTAAATTTCTTGCCTCTGGCCAATGGCCATGTATATTTCTTCCATGCATGTTTGCTTCCCCTCTATTGGGTCCTGCTTCTCCAATGTTTCTACTTGAACTCCTTGCATGTGACTCACTGATGTCATCCCTTGTGCCTGACCAACGCATACTGGTCATAGTTTGACCAGACCTCATATGTCTTTTTTCTGCCACATCTGACCTTTTAAATTTGAGCACCGTGTCTGATTCTCTTGTGTCTGGACCATGCTTACTTATTTTGGGATCCATATATGACTCTGGCTGATTGAAATGTTCTTGAAATCCTTTACTGTCTTGCTCAATGCAAGTCACGGGTACATCTTCAGGTACACCATCTATTATTGGTGTAGATACATTTGAATCTAAACTGGTTTTGTGACCTCCTCCCACCATATCCATGTTTGCATCACTTCCTTTTGAGTGAAAACATCTTTTTTGAGGGGCTCTTTCATCTACAGTTGGATTTTTATCATGCCTTGATTGCGTATGTTCTCTTAGTGAGCATTTTCTATTAGGACTGTCATCACCTTGCACTGCACTCCTCCTCCTAAATGCCTCCATGCCTGTCTCTGAACTTAGTGTATTGTCAATTTGCTGTTTGGGATCCCTGTGTCTTGTATCTTTCTCCATGCACTGAATTTCAGCTCCTGGATCACCCACATTTTTCACTGGACAGCCAATCGCAAGAGGTTTCATTTGCTGCCCTGGACCCCACATGTTGGGACTTACAAACTGTGTGCCTTGACCATTCATGACAGATTGTGGGGATGTCTCATCTGTTATACGAAGCTCTCTGGGTCCAAGCCCTTTCATATCTGGTCCTGAACCTCTCACACCAAATACTGGACACTCCGTCAAAGTGTCTTGAACAAGTTTTGGGCTCTGAATAATGGAGCAAAAAGCTTGTTCCAAATTTCCTTTTACCTGACCCTCTGTCATTTGATGTGTTAAGATGAGACACTCTTCTTTTATCTGCTTGTCTGCCACAGCCTGATCCAGATTAATATCTGTTGATAATGAAATAGGTCCCGGGACACTAGACAATGTTTTTGGATCACTTAAAGACAGTAAATCATTTTCAGCTTTAACAAATGGCACTGAGACACTACTGTATGCTACAGAATCTCTGGTTTCCTCCATTGTAACAGAGTCACTTTGTTCTGAGCTGCTTGGCTTCATAAACTGAGGGTCTGGATCTGGGCTCTCAGGAGAATCTCGAATGGGTGGATCAGTAATCCTCAATGGAAGTGTAGTTTCAATTTTGTCGTGAAGCAGGATTTCTTGTTGAGAAGGTTGATCTGCCTCTGTAGAAGAATAACTACATCTCTTGTCATGGTCAACAACTGAATAATTTGGAGGTTCCTGAGATTTTGAGGCTTCTAAAATCTTGTATATTTGGGTCTTATGTTCTTTACGAGTGCACTCATCAAGATTTCCTTCTAACAGATATCCATCAGGGTCTTTCTTAATGGTTAAGGTATCAGGGTCTTTTTTGACACAAAGGGTATCAGGCTCCTCCTTAATTGGATGCGGCAAAACTAAAGACGGCTCACTCTCAGCAAGTTGTCCAACAACAGAGCCTGAAAAGTCTGGATCAGTGATCTGACCACTTGATTGCTTTGACTCCTCAAGGACTTGAGGGGAATGTCCTCTGTGCTGTTTTGCTGAAGGGGAAAGAGAACTTTTTTTTCTCTGAGAGGATGGGGATCTCCTGCGCTCACGAGAATGCCGAGATGTGGTTCTCTCTCTCCGGCGGCGACTCTGACGTTCAGAGTGGTCTCTAGATCTATGCCCTGACCTTTCTCTCTCACTTTTTCTGTGTCTATCCCTTTCTCTGCGCCTGCGAGTATGAGAAGGAGAACGCCTCTGCGACCTTCTTAAGGGACTTTTATTTCTGTCCTTTTCACGATGACTTCGTCTCTTTGGTGACAGCCTCCGCTTTCTGTTGTGGTACGAGGTCATTGTACGGTCCTTGTGACTTGTACTATGCCCTGATTTCGACAAAGATGAGTCATGGGTGCCCCCTCGAAATACATCCTCTTGAATTTCATCAAAAAGTGATTCATCCTCAGGGTCATAAGCCACATCTGAATCTTCAATCTCTCCGGCAGAGGAACACTTCTCACTTTCTTTAACATTTTCCTGTGTTTCATCTTGCTCTGGAACAGTATTTGGATCAGTCTTTAAGCTAGGGATGGAGGTTGTGCCCTCTACATTAACAGCATGTGAACCTGTATTAGAAACCTCCCCAGTCTCAGCAAGGCTGCTAGCCTTGTTTGTCGATTCTGAAGGCCTTGAATCTGTTTGCACCATGGCACTCTGCAGCGATGATAGCTGGCTAAGAGGCACAGATTTTGATGGGGGAGACATAAGGGAGTCAGCAACAGAAAAGTGAGCCATGAACATACCCACAGCTTCTCTTTGTTGACGTAGTGCTTCTTCCTGCTCCTTCAACTGACGCTTTTGCTCTTCAATCTGTTTATTGAGCTCCTCGAGCATCCGCTGTTGTTCAGTTAATGTTGCAGCTGAAACAACCACACTGCCTGTAGGAAGGTTCTCTGTGATTCCAGCAGGGATAGGAGTTTGCTCTGGAGTGGAGGTAGGAGCTGGCACTTCAGGTGGAGTGGAGGTTGGTAATGACAGAATATCTGAAGTTTGAGTTGGAACAGGAGGAGTTGAAACAGGAGGGTTTGTTATAGTGTCACTTTGAAAATCTGCAAAGAAAGTCTCATCCTCTGGATCATAAGCCACATCATCATCTGCAGAGCCTGATACTGTAGGCTCATCTCCCCGATTTGTTTCTATGCTCTGTGTTGAAACCATTCCATATCCCATTGCTGGTTCATACTCCTCTTCTGGGTCATAAGGACGGTCAAAGTAATTTTCATCCTCTTCTATTTCTTTGACTTTAGATTTCTGGCCATACTGTTGGACGATTGGGTCCACGATTGATACAGACCCCTGAGAAAACACTGGAACCTTTTTAGAACAAACTGTTGTTGCAGAACCACCCCCACCATGAGAGTCAATGTGGTTGGTTTTCTTATTGACAAACAAAGTCTTCAAGATGGTTTGCAGTGGTGTTTTATCACTGGATACTGCTGAAGGATCCTTGTCAGAGAGAATTGTAGAGGAATGAGAAGCAGTAACAGAGGTCGATGTTGAAACAGGAGGCTTTGCTGTAACGGATGTCAAGAGAGATGGTATGGTTACTGAGCCCGAAGAGGAGGATCCTGATGGGGAGCCAGGACAAGATGGCGAACTGGGAGGGGTGTTGCTTACAGGAGTCTCTGGATCGTAGGGCTGGAATATCTCCAATTTGTCAGATCCATAGAGGACTGGAGGTTTTGGGATCCACATCGGGTCCTTGGCCATCTGAACTTTGGGTCGCTTCTCCTCAATTTCCTGAGACAAGGCTCCTGCACGCTTTGTCCTCTGTATAATTGCCAGACCCAGAAGTAGATTGGGACGATTCTTTTCAAGTCCTGTGAAATAAAAATCGAAATGTATTATTAACAGAAGTCCTGATTTAATATCAGAACTCTTCTACCATTTTGTTTACAATTAAAAATGCTAAACCAATAATTCTGTCCTGAATAGTGCCCTGTCTTCTTCCTTGATATGAACTCTAAGTTTCCAAAACTTCTAAAAGTGGATCATTAGAAGAGATATCAACCACTCCTTACTGTTGCTGGTGGCTAGATAGGTTCTGTCCCAAGCTGAACAATACTGAAACATTTTCGACCTTTAGAAATACCAGAAGCAATATTATACCTGGTCCTTCAAAAGGCTGTAGAATGGCTGGAATTGATTCCTTTGCACTGAGAGGAACAAGGTATACATCTTTGAGGGAACGACTGACATTAGCAACCACACCAAAGCGTCTTCTGCTGCTAAAATATGAGAACAGAGAGACATATGCCACTTCTTCCTCCTCTGTTGCAGGATGAAATCGGATCACGCATAGCTCCTAGTTAACAAATAGGGAAAAAAAAGTAAAACATTCCATTGTTTTTTCTTAACAATATGGCCCAAGATATGTAAAGAAAAAAAAAATCAACTACTTGCCTTTGTGACAGAGGTTCTGAGTTTGGCAACATAGTCCCATACAGTTTCAGGCATAATTCGTCCTCCAATTTGAATAGTATCAGGGAGATCCTGCACACAAGAAAAACAACACCTCATTTCTACCCAGGTAATAATGATATTTACAGATCTTTTTGATACAGCTATGTGAATAGAATTTCTATTAATGTACTACCGCTTTGAGATTTTCAGTAGGTCCTGAAACTAGGTACGCCTTGGTGACAAACTTTGCCACAGTGAGCATGTTTAGGAATCCTTTCCACACAATGTCTTCCTTAGCCAAGAACTGAGCAGTTTCGCTGTCAGCTGGAGATATAGTGGTCCTGTGATTAAAATCACAAGAGCAAAATTAGTCAAATATGAACAATATTATAATTTTGTTAATACTCACAAGAGGACAATAACAATGAATAACTTTATTCAATGGATTCAGTACATAATCATACAGATCTTTACATACCTAGAAGGTGTGCCATAGAGTCTGGGATCTGAAGAGGAAGATGGTTTCATCAAGATAGATTTAGGTAATGTCTTCTTCTGGGGTACTGAAGCGGTTGGGACCGAGGGCAATGTAGAATGACTGTCTTTAAAGGGAATATAAGAACTTGAAAGGTTTTGGGTTGTGTTACTAGGACCAGAGTTGCTACTGGACGAAGCACTAAACCTGCCTGCCGCTGTGCGAGGGTCCCGCCTTGTGATAGTTACGGTAGAAACAGCTGGAATCACAACTGGTGTATATGATCTCTTTGGTATAGTACTTTTAGTTTCTGGCATCGGGGATGCAGGAGACTCCATGATAGGGGAAGCTGGTGACTCCAAAATTGGAGAAGCTGGAGACTCCATTGTGGGGGAAGCTGGGGATTCCACGATAGTCAATGGTGGAGCATCAATGATAAGGCGGGAGGAAGGATCTATTAGGGATGATGTTGGAGAATCCATATCCGGTGAGTCAGGTGGAGCCATCAGCGGGGAGTCGTCTCCAGCAAACTTTTTCCAAGGGGGTTCATACTTTTCTTTTGTTTCAGAAACCTTGGGTTTCTTCTTAGCAGGTTCCTCTTCTTCCGCAGCTATTTGGCCTTCAAAAGAGAATCTACTTTGAATATCTAAAATAAATAACTTGATACTGAATAAATGAGAATGCATGAAAGTTTACCTTTCTTAATTGAATTTTGAAAAAAAAAATGAACTTGTTCAGGAAATTCTAAATTTTGTGATGCATGTCTATACTTGGCAATGCATAATCATTTTCAACATTTTTTTTACATACCAGTACATATCCTGCATTTCAAGTCAAAGAGATGAGCTTTGTGCTCTGATGTTGTGTCCTTAAGCATACAGGCAAGAATATCTGGTACAACACTTCCAGGATTAGGCTGACTCGTTCTGGCCTTGAGAGAAGGAGCAGGTAGACTTTTCTTCTGTTCCTGTGAGGTAACATTAAAAAACAGATATTGAGAGTTTGCCCTCAGAAATATCACAAAATTTATATTAAGAAAGACAGGAAATTTTTAAGACCATAAAAGTTGAATCATGTGAAGGGAATTTGAGTCTACCCACCATGTTTTTTATTGGTCTAGGAGGATTCAAACTGGGCAAATCAACCTTCACTGCCTCAGGCTTCTGAAGCACACTTGGCAATTTAGCAGCATCCTTAACCTGAAATCACAGAGGCAGTGGCTGAATCACTTATGACACACACAGTGCTCAACCCTTCTGAGTCGTGATAGGAAGTTTAAGTGTGACATATAAATTTGTTTAGTTCATTATGCTTATATCAAACTTTACCTCTGTTGCTGCTTTATGACTTGACTCAGCTGCTTTGACAGCCTGCATATCCTTTTGGCTCATCCTAACCAGCCTGAAAGGACTGATCTCACTGTGTACAACATTGTACAACAAGCCCTGAAAATACATGAGTGGATTGTGAATTTACGAGGCAAATATTAACAGGGATGCAAGAACAAAGATCACAAAACAGATACACAAACCTTGTTTTTGGGGTCTTTCAGGTTGAACATGATTGTTCTGTACTTGTTCATGTACTTGCTGTCTGTGTTGCGAAACATGTCAAACATCTCCATCTCTATGTTTGCTACAAGCTTTGTGACTTCACTCTCGGACATCTCCAAATCCTCACAATCAGACACCCTGGAGACATGAAAAGAAAGTCAGATGCAGAATCAGATGCCATTTTTATTTTTATCTTGATTTAAGGAAAAAAAAAGCAAATTCCAAAAAAAAAACTCATCTCAGAAGACCTTAATATCAGAAAAATATGCTAATTTCAAGGACGCATGAAATTATTAACACATTTATGGTTTACTTCAAAGTTGTATCAACCTTATTATAATGTTACCAAAATTTAAACAAACCATTGGCATGTAATTAGTCATGAAAACCTGGTAATGAAACAAATGTAAATTCAACATTTACCTTAATTTTGTTTTTGTCAAATGTTCCTTTCATCGATAATGTAAGAGAGTGTGTCTATCTGTATTATGTCCAAAGTGTTAAATGTTGGCTTTCATTTTGTAGTTACTAATCCCTTTGCTTTAGTTTTCAAAGGAGCACTTTGTTGTTGTTGTTGTTTTTTTTTTTACAAATTATGATTAATTAAAGTGTAAAATTACTTTTTTGTTGCATTATTGAAAAAATAATCCCAAACTTGGGTTGTCATGTGAGATTTCATAAATGAGTGCTCACCTTTTTGACAGGATGCTGGTGAGTGTTCGCTGGATGCTCTGTCTGATCTGGGTGTTTGGCTGAGAGGGTCTGGAGGAAGGAGCACTGGGTGCAGGTGGCACCGGCAGATTCCTGGTTTCGCTCAGCAGCGAGGGGGCAGGTGAAGGCTTTTGGACTGATGTTGAAGCTGGCACTTTGCTGGATGGAGGCTGGGGTACAGATTGCTTCTTTGGTATGACATATGTGGTCTTGCTGACCATAAGGGCCCCTGTTCCATGATGTCTGTGACCTGAGGCTGACGAAGACTGAGCTGCTGTTGACGGATCTGGTTTTGCTGACTTAGGTGGTGCGTTTGGAACTGATTCTGCAGTTTTCTGCTCTGAAGTTCCATCGCTGATTGAGTCCTTTGATTTTTCTTGAGATTGACTCGGTGTTGGGGTTGGCTCAGTGGCAGACACAGAGGAAGGTGCAGCTTCTATAGGAATATCCTTTGCTGGTTGTTTTAGAAGAGTTTCAGCCTCATTTTTAGCCTCCAACTCTTCAGTGTCCTCTTTAGCTGTGAGGGGGGAAAAAGAGATTTTGTGACTATGAGAACTTTTTTCATATTACCAATCAAGGGATCATATATGCAAACTTCTCAAATTTCATATTTTGCAATTGCAATATTACATTTTGATGATACTACTTAAAATAAATACTACTGTGCATTTCTGTTCCTTATACAGGTGCATTTCAATAAATGAGACTATCATTATTTTTTTTTTGGCAAATTAATTTAAAACTCTAAATCTTCCGATAGTCCTATATTCATGATATATTAATTGAAATATTTCAAGCCCTTAGTGTATGATTTTGGCTTAAACCTTATGAAAGTCATCCCTGTTGCCTGTGCACCTGTTCCACGAGCGACCTCTCTTTCAGGACACGGTCACACTGTCCATCCATACAAACACACGTCAACACTAAAGTCCAATTTGTTTGTTTGGCCAGTGTGACCTCAAGTGGCTCCTTGGCTTTGCCAGTACACTTCAATCACAAGCACATGCTTATGCAACCAGGACATGACCACAATCAGTGCGACTGCACCTATCGACAATCATTTTAAACAAAGGTGCGTTAAGAGGGCTGTGCCAATCCAAAATGATTTAACATAATCCAAAAAGTAACTAAAGTTGTAGCCATGTTCGCTGTGTTTGCCATTGTGCTGACTCTGATGAGACACTTCTCGATGATGTAGGCGGGGGTGGGCGGGGCATTCATGCTTGAGTCTGGTTCATGTTCCGGATGGCCAGTGTGCCCACTCCTTCGGTCAACAATCCATTAAAACACTATAATGCATCACTCTGTAAACACCTTGGCTTTTCAGCACTGACTTTCTTTGGTTTACCCTTCTTGTGGATGGTGTCCATAAGTGTTTACTGGGCAACTGTGAAATCAGCAGTTGTCTGCATGACTTTAACTTTAGGCCATAATTATTAGAATCAAGTGCTTGAACACTTTAAATTGCATGCAGTGAGGCGAGAAGATATTAAACTTAAACTTTCTTAAATAACTATTTGAAAATATTTCACCTTTCAACAATATTTTAATTGACTGATCAGCACCTGTATATCTGACTGTCTTTCACATTGATGATGTCTCCAATCTGGTTTTCATGGTTTTATTATGAGCATTAATTTTAATTACAGTGTTTGTAGTGTTCTGCTATAATGTATAAAGGTTAAATACCTGAACTCTCTTCATGTAAAATGGGCCAAAAATGTTGTTTTTTTGGGGTACAGTGCTTCTGGTTGGACCTACAAGCCTACAAGCTTTACATCACAAATTAATCTTATCCAGATTATTAACAATCCTGTTTTTTAAGTTATACTTCTGTTTTTGAGAGATCTGTAAAAAAGTGTTTTTTAGCCTTTTTATAATTTTTTATTAATTTTTCTTTTCTTTTCCTTTTCTTTTTTTGGGGGGGGGGCTGGGGGGGGGTGGGCATGTACAGGCTTGATATTTTCCACATTACTTATAATTAAAATATTCAAGTCAGAGAGCCATAAAGTACACTATGGTAAATTCTACAAATTGCATCTTACATCAAGATGTCATTAGTCTAGTCCCATTGTCCTCCATTAGGAAAACAAACAAACAAAAAAATCCCTTGTGGATGCTCCATGTAGTAAATAAAACGTTAGAAATGCCCTTTCTGGTGGCTATTTAATAATGTAGGTGCCCTCTGGATGACTTCCAGTAGATCAAACACCATAAGGTACCTTATTGGTAACTTGGCCTAGCTATTTATGTTTAGTTCACAAGCAAGGTTTGTGGGTATAGTTAAATACTCTGGAAAGTCTATATATTTATTCAAGTGTGCTCAGTTAATTTCATCCAAACCATGTAAAAAATGACTGAAAATCTTACTAGAATGTGAGCTTCAATATTAAATAGAATTTCTGCCACAAATTGTTGCAGAAATATTCATGATGTGGGGCTCTTAGTGTTAGATGCACAAACTTTCCTGGGGGGGGGGGGGGGGTAGTTACTTCTGTCACAACTGCTTCAATAAATGTAAATGAACATTATGCTGTGGGGTTCAGGGATTTAATAAACTATTACCAGTCTGTTGTCTCCAAGCTACCCGCTGCCCAACCTGCCCACCAGAATTTTTTACCAGCTTTATAACAGAAAAGAATGTACTCTATCACTCCCCGAAAGGAAATTTAGACATCTGACAGATAAAATTATAAGAAAAAATATCACATAAAACAAGAAATTCAGCTCATCTCCAATTGGCTTGAGCTTTATGCTGACAGGCTAGAACCAAGCCTGTTGTTCAACTAACCTGTGTTTGTAAAACACCATTGGAGGACAGAAGAGTGAAAATCTTACACAACAGTTTTCAAAAAGCTGATCAAGGGAGATTTTCATATATGACACTTTTAGTTGTGCTCCACAGCATACAGCCGGTGCCCTTTCATTTTCTTTGCACCTACCCCACAACCAGTGTGACTTGAGATGCCTAATGACATCAGTGGTTGTGGTGATTGGTTGAGTATCCAAAAGGGATAATTAAACAGCTTCTAAAACAGGAGGTAGTGAGGGAAACTGCTTTGAGTGCAGGCAGGTAGACAAATAATGAATGGAAAGCTGGACCAAGGAAATGATCAAGGAGAAAAGTGTCAAGGTATGCATCGCTTTGTTCAAGGAGGCAAAGAATCTTTATTTCATGCTTTTGTGTGTGTGTGTGTGTGTGTGTGTGTGTGTGTGTGTATTAAAATGAGGAGTAAAACAATGCAACAGTGGACCAGTGTGCATCCTTCAAGCTATGATGCACTCTTTCAGACCCTGTCAGTATAAACTCAAGGAATATCTTGACTGCCCCTTTAAAATGTTCAGATTTTGCAAACCAGTGAATCAACAGATCAAGCAAAAATAATGTGCTAAGTAACCAAAGCAATAAATCAAACTAAAACTTATTTCTTAATCCTCAAATGCTGTCTGTCATATTCTCTCCATGGTATTTGTGATGAGTTCTCACCCTTCTCCCTCCATGGGTGGATGTTTGTTCTTGCCCAGTTCTTTTTCTTCTGCATTCACTATTCTGATGTCACTGTGCCTATCATTTGTTTTGCAGCCACTTGCTCCTAGAACACTTTCCTTTAAATATTTCAGTGATTCTGTCACCCAGACCAACTACCATGCAACCCACAGTACCCCATCAACGCCTCTCCTCCAGAGATTCAGCCGAAAGTTTCCATCAACCACACGTTGGCTTTACCAGAGCATCTCCACTGGGGGATCCTGCTTTGACTTGTATTTTTGTTCACCAGTAATGAGGAAGCTTCACATCACTAAATCACCAAAAGTCTTTCTTTGTGCTTTCCTTGTAATACACATTGATTAAACCAATACGTGAGGATTTCATAAATTAGCAGTAGTGCTACATCAGAGAGTTCCTGGTGCAGTACTTCCTTCAATTTCATTTTCGTCAGGCGTTTTAAATGCTGATCAAGTAGCTATCGTTGTGATACTATTAATCAACCTTATAAATCCACACCTTGGAAATGATAATGCAGGAGAAATCTTGTCTAACAGACAGAAAAGTATATCTGAAGTCACATACAATCAACCCAATCCAAAGAGTGATGGCCACTCTGGTTGCACTTTGTGAGAATGACCACTAGAGGGTGCTTGTGCATTACAAATAAACGTTAAGCTATTGACATGGTTTGCCTCTTACAAAGCCAGGGAACCCGGGGTCTGACGGCATGTGACAATAAAGAAAAGTTAAAGATCTAAAACAAATAAGAATCAACAACAAAACACTACAAAAGTAAAAAAAAAAAAAAAAACTGATCTGAAACCTGACACCTTAAGCAGTATGTCTTTTCCCCACACACACAGAACTACTCCTCAGCTCACTGCACAAAACTTCTGCAACAAATGCAAATATTCATCCACTTAGCTAGAGCGTGCTATTACTTCATACTGAAAAAAGTTAGATAAAAAGAAGAAGACAACATTTAACAGAAATTCTACAGTTCTGCGATTTCATTTAGCAGGGGCTTATGTCCAAAGCGGTGCAAACGGAAGCAAGAATTTGAATAGGAAGGAAGAAATCTTAGTAAGTACAAAGAAATACTTCAAGTTTGTTTGTCTGCAGGTGCTCTGCCATCAAGTGCTTCCTCAGAAATCACAATATTTACTTGTGACAGTGACACATTTTCAGGATTCAAGCTGAACAAATCAGAGCTAAACGATAAACTCTTCAGAGGACTCTAATAAACACTGAGAGTTGGATAATTTAATCTAGAAGAATTTCAATAAAGCTGCAACAGTACCAGATTAGTTGTCTATCCGAACACTGATTCTTCTTGGGCATTTTAAGGTGAAATTCTGTCATGTGAGCATTTTCAGGTTAACATGCTCTTCTATTTATCAGTCCCTCTAGGACTTTGCAGACTTTTTCGGGGGATCATTACAGGCTAAAATTTTGCAGCAGCTTTTTGAAATAAACTGTAATGCATGTTGTGACGTTTTTCAGCAATTAAATTGCAGCGATTAAAAAATATTGCAAAACTAGTTGTAATTTTACTTTAATAAATACACAATACAAAATTAGAAGGTCACTCAGAATTCACAGGGATTGACTGAATTTACGTTAACTATTGCGATCACATCGCAACTTCCTGGAAGGACTGATTTACACTTCATTTTGCTCTTTGAGAAATACTTATTAATGCTTTCTAGAATGTTCTCGCATTTCAACTCTTTTTCAATTTTATTGTTCATTAAGACCATAATTACCAGATAATTCTATAAATTACTGGCTGCTTGAATGCACTGAAAACACAAATGTAAGTTTATGGGTGAATCTTCTTACAATGACCATCATAACCTCTCTGTGCAAACCATAACTGTGTCATAGGACCAAACAAGTTGTTTCAATAAGAGGTTCCATTTAAAAACGTAAGCAATGTGTTGAGCAGAATGTTCTCACATTTGTTAGGGAAATCCAAGGCCCTGCCAACTCGTGTGGATGTTTTAGAAAGCACTTTTTATCCCTTCCATTTCAGCCCTACATTCACTCTTAAATAGTTTGAAGTCACTAAAGATTCACCTTCCAAGATAGAGATTTTGTCATTTTCATGTGGATAGCGACAAGAAAAGTTGTAAGGAACAATGATATACCTGTGTATGATGGTGTATTACCAGTTTGTTCACATCTTCAAAATACTGTTGTGTGTAAATAAATGTTTTGAAGGACACTGCGCTTCTTCATCACTATACCACAGCATGAGGGTAAATACATATGTATTTTTTCTAAATCTGCCAAACTGTAAAGAATCTAAAAAAATGCTGTTTGTAATTACAAGTCACTCAAGTAGATGCTCAAAACGATTGAGCACAGTGTTCTTCAGTGGTGTTTGACATGGCAGACTGATTTCACATTCTCACCACCTAGTGGTCTGGCATGCCTATGCAGGCATTTTCAATTGTTAAGACGGGGACAGAGAGATACTCAGAAACACCTAGACAGGGTTGTATTTGAGAATGGTGAGGGGGGGGGGGGGGGGGGGGGGGAGTTTTGAGAAATATCTGTTTAAGTGTGAATGTTGACTCAAGTTCTTTGAAGAGTTTTTCCTAGTCTTTACCAAGAGAGAAAGATAAGGAAGGGAACAAGTGTGACTTTATTGTTGCTAGAGAATTAAACTTGGAGAGGTATGTGACAGTTGCTCGCTTTTTATGAATGAGATTAAGTTCTGGGTAGACTCTTAGCTCTTAGGTGTCCAAGTGAAAAAAAGTTGTTCCCCATCCCCCTGTAAAAATCCCTCGTTACTGAGCAGAACCTCCAGGATTTTTGCAGACATTTTGTATTGTCATGGGCCAAAATTGCTGATTTTGCTGCAGCTTTTTGAAAAAATTGCAATGCATGTTGCAATGTTTTTAGATGTTTTTTTTGCAAGGAAATTGTGACAATTAGCAACTGACTGTTCGAAGTTAAGTGTCACTCAGTGATGTTTCTCTCGCTTACTTTACTACCTTAGTTTAGTGTGAAGCTTTCGAAAAAAACTTAAAAAAAACCCTATTAATACGCATACACACACACACACACACACACACACACCATTTTTTTTAGGCAAACTGAATGTAGTAAGTTGTCTGCACGTTTCAGTCATTCTCCTCGTGTGTTTTGCAGTAGAAAAGCGTATGTCAACATGGTGATTTTTGTCTGTGTTCCACTACAGTGTTGCAAAACAGTTTCGTGCAGAACATTATTTCCCTCCACGTTCCTTAGCTGCAATAATTGTTGTAAAATCATTTTTTCAGATATGTCTGCAGCTTCATAAACAAAGAGGCAAGTTTCAAGGGGGAATGACTGATATGATTGGAGAAACTGGAGGAGGCTGTTGAAACTATTAAAATTGGTCAAATTCGCAAAAACGTTGTGGTGATTGGACAAAATTGCAAGGTCGCCCAGAATTCACGGGGATTGACTGAATTTGCGTCAACTGTTGGAATTGCAACATCGCAACTTCCTGGAAGGACCAATTAGGTCCAGCAGTGGACTTCTCCATTAAAGGTACGAATACTTCATTAAAATGCTCAACCACTCCAAAACACACGCGCACGCACACGCACACATACAAAAGCTGCATTTCGACCGAGTGGTTTGGTTTGGTTTGTCTCGGTACGGCACACCCAGTGAAAAACAGTTTTTTACACAGCATTGATACAAATCAGATTTCCCCTTCTGATTTGACCACCAATGTTTCTTTTTCTTTCATTTATTTTGACACAAATTTTCGCTATTATGTAGCTGGCGCGACTATCAGCATCCGACTTACACGTTGCCTACCAAGAAGGGCACAGTTAACTGTGGAAACGAAAACAGAATCAGGCTTTACTGACCTGACCTGTACCAGACTGTACAGAGCCACATCGCTCTGCTTGGTGGAAACAGGGCTAAAATCCAACTTTCACAACAGTATAAGTGACACAGGTCCAATATTAACGATCTTTTTGTTTCTGGGGCCCCCTCGAAAACAAGGTGCTGCATCTCAAGGGGCAATCCTAAATAAATTGAATTGTTTCTGGCGCTAGGTGTTTTGGTTTTACTCCTGGTTGCGCTTTGAAGTTTCCCATCTCAAAAGCAATCACAAAGTAACATCTTACTGGTAAACCTGTGTGCAACGACAAGAGGTCAGGGAACCCAGTAGGTAGTTGGAGCAATGTGAAGGCGCTTAACCTCATGATTGTTTTGGGGGTTTTTTAAATTGTCAGAAATGGCACAATGCCACTTTGTTCTGAGACTGACTTCAGGAACTGTTATGCACCTGCTCAAAAAAAAAACCCTAGGGAAAAGACAAACTAAAAAGAACCAGTTTGTTCAACATGTGTGGATGGTTGGGTGACAGTGAATTCAGTGCACAGATCTTTCTTAAAGAGGAAATCTTGATGTCATTGAGAAAGCCTGTTTTTTAAAAAATAAAGTTAATAAAAAAAAATTTATGATTTGTTAATTAGTAAATGTAAGACCCTAGATTCATTGGTTCTTCTAGTGCCTTACTCACTAAAAATGAAAGTAAAAATTAAACGCATTTCTGTCAGCTGAGAGGAAAATTTTGATCCAAGAACTGAGTGTGAAATCAGGTAAACCAAAGTATGAGCTCCAAACAGAATAACTGCATGGCATGGACCATATTCTTCGGCTGAACCAACGTTAAATCTTAATTCAGAGTTTATGCTGCTGTTTATTGTTGGCTGGGTTGTTTCAACCTTTCTTAACGTAAGTTGCAGAAGTCACTAAAATCAGAGTAAAAACTTAAGATTGGCGCTCCTCTCAGCCCTTCCATTGACTCTGACAGACAGCTGTCAGTTACCTTAGAAGCCCGATTATCAACATCTTCATAATGCCAACTAGATTCATTTTGTGTGGTTCAGCGTACAGACTGATCAAGTTCTAGTAATGTCAGGAATCTGGTTCACCTCTGGACCTCGCCCCAGGTGTGAACCTGTAAGGTGCATACAATACAACAGCTCCATTCTGGAAGGATACAGCTTAGTCAAAGCTGAATATCCAAGGCTCATGGGGGTAAAAAGATGACTACAGCGGGTGATCACCATGGACACATGATGCAGTGTTTTTTTTATTCTAAAATTGGGTTATAAAAAGTTGTTATTATAGGTTTTGGTTATTAGTTTTCTAAAAACTCCATACTGAATTTGTTGAAACTTAAAGTTTGGAAAATCTTTTATAAAATAATAATTTTTAACTCAATTTAAATAAAGTTGAGCATAGCCAAATATAAAGCCAAAGACAAACCAGTATATTGCTTATGTTGCCAAAATTCTCATGAACTGGAAAACATGCAAATCAGACAGCTACAACATAGATAACTGGCTTGCAGATTTCTTGGACCTGATTTCAAAGAACAGTGCAGCTTCAGCTCTCTGCAATTATAACAAAAGGGATGACCCATGGAGCATAATTAGGGAAAAGTTTAAATGATATGATTAACTGGATAAGATAGTATGTAGACATCTTTGTGCATGTAAATGAAGTGGAAATATAAATTGTATTCATGATGGCTTCTGTCCCCAACTCCGGCCTCTTTGTGCTGTCAGCCAGTACTCATGTTGTAGCAAATGGAAACAAGATGTTCTTTCTGTCTTGTGTTTGTTTTTGTCTGTGTATTATTCTCGTGTGAAGGGTGTGCTGTCATTGTCTGTTGTTTTCTTGAAAAACAAAAAAAAGTAAATAAATGAATAAATAATAAATAAAATAAAATCAAGCTATTCTAAATTTTGATTTCTGAAATTTCTGCTGCCTCCCTGATACAAAAATGAAACGCTTACAGTCACTGAGAACAATCTTGTTCTTGTTTGTAAGACAGATTTTCATTTCCAAGTGCTTAACTCATAGGTTGAACGCAATGTTTTATAGGTTAAGAAGACGAATTACTTTTGGCCAAACTTTGGCTACTTTTCTATAAAACTGCCCCCCATGTTGCAGGCGATTTTATAGGCGATGCCTATAAAACACTTCGTTTAAACGGCTTCTCTTTTTCCTACTTAAATAAATATGTGTGAAGACCCTGGCAATAGTATATTGGTTCTCAAGCCTAACTTTGATCTTAAACAGCATTTGAAAGGTGTTTTGAAAAAACAGTATGTCACATTTTGAGGTTAAAAGGAGAATAAATGCCTATTTCTTGTTGATATAACACTATCAGCTATGTTGAATCTGTGCAATATGTGTTAAAATGTTAAAATACTAGAAGTTCTATCCAAGTCCATTGTGTATAATGTATATTTTCTTACTTTTTTTTGCTGAGTATATTTGTAAACGTTAGGTGAAGTGGTGATTTTAAAATTTGATATTCAGTGACAGTTGAAAACAATGGCCCCAATGTATAGAAGCTGACCCCAGGTCAGTGATCACGAGGAAAACACAGAAATCAGGGTTTGTTTGCTGCAACTAAAATCTTGCTTTAACTTTAAGAAGGAAAATGGTGCATGTAGAAGTGTGTGGTTCAGGTTGGGAATATCAGGAACATGGATGTTTTCATGTTCACGTTGCACCTGGAAACTAAACGTGGCTTGATATGGTCTGAAAGGGATTTTTTTAACCACTACACCTGTGATCTCTAACATATAGGTGCTGAGATGCTCCATCTCGAGAGTTGTTATGCTTGTGTGGGGACTGTGAACCATCTTCATTTGCAGATGGATGAGTCATTCCTCAGAGGTCCAGAGAAATGGAGCGTTTTTCTGAAGGTGGCCAGCTGACGCTTCGAAATCCTCGTCTTGGAAATGTGACGACAAACCATGTACACACTGTTTGCTGGACTCAGGGTGGAACCTCACTCAAACATTCGCCTGGATGAATCCTCCGGTCTCCATTGCGTCGCTGCAGCATGAGATCGACTCCTCCACCACCTCCAAACCAGCTGCCCAGTCCTTTGTCTTTCAGAAAGCTACCCAGGCTGATGGTGTTGTGCCTGTGCAAGGGCTGGTCCAAGAGTGTTTGTGTGTGCTGGTAAATAGGACTCTTTAAATTGCAGCATAAAGAGGTGCATGATGTATCAGATTTCTCCAGAGCAATGGGGTTAAAGGAAGGACTGCCGTTTACACAAGAACCAAGAACAATTAAATCTAATGTGTGCGTATGTTTTAATGTAAATTTCATGCATTAAGTGCAGGTTTAGATGAATCAACAAAAGACTACAACTGGTTTTGTTGCTGTTGTATAAAGAAACATCTGGTGCTCCATTACTGAGGTCTTAAGTGTTATAAAGTTTACTTTTAAGTATGGCCATTTCAGTGTGCAAGAATTGCCAAGTGCCACGGATGGTATCTTATCTCATGTTCTTGTATGGTTAAGGCCAATCACAGATCTTCTTAGATATATTTTTTCTGGTGAGTCCTTGCAAACATATTCCAGTCAAAGGATCTTTTGGGATCCACTACAAACCGCAACCTCCAATATCAGAGTCAGCACGGCTTATGGTTTTAGAGTGGTGCATGTTATCGTGTGCATGTCAACCATTCTAGAAATCGTCAAAGCCCCTTGACGTAATATAAAGTAGATGCTTTGTAGCCTGAATCAAACTCCATCCATCTACCTGTTATCTGTAACACGTTGAGCTTGAGCCGATCATTATGAGACATCAGTATGCGCTGGATCAATCACCGAGTCGGTATGTAGTGACTCACTCAAACTCATGCTGGTACCTGCGAGTCACCAGTTGACCTAAAGAGCAGGTCTTTGGGAGAAAACTCATGCATGCAACTTGGGACACCACACTGAAAGTTCCCCACAAGTTCAAACCAGGAATCCTTCTGGTGTGAAGTGACAGGACTGCACAACTGTGGCCCCTAACCTACACCAAAAAAACTACATTTTTTTAGTTTTATGAGATTATAAGCTTTCATTAAACTTTTTTAAGATTAAAAAAATGATAAATATTTTCAACAACAATTGTTGTTTGTCCGATACCCTTTTCCCATCAAAAGAACCAAGTTCTTCCTCGGTGCTAGTGCTTGTGTTTGGTTGGTTGGTCGTCAAAACCGGTTTGTTTTTTCCATTGGCAAGGATCCAAGTTGGAGCCACATCATTGCGTCACCATAAAACGTCAGTACGTCACTGAATACTGTAACAGACTTGGTGGGTTGTTCATGTTAGATAATGGGGGATGTGTTACTGTTAAGAGGAGTTACTGTGTGCTTGAGAATTACAAGGTTCAAGTGAATGCATCACCAACGATGGTGCGGTTCAGCAGCCAATGTCTTTGTGTTGTGTTTTTCTGCTCAGAGTTGCGGGACGCGTTCATACAAGAGTCTCACATAGTAGAGTTGGGGTTTTTTTGTGGTTATGGCCAACAGTAACTGGTGTTCAGTGTTCCAACAAACCGTAAACATCAAACCTGAAAGCTTTGAATGAGAAACTCCAACAAAAATCGCTGTTCTCCTGCGCTGATCGTCGGTCATGGTAACCCCACCCCAGGCCCTTGACATAGCCAGTGCTTCGCTCTGGCCAAGCATAGAGTTGTTGCTTGCTGAGAACCAGGTTTTAGCGCCTGGAGCCAGAGCTTTGTCAGTGGAAACACAAGAACCACTGCTGTATGTAAGCATCTTTGTGTTTGTTTTTGCTCAACTTGTGAAAAAACATACTGTATGCTTTCTGTTCCCATCAGGTTCTGGTTGGTACGATATGCAAACACAACTATTTGGAGTTTTCTCTTTCTCATGAGTAAGGAGCTTATCCACAGCACTGCTGAAAGCAACACAGAGGTGAAAAGCCTCTCCAGCTCTCGCTTCTCTTCTCAGAGAATGATTGTTGTGTTCTGTATCAAACATGTCTGATGTATTCATCAGGCGAACCTTTCGACCTTTGTGAGGTCAGAGACGACCATTGGAGCGTGTTTCACCCATAACAAGCAAGATACCACACCCTGCCTCCTCAGTGTGGAACCATTCCACACACTAAAGCTGTGGGTCATAAGTTTCCAGTTACAAGACTGGTTGAAATGAGTGTGTATGCTGAGTGTATAAACCTGATGACTATTAAAGCACACTTTGGGCATTAGAACCAACAATAACTATAAATGGATCATACTTACCCCCTGCTGAGGCCTGCTACTTGTCAGTCATCCCAGAAAGAGAGCCTGAATGTGTTCAGGTGTGTATGCTCTTTTGTATGATTGTGTTACGTGGTGGCAGGTTACACAGAGAGAATCCTGAAAGAGCCACTTTGTGCATGTTGTGCAAACTGCTGTGTGATCTGAACGTGTGCGAGTGGCGAGTGGTACATACACGCTGTGCAAAACTTAGGTGACGGTATGGAGGAGGTCTGAACTTCTGAGGGACTCAAGTCGCAGGCTAAAGCAGACGCGGCGTCCCCTCCGACATCTTCTTTTTTCACCTCCTCCTCCTCTTCGTCTTCATTTCCAGCTGCTTTTCCTGCTAATCTCTTTGATATCCTACCAGACCTCTGACCCTGTGATGAAAACAGTCGTCAAACAAAGATAATTCACAGTGAAGAGTAGCTTTCTACTCGTTCTGAACACAAATATGATACGTAGACAAGATCCTACAGGAAAACAGATTATTTGGCAATATCTAAATTTTATAGCCACCATGTTGAAATGACCTACCTTGACTGCAGGCCTGGCAGCAGCAGCAGCTTTTCCCCTTCCCCGACCTTTAGATTTAGGCACCTTAGGACCAGATAGAGTCTTCATCGTGAATGCAGCATGCTGAAGGATGCAGTCGGTGCCACAGTACACAGAGTCCTGAAGGGCTGGTTTCAAGCAACCAGGTCCAATGCACAGAGGAAGAGAGCTGTCAGTCTTCATATCAGCCTCAGGTCCAGGTACCTGCTCTGGTACCGGCTCTGGTAATGGCTCTGGCACTGGCGTCACTGCCTCCTCCTCCTTCTCTTCCTCCTTCCCCACCACAGGCTCCTGAAAACATACTTGTACCTCAGAGACAAAGGCCAGACTCCTAATGTAACATGATAAGGACTACTTTCCCTCTCTTACAGAGTTCAAGACCTTGATTACTGACCACTGGTCCTCTTATTGTAATTATTTTAATTGATTCTTTTGCTTTTATGATGTCTGACCAAAACAACTTAACATGAGCCAAAAAGCCACTAAAGTCGTAGTCATGTTCTCTGTGTGTCATTGTGCTGACTGATGAGACCGCGCTGAATGTAAACAGACACTACATGGTGACGTAGGCGGGCCGTGGGTATGGCTTAAGTCTGGTTCATATTGGAGAAGTGTGACCGCGGGCCTTGAGTTCAGCACAGTTTGGATGGGCAGTGGGACCACGCTCTGAGAGGCAGTGAGTGGGAAAGAATATTTCATGTTTCTCTTTCTTTCTTTCTTTTCTTTACACATCATTTGGCCAATCAGATGACGCCTAATTTAGCTACCCTTATATAAATGATCTGAAATGGTGGTGATACGTTAGTTGAAATATATAGAATTCAGAAGTAAAAAAGGGACAGAGACAAAAAGTTTTAGCTTGTATGTATACAAAAATGTCCCTGATATGTACACACTCAATATCCTAATTGTAAAATAAAGATAATTCCCTTTTAAAGCACATAGTTTGTCTAATACTATGTAGGCCTACTGTAAAGACATCTCACATTATACTGTCAGACAGAACGGACAATAGTTTGCGTTGAAAAATCATGGCCAGTACAAGCTGTAAAATTCCATTTCCTACCTGAGGGGCTTGTGGTTCCTTGTTTGCTTTTCCTTCTTCACTTGGTGGTTTCAAGCATTCAGGAAAACTGAGCTCAGGATCCAGCTGAAGGTGCAGTTGAGGCTCAGGCTGGAGATGGCTCTGCCTCTTTGTAGTACAGCGGGGGCAGATGTACTCTTGCCCTTTCCTCTCCATCTCCCGGCCCTGCGACGCAGTGATGCCAACGCAGTTGTCATGGAACCAATCCTGGCAACTGTCGCAACAGATCATGAACCTGAAAGGTTGAATGAACGGCGGTTAACAGCAAGTGAAACCAACAGATGGTTGAGGTATGCAAACTTCTGAAACCCAAGGGATCTTGTTACAAGAAATGAAATCTACCTTTTGTCCTGTTTTTGCCGACAGATGCAGTACAGAGTATCTGAGTCATGACCATCAGAGACGGTTTTGCCTGAACGCTCTCGAACATTTTCATCATCTTTCTTTGTCTCTTCTTCCTCCGTCTCTGGTAT